>NW_004624732.1:17649561-17671007 GCF_000247695.1 Heterocephalus glaber | reverse complement strand
CTGAGTAATTATTTCTGATTTCATTTTTCCCAGATCCTCTTTTGTTGCCAGTTCAGAGAGTCCAGGTTGTTGAGTATCAGAGTGTTCCATCATGTTTCCCTTTGGGGTAGCTGTAGGTGATCTGGAAGTCTATTTTTGAGGCTTGTTTATGTGCCTTCTCATTTCCACGGGGTGGGGGGCTGTGCTTCTATCACCCACGTGGCTCACCTTCTCTGCCTTAGGAGCTTGGGATGGCAGTGGGGGAGCTTCCTTCCAGGTGCTGGGACCGGCTCCTCAACATACTTCTTTTTGTAGGTGCTGGGCACATTTAGGGAGTGGAGCCTAGTGAGAGGTCTTAGGTCACTGAGGATGTGCCCTTGGAGGGATTTGTGGGACCCTGATCTCTTCCTCTTCTTCCTTTCTCTTGCTTTCTGACTTGTGAAGTGAGCAGTTTGTTCTACCACACACTCCTACCATAATGTGCTGCTTTCATCAGTGTCAGGAAATGAACCCAACTGATCTTAGACTAAAATCTCCAGAACTACTAGCCAAAATAAGCCTTTATTCTTTGTAATTTAATTGCCAAGGCTATTTCATTATATTGATCAAAAGCTGACTGATGCACAGTCATTAGTCATTAAGGAAATGCAAACCAAAACCACAGTGAGCTATTACTTCATACCCATGGTTATAGTCAAAAAGGCAGATAAGTGCTGGTGAAGATCTGGGGAAACTGAAATACTTACGCATTGCTGATAATAATGTTCCTTTGGAAAACAGGTTGGAAATTCCTCAAACAGTTAAAAAGAGAGATTTTATATGGTCCAGCAACTCCCCTCCTAGTTATACATATCAAGGAGAAATGAAAACATATGCCACGTGGAAACTTTACATGAATGCTCCTATCAGCATTATTCATAATAGTCAAAAAGTGGAAACAACCCAAATATCACTGTTATGGTTTGTGTCTAGATGTTCCCCTCAAAGCCTCACTCAGTCATAGGTGGGACTTTTTGGAGGTGGCTGGATCTAGGGTGTGAGTTGCAAGGATCAAGGATGTGATGCTAGGATTGATTCATGGTGTAATGCTAAGAGATTAAAGGTACCACACACTGGGTGTGAGTGCTACCTGCCTAAGGGTGGATAGCCTAGATAGAATATAAGGGACAGAAAGAGGGCTACTACTTGGTTTTATGCTTGCTGTCTTCTGCTTTCCATGAATGATTTCTCCTCTGCAATGCCCCTATGCCATGCCATCCTGCCTTGGAGCCAGCCAACCCTGAACTGAAATGTCTACAAACTGTGAGCTACAATGAACATTTCTTCCTTTAACTTTGGGTGTGAGGTATTTTGTCTCAGCAACAAGAAAAGTAACTAAGATAGTCACCAACTAATAAGTTGATAAACAAGATATATCCACACAATGGCAAATAATTTGGCAATAAAAATGAAATAATATATGTTGCTACATAGGTGAGTTTTTGAAAATATTATGCTAAATCAAAGAAGCCAATCAGAATACCACACATTGTGTATTTTCATTTATATGATGAATATAGAATAGGGAAATTTATAGAGGCAGTAAGTTGCTGATTATCTAAGGCTGAGAAAGTCTGAGGGAAAAGCTGACCCTGTCTATTACCATCATTCCTGTTCGCACATGGGAAAGTGCTTGGATATGTTAAGGAGCAGGCCTATGTCACACATCCTATCAGGAGTGGAGCTGATTTAAAATCCACTTCAAAATTCAAATTCCCTGACAAAATGTTTCCCTATAGAACAAACCAGGCCTACCTCTTGATTCTCCTATAAACACTTAACTACACAACCACAGGGTAAGGAGCAGTACTTCTAGGGTCTAGGCCCTGCCCCAAATCTCAGTAGGGTAGTCACTGGAAATTATCTATAATATCAAGTATTTAAGATACACATGACACTTTAAAAAAAAATCAAGATTGGAGGGCTCTCCTGGCTGCTTACTGTCAGTGCCTGAAAAGCTCTCCCACCTCTGATAGAAAGTAGCAGAGAGATCCCTGTTTTTCAGACCAGAGCTCCATGGAAGCAGCTGCCATGGTGAGACTTTGATAAAGGAAGCCATGCTTCATTGGATGATCTGGACCAATGCTGAACAGGAAGCTCTATGGTCATATTATTCAGCCACTGTCTCAATGACATGTTGCCTCTGGTCTATGTTGTATTGCTCAAGGTTCTCCAGAGAGACAGAATAAATAGGTGACACAGACCAATGATAGATGTGCGCAAATAGGTAGTAGATCAACTGATTGATTGATAGATAGATAAAGAGGAGATTCATTGTGGGAATTGGCTCACGCTACCAAGAAGTCCCATCATGTGCTATCTGCAAGCTTAAGAACCAGGGAAGCCAGTGGCATGATTCAGTCCAGTGCCAGTCTGAACACCTGTGGGTTTCCTGTGCACGACAAAGGTCTAACACCTGACAATCTGGAGTTCTGCATCCAAGGCCAGGAGAAGGTAGAGGTCCCAGTTCTAGAAGAAAGTAGATCAGTCTTTCCTCCACCTTTCTCTTCTCTACAGGCCCTCGCCTGGCTGTACAGTGCCTACTCACAGTCTATGAAGTGCACTGACTCAAATGCCAATTTCTTCCAGAAACACCTCACATACCCCCAAAATAATACTCTACCAACTGTCTCAGCATCCCTTAACTAAGTCACCTTGACACCTAAAATTAACGACCACGTGTGTCAAGATCCCTGACAAAGGAGCTCTCCCCATGTACTGGCAGTGCCAAGAAGGGGGTCCAGAACCATCTCTCTCAATCCCCTATAGGGGTAACACAGGAAACGCCCTCTATGGAGAAATCAGTAAAACTTCCCACTGCTGCTGAAGCCCTTCTTGCCATTGCTCCATGGAACCAGGGGGAGGCCAAGTATGCACTCACTTTACATTTCATGTGAAAAATTTAAGGAGACACACACACAAACCCTCAGTAATTAAGTTAAACAGTATTTTAGTGCAATACTTTAAATTTTAAATTAATGCAAAGAAAGTCATGATGTACAAAATATCAGAATTGTAAACAAACATGAGATCTTTATTTCTGATTTTTTCTTTTGGCTCAGACTCCACTATAACTTCACAGAGTGTGAGTACTGAGGAGGCTACCAAAGAGAAATAAGCGACAGGCAGTTGGGCTTCTGGGATATCACTTGTCACATATTGGAAATGCCTAAAAGAAAACGAAAGGTGGACATGGCCACTTTCTAATGATGACCTCAGGAAGCCCCAGGAGGGATGAGGCCAGAGCAGTCCCTATCATGGAAACTAAGAAATCCTGTGGTATACTGTCTGCCAGATGAAGAACCAGGGAAGCCAGTGACATGGTGCCAAAAGCCTAGGAACCTAGGTACCAGGGCAAAAATAATGTGTAACTGTAACTTGAATGTACCTTTACGGTCATAGCCTCACCTGTGGGACTCCATGACCACCTACACTACACCTGTGCACTAACCCTGGTACCTGGGCTGCTGGCAGCCGGGGCCCTGTCATCCACCTCCCAGATTCAGGCTTGCTGAGTGATCCACACTGATCAGGACAGACAGTGACTGGGGAAGGGGTCTGAAAATGAAATGATTTCCCATTTGATCAGAGACATCAAAATGAAAACTACTGGGTCCAAGTAGCCAAGGGACACTGCAAAGAAGGGTCCCAAGAACTCTTGAGCTGATGCAGCCATCCTCTGTGTGAGGGGGAAGGAAGGGGTCTTCCAAACCCATCACTGGCACTTGACATATGTTTGCTTAGCCTTCAGGGAATAAATGCAGATGTTCTCACCCTCAGCAATTTTGGCAATCTAAGTTGGATTATTCTTTGTTTTGGGGACTGTCCTTGGCATTAGAGGATGTTTAGCAGCATCCCTGGCCTCTGCTCACTAGACAACTGTAGCAGTTTCCTGCTGTGTCACCCAAAAATGTCCCCAGACATTGTCAAGTGTACCTGGAAGGAAAAGTTGCCCAACCAGAAACCACTGTGTTAATGAATCAAAGAATGAAAGAATAACCAAGTAGCTGTTGGCTGTCATAAAGGAGAAAATAAGCTGCACTGTGACACTCAGCAAACTCATGTAGAAGTCAACTAGCAGGAAAAAGGCCCAGAACATCTCTATTAGGAGGCTGAGATGAAGTCATTGTGACTGCTTTTCCCCACTCGTCAAATGGCCTACCAGAGCAAATTCGAAAAGTGTGATACTTGCAGCAGCAACAAATGACTGATCAGGGATCCAGCCCAGGGCTGCAAGCTCTGTCATTGTTCCACGCAACTGCTTGACTTACACTGGGGCCAGAAACAATGCACTACTTCTTAAAAGAGCAATTTCCCCTCAGAGTGATGGATGACCTGCCACTCACCAGCCACAGATCAATCCTATTTCTCACCCTTCATGTAGCTGTACCGCTCTAGGGCTTTACAGTAAATTAATCAACAATTGAGAGGAGGTTGTGGAAAGATGCAGGGTGAGGAGAACAAATCTCCAGATTCAAAGAGACAGGGCTAAGCAAATTATATCTCTGGCCTCTGCCCTGTCATCCATTGCTAGCTGCTGTCCAGCAAAGACAAACAAAGATGTGCAATCTTGATGAATTTGGGACTTGGAGTTATAGGATATATCTCCAGCTGGAATTGACCATCAAGTCAGTCCTCTATAATGCCTAGAAAGAAAGAAAATGGAAACCAAAGTGGAATGTCATTGAATCCCTCAGGTGCTCCCTTCAGACTGGCAAAAATTAAGAAATTTTAAAGTACAAAAATTGAGAATATGGAGCCACAGATGCTCTTGTTCCTTGTTGATAGGTCTGGGAACTAGAAGAACCCTGTGGAAAATCACTTGTCACCCTCTTGGAACTTGAATTTGGACATGCAGTATGACCCAGCCACCCCCTTCATAAATACCAACTAGGAACCACAAGACATACAAAAACCCAGCATTGCTGGTAGAGCAGAAATGTAGAATGAAGATCTCCATCAATAGTAGAATGAAGAAGCAGAATATCAAATAAGGCAAATTTCATGAATGTAGTGCTAGATGAAAAACCACTGGCCAAAGAAAATATCTGCTGAATCATTCTGCTTAAAATAAAGCTCAAAACCCCACAAAATTAAGCACATGGCATTTAGAGTTACATTCACATATAATAACTACAAAAGCTACCAGAAAAACAGATAAAGGGTGAATAGGGTCAATTTCAAAAGAATGATTACAGTAGAGAGAGAAGTGCTTAGGAATTATTGGTAATGTTCTATTTCTTAAGTTGAATATGAAAATATGCAGGTCATCATGGTATTATGGTTACTATTTTCATTGCATGTATATATGATACTATGCATTTATTCAAAACATTAAAATTTATTTCCTAATAAATTAAGGAGTGTGGCTGACATGGCAGAAGAAATGCTTATCCCATCCAGAGATATCCAGATGAGGTCAGGGCTCCCCAAAAAGGGAGGTGCCATATAAAAGCAGGCTTGCCTCACACCAAAGGCCCAGGGACTGCTCTTGCTGGCTCATGTGTTCGGGGGAGGGGCGCGGTGCTCTGGAGTCCAAGAAGTATTTGAAGCTAAAAGACATGGGAAGGGGCTGCTTGCAAGTCACTCTGCTACCTCGGAGCCTCCTTTACCGACCATGTATGGCAGCTTAGCCCCAAACAGGAACTAGGCATCAGGCAGCTGCATTGACTTATTACTCCTCACGACAACCCTCCAAGGGAGGCTTCATTACTCCTACTTCACAGAGAAGGAACCTAAAGCACAGATACTGACGTTACTTGCCAAAGATTATACACAACTAAATGCATAGACAGGTTTCAAACCGGAGGCTATCTGCTCCAGAGCTTGACCGTTTCTCTGTACCTTAGGCCACCTCCAGCCATCACTCACCAACTCCCTTCCCCATCCATCACAGCAGTGCGTGTGGTGAAACAAACAAATACACCCCTTCCTCTCAGGCTTCTCAAGTAAGATGAAATTAAGAGGAGCAATTTTAATTCACCCAACCCAGCTACCAGGCCAGGAACATAATTGGGCAATAAAACCACCGCAATTAACAAGAAGTGCTAATAGAGGAAAGAGGCAAGGGAGTTGTTCCCTGTTTCTACTCAGTGAAACAAAGTGCAGTGTTCTTTTCTTCTTCACAAAAACAAGAGAGGCATGAAGGGGGGTAAGCCTCCCAGAAGCTGCAGTAGACACCCTGGAGGTGACACTAGGGGGGCTGCTTGTGAGACCAAGCACTGCCCAGCCACACTATCACAATAGCCTGGTGAGCTGAGAGCAACCAAACAAGACCAACCCAACAGAGACACTGCTCTAGGTTGACCTCCATGCCTGTGATCTCTGCTTTCCAGCTCATTACCTGATCACATCAGTAATCCCAACTTCAGCCAAGCACCATGCTGGTCTTTGGCTCCCTAGTGTCTCCATTTGAGACTCATTAATACGACAAATAAATCCTTCGCAGTGTCTCTGGCCTCAGTTCCTGCCATGTGGATATCTGCAGGAAAAGATGATACGAAGAGGAAATAAGAGCCATTCCTTGGCAGTGCACTATTGTGGTAGGGCCCCTCCCTACTATACCAGCCTCTGAGCCTCTGTATACATACATGCAGTCCTGATGTAACTCTATAACATAAATCATACCCAGCCAAACTATAGAATGCTAATATGCACCCAGCCAGACTGTAAAATGTTAGTGTATGTTAGTGCCCATATAAGGGAGACAAAGACACAACAATTGTATAAAAGGGTGCAACTATGCCACATTCCACACGGTCTTTGGATACAAATCAGCTGAGTCAGTGCTGGCAGGAATAAAGCTGCTTCCTGGGAAAAAGACCTCAGTGTCCCCTCTTTCTACACAAAAAGCCCACAGCACTATGGATGGAGTGAGAGAGAAAATGGGAGTTGAGGCTAGAGAGGTAATACAGGGCCTTCTAAACTTCAGGGTTTTGTTTTTTACTCTGAATAAAAGGGCAAGCTGTTGCAGGGTTTGCACATAAAAGCCATATGGTCTGATTGGCATTTGAAGATTATCCTGGCTGCTCGGTGAAGAATAGTGTAGAGGCACAAAGGCAAAGGCAGAGACAGGTTGAAGGCTGTGCAAGAAACCAGGTGAGCACTGATGGTATATTGGGCCTGGTGGTAGCAGAGGATACTGGATTTACTTTGATGATAGAATCAGTAGGATGCATTTGATGAGAAGTGAAAAAGAAAGAATGGAATCAAGGATGATTCCAAAACTTGGTGTGAGCCACTGGAAAAGAGTGCTTCTGAGCAGTGAATGGAAAAACTATGAGTTGGGTGGGTCATTTGGAATGTTTGAGGATAGACAGAGAATAGCTTTAGACATGTGGGATTTGTCTATTAAAGAGTGAAAAAAGATAGAAAGTATGCAGTTGTTTGATGTAGAAGAAAAACAAACTTCAAAAGAGAAGTCAAAGCTGACTTACAAATTTGGGAGCTGTCAGCAGGTGTACAGTGTTTAAGTTCAGTATTTAAGACTGAGTGTACTTACCAAGGAGGAAAGTATAAACAGATCAGAGGACCAAGGACAGTACAGGGACCTTCTGACATCAAGGATTTTGGAGAGAAGTATTGACAATGTCATATTCATAATGCTCAACAACCTCTAGAGAAAAAACACAATCTCAGATATTGCAAAACATCATTCAGCATATCCATCACACAACTTTAAAAAAAAAATGTGAGTTTCTCAAAGAAGTAGAAAAATGTACTCATAATCTAGTGAAAAAAACAGTAATATAGACCCACAAATCACCTAAATTTTGGAATTAGAAGACAATGATACTTTTAAATATAATTGTAAATATATTAAAAATTGAGAGGAAAAAATGAATAGAGGGAGTGAAGCAATAAAGAATTTCAAGGAAGTTAAATTATAAAAAGAGAATAAAATTGAAATTCCAAAACTAAAATCCATTGTACCTAACTGGAATATTTATTAGATGAGTTTAATGTCAGACTCAACACAAACAAAAGAATCATTGGTACAAGGCATGTTAGGAAAAATATACAAGCTGAAACACAGAGAAAATAATTTTATTTTTTAGAAAGAGTGCCTGACACATATGGAACAATATCAAACACTCTAACTTAAAAATTGTTGAAAAAAAGAAAGATGAGGTAGAAGAAAGATTTAAAACTAAAACAATCAAAATTTTTCTAAAAATTGACAAAAATGAAAAGCTGGATAAATACAAAGTAGACCTCTCAGTCACACATGCACAAAGTGCTAAAAATTAAAACTGAAGAGAAAAAAATCTTAAAAGTATTCAGAGAGAGGGCCAGGGATTTAGCTCAGTGGTACCACTCCTACCTTGCAAGCACAAGGTTCTGAGTTTGATCCCCGGTACCAAAAAATGTGTTCAGAGACAAAGGAAACTTCACATTTAGGAAAATATCTGCATTGCAAGAAATGAGAGGAGAGGGTGAGGGAGAGGGAGAGGGAGAGAGAGAGGAGAGAGTGGGAGAGGGCAGGGGGAGAGGGAAAAGGAGAGGGAAGGGAAGAAGAGAAGAAGGAAGGGAAGGAAGGAGGGAGAAGGCAGGGTGAGGCAAGACAAGGTGAAAAGAATTCAAATGTGAAGACAGGAACATAACCTCTGAAGTACCAAGGCCTGCGTAATCTTGGAATTCTGTATCAGGTGAAAAATTCCAGCGAGATTTATTCAGATTCTAAAATTTATATGGAAATATAAAGACCTAAAATACCCAAACAATACCAAAGGAGAACAAAATCGAAGAATTTATGGCCCCTGATTTTGAGGCTTGATATCAAGTTTTGATTATGAAGACAGTGTAGTATAAGCTTAAGAAGATCAGGGACAGGAATGTATGTAGCTCATTGACGCCATGCTTGCCTGGCAAGCGGAAGGTGCTGAGCTCAATTCCCAGTACCAAGAGAAAAAAAAGAAAAGGAGATCAAAGGAACAGAAAAGAGTGCCCAGAAATAGACCTGCACATAAATGGTCAAGTGATTTTTGACAAAAGTACAAGTGCAGTGGAGAAAGAACAATGTATTAACCACATGGTATTAAAATAACTGGCTGGCACATGGAAAATATTAACTCTAATTTGAACTTCACACCATTCATAAGACTTTATTCAAGATGGATCACAGACCTAAGTATAAAAAGTAAAACTAAAAAGATCCCAGAAGGAAAAATTGGAGGACTTTTACAATCTTAGGATGCAGCATAATTTAAGCCTTTGCTCATTGAAGGATATCATTACCAAAAATAAGAGGTCTGCTTTGTGCTTGTCCTATTTTTATTTAAGGAACTCTGGGTTTGGATATTCTGTGATATGATAACTTGACTACAAATATCAGACAAAAACTATATATCCAAAGTTTTTAAAGAGTTCTTTCAAGATGCTATAGCTTGAGTCTGGAAAGGCACTTCTGGACCCATGTGTTTCAGGCTCAGTTCAAGCTTGGGGCTCTTGGGAGCTGGTGGAAACTCAGAGGCTGGGTCTATCTCTGTACCCTTCAAGGACATTGTGGAACCTCAGTCCCTTCCTCTTCCTGTCTTTTTTCCTTCTCCATGCTGAAGTGAATGGCTTCGCTCTGTCACATGCTGCTACCTTGATGTGCTACCTGGTCATGGGCCCAAAGCAACAGGGTTATGAAATGGAACCTCTAAAACTGTGCACCAAAATAGGCTTTTATCTTTGCAAATTGATTATCTCAAGTATTTGTCACAGTGACAGAAAGCTAACACACAAGTCAATGCAAAAAAGAAAATCTAATCATCTTAAATGAGAAAAAAACACATACAAATGGCCAATAACCTCAGGAGAATGTGTTCAACATCATCTGGAATATGACAACAATACTACATTCTACCCTAAGAGGTAAAACTAAAAATACTGATGATATCTAGTGCTGGTGAGGATATCAAGCAATTTAAATTCTTAGTTGTAGGAGGAATAATGGCACAAAATACTTTGGTAAACTGCTCAGCAATTAAATATACACCTACCTATACCTAAGAATATAACCAAGTAAAATTAAAATGTAGGCCTACAAAAAAACTTCCATAAGAATGTTCATAGAAGTTGTATTGATAACAGCACAAAACTGGTAAAAGAACCACAAACTGAATAAACAAATTGTAATATACTTAAGCACAGGCATTTGCAGAGAACTTAAAGGATAAATTACTGATACATGGATACATCAAATCTCAGAAACATTTTCTAAACAAAAGAAACCTGACATATTCTCTAACCTATAGTGATAGAAATCAAAACCGAATCTCATGTTGAAAAAGGCTTGCAAAAGAAACTTTCAGGTGTAATGGAAATACTCTATATCTTGATTTAGGAGGTGGTGGAAATAAACATTTGTCAAAACCAGTGAACTATATACAGAAAGTCTGTTTATTTCCCTGTATTAAAATCCTCTTCAACTTAAAAATGACTTGTTAGAGAGAGAGAATGATGGAGAAGCATGGAAGGTCGTGTGTACAGAAGAATCCTTCAGTACTTCATTGGGACAAATGGGATCACAGCAGTGTTAACTGAGGCAGTGAGGTTAGGAAGACAGGTTTGTTTTCTAAGATAAGAAAAAGGACAACACAGTTGAATGCCTATGGGAATGATTTAGGAGTGGAGCAAGAATTGCTGGAGTGACTTCCTGGAGAAGACAGAGGAAAAAAGATCTAGACCACAAGTAATGGGTTGACTTGATTTTTTTTTTTTTTTGAGACAGGATCTTGCTATGTAGCACAGGCTGGCATTGACCTCTCATCAACCCTGCTGCCTCAGCCTCCCCAGTGCTAGGACTATAGGCATGTCCCACCACACCCAGCTTCTTTACTCTTATTTTAGCAACCAATTTAAATCAGCTCATTGTTAAACCATGGGAACAAAAAGCATTTGGACCAGTATCAAGAATGTCCATTTATGTACAAGCTATGTTAAATTGAACTTTTAGAGGATAACATATATCTGAAAGTTAACACACAGTAACATAGATATTAACCTAAATCATGCATAACTTTTATGTTAGCATACTTAAAGTTTCTTATTTGCAAGTTTTATGTAAGTCTTGAGCCTAGCAGTTTTTACCCTTTAATATTTTAAGTGAGTTTACCCTTGAATATCTATATAACCCTTTTTCCTTTTTTTTTTTTTTTTTTTTTTTGGTTTTTTGAGACAGGGTCTCCCTATGTAGTTCCGGCTGGCCTTGAATTCACAATGGAGCCCAGGCTGGCCTCAAACTCACAAGAATCCTCCTGCCTCAGCCTCCTGAGTGCTGGGATTATAGATATGCACCCACTATGCCCATCCCAGTGGGTTGATTTGAAATTAGAGCCATGGTGATCATCTATGACTCAGGGTCGAAAAGCACAGACGTGGAAACAGCTAATGATCTGCATGTGTGGATCTTCTCTTATGATTATTTTTCTTTTCTCAGTAAAGTCAGAAGCAATGTTCACAGCAGAGAGGAAAGGTGAAGGAGAAGGTAGCAGAAGCTTGCAGAGAAAGTTATGAAACCGTCACATAAGATATGAGAGAGGGAATGGGCTCTAACAGGAGTCAGCCACTGTGCCCTCCTCCAAATCCTGCTCGCCAACTGTTTTCATATGGCCCAGGAACAGCTTTTATATGTTTTAATGGTTGGGGAAAATAATCAAAAGAAGAAGGATATTTTGTAGCATGTGACAATCATATGAAATCTGAAGCTCAGTTTCCACACAGAAAGTTTCACTGGAACACAGTCACATCCATTCTTGTATATGGTATTGTCTGTGGCTGTTTTTACACTTATAACAACAGAGCTGAGTAGTTGTGAGACACCGTGTGGCACACTGACCCTAAATATTTATCATCTGGGCCTTTACAGTGAGTTTGCCAAGCAATACAATTGCTGAGCACTTGAGGATTGTGAGCTTAAATTTAAAATGAGATACATCAGTGTAGTTGCTGTTTTTCTTTATCTGTATTGTGGTAATAATGATCCCTATAACTAGGTCACAGTTTGGTTGTTGATTTAATAAAGTGAAATCATATATGTAAAGTGGTGAATACACAGTGCTTATTCAAAATGAAAACCCCAGGCACCTCCTGCCAGGGACTAACACCACTCACATGGTAGACTGTGGATACTAGAATGGTAGTTCCATCTAACCCTAGCTTTCTGAATCCTAGTTTTTCTTTTCCCAAACTTCTCCTCTGTGTACCTGGGCTTGTTTGTTTTTGTTTTTGTTTAGGGTTTTTTTTGTTGGTTTTGGTTTTTTTTGGTACTGAGGATCGAGCTCATGACCTTGCGCTTACGGGGCAGGCGCAGGAACCACTGAGATAAATCCCAGGCCCAACCTGGGCTTGTTTGCATCCACATTCCCTAGAGCAGTCCTCTGCAGGCTTTGTACACCAATCCCAAAGCCACTCTTACCCACTGCTTGTTTAGGACAGTGCTCTGGGAAGCGTGAACTGACCTGGTCCTACAGGCTTTGTCCACTGTAGTCTCAGTAATGACTGTAGAATGAGCTGTGAGTGCAACTCCTGAAATAAAGAGGAATTGAATGGGACAGCCCCTGCTCAGCACCTGTCTCTCTTACAACAGGACGGGGTGATCAAAAAATACAGTGAGTATTTAAATTTAAAATATTATTACAGTAAAAGATACATTGCTATTAATCCCTCAAAATATTCAAAATAGTCACCCTTGCTTCAAACACACATATCCCATTTTTCTTAGCAATTGTCTTTTACTGTAATAAGGATTTTTTAATTTAAACTTAAACATTCACCATATTTGTTGATCACCCCTTGTACTTCCCAGCCCAATGTGTCACATTGCCCCCGGAGTATAAAACCCACAATGGGCTGCTACCCAGAGTCCTTCAGGTGCTGCGCATTTGAGACATGAACAAGTGAGCTTTCTGGAGCCTTGGGTAACTAGCTTGTCATGAATTGTAGGCTTCTGCTGTCCCTTGCCACCTAGCTATACACCAACCCCAACTCAAAAGCAGGCATTGCTTCACTTAACTTGTAGCATGAGTGTTCTGTCTCACTAAACTCATGCAAGTGGTAGAAGCTGCAGCCCAAGAATCAGTGGGCTGAAGTGACAGCCCATGCTCAGTGAATCTACTTCATACTCCTGATCCCCATGAGAGGACAGAGCTGAATCCACCGTGGGTGGATTCCACAACTGAACATTTAAGAATCAAGTGGAAGCATTTTGTGGTAGCTTCCTTCACCTGCCCCTCACCCACACCCATCATAGATATTCACACAAGAGCTTCCTAAAGCAAAGACAAGTGTTGGGAGGGTGAATGTTGTTACCTCTCATGGATGAGAATTGCCATTGTCTTTTTAAGACATTTTGGGAATTTTATTCCAATGGCAAAAAATCATTATTTTCCTATATTTAATTAATTTGCTAAACTCCTCATGGTTCATTGGATTCAATCCTGTATCTGTGATCTTTCTGGGTCCATTACATTCACGGGATTTGACTTCATCTCTTCTAACTCATAAAAATCTCATCAAAATGGAAATAAAATGCAATTTTTAACTTTCTAATGAAGGCGCTCATCTCAGCTCCCAGGCACTCCAGAATTAATGACCTCTCTCCCCCACCCTCTTTGTTGAAAATGCTTAAATTCTGTGCAGATGGGAGGCAGGAAGAAACTGTCAGTGTCATGAACCATCTCTGCCCCTTGGTTTTCCAGCTCTCGCATCACACATGAGGACACTGTGGAGAGAAGTGTGTCCACAAAACCATTCACAGAGCCATGACCAGCTGCATCCAGCTCTTAGAATTACATGTCCAGTGGAGATTTTGTTGTTATTGTTAGAAAATAAACAGAAGGCACTGCTTCAATCAAAAAAGAGCAAAACTAATTTTGAGTTGACTCTTTCTTAGATGTGGGCTGTAGCAGGCCAGGTCCCCAGAAGCCCTGCAGCTATCCTGACTGAACTCCCACACACACCACAAAGCAGCCTGAGCTCACCAAACAGAGGTCTTCTACACTTACACAGAACTGATGGAAGTATCAAGGTCTGATTTTCAAATGAGAAAATTCAGGATGGAAGGAGGTGTTTAGCAGCTTGTCCATGCCTACCGTGAGCAAAGGGTAGAGCAGGGTTGGTCACAGCATTCCAAGGCCAACTGCAAAGATGATGATGACTTCTGCTGCAGGACACCCTGGGGTGAGTGTTGTCCAGGAACTATCTCATCTAGTCTCCACAGCTAATCCAACAGTAGTGATAGTTATCTGCTCCAGTTTAGAGATAGGCACATAATGTAGAAAGGTAAAGCAGCTCCCCAGGACCATAGCACCAGAAATAGGTTGATCTATTACACTCTGGACTTTCCTACTCAAAGCCTGCACTACCTCTTCATCAACACCCCCACTTAAGACCCCTGACTAGGGTACAAATGGACCCTCTTCCTTGGAATATACAAAAAGACTGGCATTTTTCAAATTGGATTTTTATTTAATCCAAGTGCCTCTGAGCATATCCAAGGAAGAGTCAGATGGACTACTCAGCCTTTTCATCAATGCTTCCCAACCTAATGTATTGAGTTTAATCCTGTCCTAGTTCCTGGAAAGACAGTCATTGCAACTAGTCTGCAGTAACTCATGACACCTGTGGAGTATACAGGGCTCTTTATATGTATTCCAGCTCCCACCCCTCCTAGGAAGGGCTATGATCCCCTCTCTTTGAATGAGGTGAGGTCATGTTATTTGTTCTGAACAACAAAACATGAGATAAAATAATGTGTGTCACTTCTGGACAAAAATGTTAAAAAGTACACAATATACCATATTCCTTTTCATCCACCTCACTAATGGAGAAACTCCTGTGGAGACAGACTTCCATTAGTCTGGCTCCCTAAGGGACTATAAGCATTGAAACCCCTGCCAACCTTCATCATATAGAATATTGGATTCTTCCTATGTAAAATATTTGAGAGATGGGTGGATTGTTAATGCAGCACAACTTGACCATACACATAAAACACGTACTCCAAAAATCACACACATCACTATGACCCCTACACATAGACATACAGGGCCATAAAACCACTCACAAATATGCATGCACACTCCAACAAGCAGCACAGACATACACACATACACTCATACAACATACCTACACAACCACACAACCAACTACAACTCCCCGCAGACACACACACCTTCCTACAATCATACACACTTTACTGCTTCCCTCCCCGACTCATGAGTATCATGTGTGTTAAGCAAGCATCAGCCAAATTCTGGCTCTGTGCTAGGCTGCATAGAGCAAAGACAAATAAGGCATAATCCCTGCAATAACAGAATACACAACTGGGGGACTGATATGCAATCATATAAATCTACTTCAGCTCTTTGAATGGGGCAGAAACCACCAAGGGACTCTTTCCTTTTGTTTTCTGAAAATCTGCTTTATTACAGTTGTAAAAACCACCTGATATATGTATTAAAAGAGAGAGAGCCAGCTCCACAGGTCCGTCACACACTCGCTGTCATCTTTCTCCACACTGCTTCTCTTGTATCTCAACACTATTTAGAGGGCTTCCTGTGTGGCCCAGTCTGCACAACACTCTCAAGAAGCTCTCTTTCCAGCGTTGAGCAGTGTGGTGTGCTGGACTTTATCATAAGATTCGAGGCTGTGTCTGTCAGGGACACCTGGAAGTAACATCAACCCACAAAGGAACAGCAGGCAGAGTCTGAAGAATCAGCGGGTGCTCTCAGATGGAAATGGGCCTTTGGACAATCCAGGCATGGGGAAGACCAAGAAAATAAGGAGGCTAGCATGTTTGGTGTGCAGGCTGGATACCAAGGGTGAGCAGGGAAGGTGGCACTTCTGGTGAGGCTTTAGAAAGGGTCTATCTTCCTCCCTGGCTCCTACCCTTACTCTGTTTCCTGGATCCCATGAGATGAGTGGCTGTCCTCCACCGGGCTCTTCTGCCATGCCTTTCTCCCTTGCAGCCAGCTTACCATGGACTGTGTGAGTCAAAATAAACATCTCCTCCTGTAGGTGTCAAGTATTTTGTCCTAGTGAGAAGAAAGTGACTAAGACACATAGTATATAAGGAATTCAGCCCAAATTTTCAGGGTCCTTCAGTCCCCTACACACATGTTCAAGAGCTTGACTTGGCCTTTCAGAACTAGAGAATAAAAAGCTCTGCGGTGCCAGATAAGCCTTAGAGAGAGAGAGCCTCTACCTTACAGGAGGCAAATCTCTCTGCAAAGTTCCTTCCCATGAATATTGACATTGCTTCCCTATGACTTCACCCATCCATCCATCCATCTACCCAGCCACTCATCCATCTTCCCATCCATCCACCTACCACCTATCTCTCCTCCATTCAATATACATTCCTGTCTTCCTATTTTGTTATAGATCCAGTCTGGGAGCTGGACCAATGGAGAGAAAGAAACCATACAAATGAGGTTACTATGGTTGGTGGGGACCTCAGAGCAGCCCAAGAAGCTGATTTGTGGTTGAAATTCTGCTCTGTACACATGGTCTTGTCTCGAATTGCTTCCTACATGAGGCACCAGCAGGACTGTAATAGTCAGCTTCCTGTTGCTGTGAAAAAAATACCTGGCATAAACATCTTAAATGGAGGGAAGGTTTATTTTGGTTCATAATGCCAGAGGTTTCAGTCCATGGTTGCTTGGCCCTGTTGTTTTGGGCCTGTGGGAACAACATACATCATAGAGGGAGCAGGTAGTAGAAAAAAGCAGCTCACCTCATGGGGCCATGATCCCAGTACCTCCTTCAAGAGTCTGCCCCCAATGACTTCACTTCCTCCCTCTAGGCCCCACTTCTTAAAGGTTCCATAAACTCCTCAGACTGCTATGGGCTGACAACCAAGCCTTCAACACGTGGGCCTTTGGGGGACAATTCAGATCCAAACTACATCAAGGACTGTACCCGTCAGGGTATGAGTGGCCTTTACATTTTTTGCCCCACCTGGTGGGAAACTGAGGTCTGAAGATGGTGTGTGTGAACAAAGAACCTCTTCTCCAGGATGGTAGGGTCCAGCCATTCCATAGGCCTGAGGCTCCTCTGGGTGTCATTTGGTTCCCAATACATCACCCTTTTTGACAGCATAGGTGCAAGTGAATGGAGGAGACAGAGTTAGCCTGTCCCAAATTGATAGTTTGTTTCCTAGTCTGACATCATTTCCCTCTGACATCTTCATATAGTTGATTTTCAAATCACTTTAAATCATTGCATGTAATTAATAAAAGATTTGCTATTCTCCTACCAGATTTGGTTTTAGGAGCACAGTGACGACCTGGGGCTGGAAGCTGAGCCCAAGTCAGAACCCATCAACAGAGTGTTGCAGTCCTCTCTCCACACAGCAACTCTGATGAGGGCCAAGCCCTATCCATAACTGGCACTCTTCTCCAGCCTCAGATGTTGTCAGCTTCTAGGGAGCTGACTGACACTGGCAGTCAAAATGACCTCACAGATCCATGATGGAGCCTCTCTGGCTCCAAGGCAACAGATGGCATCCCAGGATGTGCAGTGATCCTGGATGAGAAGCAGCTGGTAAGTGCTTAAAGGCATTAATCCCATTGGGCCCGGGATTTAGCTCATTGGTTTCACCACCTGCTGCGCAAGTGCAAGGACCCGAGTTCAATCCCTGGTACCAAAAAAGACATTGATCCCATGACTGTATGGGTCCCTTCCAGGCTGGATATTGAGACTGATTAGTGTGAATCTGACAAGGAGCCATCATGGGCCAAGCACATCACTGCATCTTGGAGCCACCATTTCTTAGTGTGTTGCTTTGGGTAAGTTACTCAGCCTCTCTGAGCCTCTGCATTCTCTTCTGTAAAACGGCAATAAACATATGAACCTCACGGGGTCAAGCAGAGTGTGAAATTCAGTGCTAAATATGAACAATAGATACCTGCGAAGAAAAGGGAGGGGAAATGCCCAGCTCCTTGTGCCCCCAAAGGAGGAAGAACAAAGAAACACAATGCAAGGGAAACAATTCCCCAGCAAGGGAGCGAGCCTGCCAGGCACTGGGGCTCAGCCCAGGAACTTGTGAACACAGTATTATTAAAGAAAGTACAGAAGTGATTTTCAGTATAATTAAGATGGATCGCTCTAATAATCCTGCAGGGGCTGATACCGAACCACATTACTGGACATTTACAGGGAATTTCTGTGCGCTTTGCTTCGGTGAACACTGGAGCCCATCCAAGGAGTGTATGGAGGATGAGTTCTCAAGCCAATGGCCCTGGACCAGCACCAGTGGAAAGCATAGATCAAAGTCCCAAAGGCACTTGGCAGGACCACCATGCCGGGAAAGTCATCCTCACCCCTTACCTCAACAGAACAAAGCTGTTCTATGTGCTCTCTCTCAGACATGTTGCCTCAGTCCCCAGCAGGACCCTGGGTTGTCACTCTCCCACCCTAGCAAGACAGGAGCACTTACAAAAGAAGACACTGTGGTCCCAAAGGGCCCTGGAACCTGCCCAAGATCACCCAGCTCAACAAAGGCAGAATCCAAAGTTAGATGAAGGAACATAACCATGCTCCGGCACTCCACCCTACTCCATAGTGAAGGTCTCTGCTCCTTACTGGCCAACCCCGTCATCTCAGCCTGCCAGGCTCTGTGCTGAGGATGTCACTTCTCCCACTCCCTCAGGCAGCAGCATTAGCAATGGCAGCTGCCAGCACTACTGCTAGGCTTACTGTGCTAGGTACTGTGCTTAAACCTTTGCATGAACTATTTGAAATAATTCCCACTACAACTCTTGATCATCAATAGAGAGTAAAAGGGAGGGTGGCAGCTATGCTGATCCCAACAGAATCTCCCTAGCTCTGGATCCTGCCCTCCCTCCTCAGTGCTGCACAAAGCCAACCTATAGGTGTCAGAACATTGTCCCTTATGAAGGTGAGTCATCCAAAGTCTGCCTAGCAGAGAATAGCCTTCCTTAGAGGCTGCGGAATCCTCCCTCAGAGCCCCTGCACAAGATCTCTCCACTCTGTCCTCTTGGGGGAGTGCCACCCCTGGAGCAAGCCCACTGCCTCCAAGGACAGACTCCCAATCCCCCACCCTCTGCAGAGGGCCTCCCTCTCTCTATGGCTGCATCAGCAGGAGGTCCACCAGGATCTGAGCAGGATGCTGCCTGCACCCTAAGCAGTCCCTCCATCTCCAGCCCATCCGTCCTCTGGGCAGTGGATGTGCAGGCAGGGATGGCCTTAGGTCAGACCTGGGTACATCCCATGGTCGGCCCATTACTAACTGGGCAGCCTTGGATAAGTCACTCTACTCTCCTCAGGTCTCGGTTTCTCCATCTTTGAAATGAAAAGAGACATTCTTGCCACAAGTGGCTACTGAGAAGATGGTTAACTATTCCCAGCCTCCCCCTCCCATAGCAGAGACTGTAAGGGGCTGAGTTGGGTGGGAGTAGATGGGGGAGAGGCCCTTGCTCCACGGAGTCTGGCTTCAGATAAAATGCCAGGGGAGGCAGAAAACAGGAAAGATGGATTAAGCTGCAGATGCCTATCACTCAGGGCCTGTTTGGAATGATGGGGATCTTTGGTCCAGAAAGAGCCATCAGAGACAGCTGCCCCAGCCAGAGTGCAGTCTGGAGTCTGAGCCCCCAGCTCCCAGGACAGGGAGGGGGGTTGCAGGGGCCAGAGTCCTGTGATAGACACCCCATCCCCCTCCCTCTGGACCATTATCCATAGAGCCTTGACATCTAATGAGTCTTCCCCTTGGTCCTGGACACTGCTCCCTGCCTACCAGGGGCACACCAAGCCCCAGGCCAGCTGGCTGTGCCCCTGGAATCAGGACCAGAAACTGGGAGACATAGCCACCTACATTAATGGGTGCTGCGAGCCTTAAATACCCTGGGATTTTCTGATGAGAGTCACCTGCTTGGGGAAACACTCCTAGGCCACCTTAAAGGGCTGCATGGAACCATACAGGACAAGGGGCTCAAGGTTCCCAGCCACATAGCACCCTGTCTGAGTCCTGCTTTCTGCAGAAATAAACTGAAGATAGTAACACTTTCTCAGGAGCTCACACACAGTGGGCTTGTGTAAGTGGACCCCCTGCCCAGCCCCTTTCTTTTCATGTCCCAGCTGCTCCTCAGCTGAGCTACAGAGTGGGGTGGGAAGGATAAGAGGAGAGAGGGCAATGGCCAATGCCCGCTACTGTGCCCACACCTTTCCTCCTTGGGTTTCTTGAGGTTGTGATGATTTTCTAGGAGGAAGCTTTGTATGAGTTCAAAGCCCTTTTAAAAATCCTATAAATCAGAGGTCACCAACCCCAGGGCCATGACTGGTAACAGTCCATGATCTGTCAGGAACCAGGCCTCACACCCAGAGGTGCACAGTGCACGAGTGAGTAAAGTTCCGTTTGTATTTACAGCCACGCCCCACTGCTCACATTACTGCCTTAGCTCTGCCTTCTGTCAGATCAGGGCCCTTGTGCCATGGAAGGAAGTTAAATACCCCCAGAAGAAAAGACATATGCATGTGCATATTAAGAAGCAAATGATGCAAGAGATCTTCTCCCCAAAGGCAGCTGGAGGCAGTGAGAACACACAGGCTTTAGGGTCTACAAAAGGACTAACAAGCAGCTCAGAGCCCCATGGAGTGGAGAGGAGATGCCCCAGGCCAGATTACCTTCAGGCCACCTGTGGCCCTTTGTGTGGCTGATAAATGTAATGAGAGTCCACTTGGAGACTCTGGATTCTCCATGCACGGGGCCAGGCTGGTGGGCAGCAACAAGCAACCACCTTGTGGGTTTCTTTCCCCACCTGGGCCATCTAATCCCACTTTGCAAAGCACCTTTAGCTAGAGAATTTCTCCTGCCGTGTTGTGTTGTGCTCTTTGCATACAACCCTATGTCCCCAGAATCACTGTTGCATAAAAGAACATGAGCCAGAGTGTAGCTTTTTACTGGTCCACAATGTGTGGAGCATTCACTGGGACATTCAGATGGTCTAGGGAATGTAATCATCCTGAGATTTCTTCACTCATGTTGCTTCAAGGATGAGACGACTTGAGAGTGGACTCACCTGGAATTGCAGGCCAGAGTGTAAGACTGAGGGCCTTACCAAACGCTCCAAGAAGCTGACTGCAGCAAAGAACACCCGGGAAGGAACACACTGGACAAGTTGGAAAGTAAAACAGACCTTTATTAGTCTGGCCAGATGCCACTCCCAAAGCTAAGTAGCTTAGAGAGGCAACTGGCTCAGAGTCTGCGGCTGTTTTTATAGGGGGTTGCAGGGGAAGTTAGCAAGCAGAACTTACAGAAAAGAGAAAAAAAATGTTGATGGTCAAAAGATGTTTGCAGATTGTCTTACAGATAGCTGTGTCCGAAATATCGGTTTCAGACAAACAAGGAGTTGGGTAATTCACTTAGGAACTCTATGTTTGTTACAGATTTTATCTAGTGTCCCAGAACTAACAAGCACATT
>NW_004624732.1:17632742-17649461 GCF_000247695.1 Heterocephalus glaber | reverse complement strand
ACAGACCTTTATTAGTCTGGCCAGACAGCACTCCCAAAGCAAAGTAGCTTAGAGAGGCAACTGGCTCAGAGTCCGAGGCTGTTTTTATAGGGGGTGGCAGGGGAAGTTAGCAAGCAGAACTTACAGAAAAGAGAAAAAAATGTTGATGGTCAAAAGATGTTTGTAGATTGTCTTATGGATAGCTGTGTCCGGGACATCGGTTTCAGACAAACAAGGAGTTGGGTAATTCACTTAGGAACTCTATGTTTGTTACAGATTTTATCTAGTGTCCCAGAACTAACAAGCACATTTTAACCATTAACTCACAATCAGTCACTATGTTGGAGCTGGGGGAGCTTTTATGATTATAGAGTTATGCAGTCCCACAGAGTACAACAGCAGATGGGTTCCAAGAAGGTTCATCCCAAGAGCAAGCATCTGGAGTAAGCTTTCCAGCAGGGCCAGAAGAAACTCTAGGGCTGTGCTGACCCTGCTTTGGGAGGCAAAAAGAATCATTTCTCCTGTGTTCTGTTCATTACAACCCAGTCACAAAGGCCATCCCATATCAAAGGGAGAGGAACTAAATTCCACTTCTTGACAAAGGAATGGCCAGTTCCTCTTGCAGAAAAGTATGTGGGTGGAAGATAGAGCTCCATCGTTTTTGGAAAAATATCATTTGCCACAGCTTGGAAGGGAATAAGTGTGATTAGTAAGATTCAGAGACTAGACCTGTCCACCTTCATAACAGTGTTCCTGGTGGCTGGACTCTCCTGTCCCACCCAAGGAGCACTACTACCACCCTGCCTGGCCTGACAAATGAGACAGCGACCCAACTGGACCAGGCAGCTCTAGACCTTCTGCATAGTCACCACCCCCTGAGAAATGTGTACTGGAAGGCCAGAGCTTCATTCTGAATGAATGAGAAGCAGGCCTCTTTTACCTTAAAAGATGTCCAGCCCCCCTGGCATTTACCACATGCTCCTGATCTCAGGTGTGTACCACAAGAGCCTTGATGGACAGCTCACTAAACAGGAGGAAAGATGCTCTCATCTCAAGCTATAACCATAACTCAAGCAAACACCAAAGGCCCGTGAGGATTCCATGATAGAGTGGAGACATCCTGGGCCCAGTGATCTCTCTCTGCCTGCTTCTCTTGGGAAGACAAAAACCCCACTGGATAACTGCAGCATTGTCTCATCCAGACCACCACTGACAAACATAACTGTAGCCATTGTCCCTAGGTGTCACAGCTGTCTTAGAGGTCACACCTGTCTGCAAGACATCTGTGAAGGCCTTGTCCTCATACATAAGGACCCTCATGAGAAGGAACCTACTTTAAAGAACAAAAAGGGAACATGAGCAAAGTGGCCTTCAGGACATCTCCATAAAAAGACTGTAAGCGACCTCAGAATCACAGCAGAGCCTTGGGACACAGACATTCTGTTTCGGGTTTGTGGCTGAATGAGGAGAGCCATTTCCCCTTCCTCCCTGAGTGTCCAAGATTCCAGTAAGGCAACTGATAGAGCTCTAGGTTCCTATCTAGGAATTGGAACTGGTTGCAACCAAAGCAGGGACAAAGTTGAGGACTTGGTGTGTAGGGAGCAGTGGGTGAAGTCACCTCCGCAGAGATCGAAGTCACACATGATTATGGACTGTGAGCTCATGGCTTCATGCAGGATGTGCCCTGAGAGATGCCCATAGTGCTGACAGCAGGAAAGCCAAGAGAGCCAAGACATTGCAAAAAGGAAAGAGCCTGAAGAAACATTGTGACTTGATCCTATTTTTGGAGGCAGGCTGGAAAGGTCTGAGGAGATCATAGGTTGCGCCAGATTCTAATGATCCTGTAAATCAACAACAGAAAGCATGTCACAGTCAGTGTGCAATAACTGCCTGGTTAAAAACACAAACTTAGGCCATGCTAGAGATCAGAGGGTATGGAATCAAGGTGGGTGGAGATGTCTGAGTGGCCTCTCAGAAGCTCAGACTCAGAAGCTGAGGAGGGTAGAGACAAAAGGAAAGAACTTGAGAGAAGGGAGACCAAGTGTGGAGGCACCAGCAAGAGAGTACCAAGCCCAGTCTGACCCTTGTCAGGGTCCGTGGAGACAACTAGATGCCCCGAGATTACTCATCTCCATGCCCAGCTTGAGCCCACATCACCCTCTAGAGCAGGAGGGAGATGGCAGGGGCTCTTTCCCTTTCAAGCCATCTGGCTAGGGCCCCTGATTCTGCACAGAAAGTCTCTCTCTATGCTGCTACAGGTGTAGACAGGGCAGTGCCCTATAGATCCTTGCCCTTGATGCCTGAAACACAGGACCATGGTTTCAATCTTTCCCAGGAACATCATCTCACTTAAAATTCCTTCCAATTTCAGTCAAAATTCTTTTGGTGGTCATTAAAATTACATGAGTGGCTTCATGGAATTTTAATGTTCTCTACCAACAAGTGCAGGAGAAATCCCCCCAGGCATCCCCACTGATCATTCTAAGTAGATATAACAAAGCATTTCAAGATACAAGTTTTAACCAGGAAGAAAATGAAATGAATATTTCATTTATGATGGCTCATCTGGTAATGAATTTTTCTGTAATTTTTATTTTAAAATATCAAACAACTAAATCTAACCCTTTGTAAAAGCTTTGACCAGCCTGATACCAACCTCTTGGATTTGTCAAATGTCCTTTCAACCAAAGTTCCTTGTGACAGCTGGTCAGGATGTGTAAGTCAATGACCTCTAAGATGATTTTGTGAACCAAGTGAATTGATTTAACTGTGCATTTTGTCAAAGACAGATGACCATGTAAGGTCTGCTTATCCCTAGTTCTCTAACTGCCATTGTCCTAGTATCCTCACAGCTCACCTCCTGCAAAGCAAAAGCTTGTTCTCAGGACTTGAGAAGTTCCCAGAAGATTCTAGGAGATCCCTGAAGTGCTACAAGGCCCCAATCCAGGTAAATTCATGTGAATGTTAATGAGTATAGTAACTTTATATGCTACTATTGTTCAGTGAAGAGTATACTTATCCTTTGTCCTTGGTTCCTGACAGACAGTCTCCAAATCCTCCAAATTTCCTGACTGATAGGAGAATCTTTATTATTCATGGTGGATTCACAGAACCATACCTGACCATACCTTGTGAGTCACTGTTAAGGTTTATATCTGGATGTCCCCCAAAGCCTCAGGTGCCTATAGATGGGACTTTGGAGAGATGACTGGATCGTGAGTTTATAGCTAAATGTGATGTTGGGAGGTAAAGCTGGGTGGGAGGAGGTGGGGTATTGGGGGTGTGGCCTAGAAGGGTCTGTCTTCCTCCCTCCTCCTTAAACACTCTCTGCTTCCTGTCTGCCCTGCCTTAAACTATTTCTCTTCTGCCATTCCACCCTGCCTTGAAGTCATCTGACTATGGACTCTACCAACCGTGAGCCAAAATAAACCTTTCCTCCTTTAACTTGTGGGTGTCAGGTATTTTGTCCCAACAATGAGAAAACCAAGACACTCTCATTAATAGGATAACTCAGCATGGGGGCCGGCCAGAACAGAAAGATCAACCAGGTAATTAGAGAGTTGAACCTCTCAGCCAGGTAATCTCAGCCCAACGTCCAGGGAAGGCAGGGAGGCCTGGAGATTGAGCTCAATCAATAGCCAATGATTCAATCAATGACATCTACAATAATGAAATCCCATTAAACACCCTGGATCTGAGGCTCATGTGAGCTTCATGATTGGTTACACACATCAGTGTATTGGGATAGTAATCATCTCAGACATGGGGCTTTGCATGTAGGACCTTCCCAGGTCTTGTCCCCTCCTCCATGTCTCTTCATCAGGCTGCTCCTGATTTGTCTCCATTGTGATAAAACTGTCATCATAATTAGAGTGCTTTCCTGGGTTCTGTGAATTGTTATGATGAATTATCAAATCTGAAGACAGAGTGGGAACCCTATATCTTGTAGCAAGTTGTTGAGAAAAGAAAACTCTGGCCTGCAGAACCCAGAGTTTATGGTTGATGTTTAAAGTAGGAGATTCTTATGGAGAGCTTTGACCTGAACCTGTGATATGCACTGACTCTGTGTCATTACTGTCAAGGTTACATTTCAGCTGTGCCACCAACTAACTTAGATTCATACTGAGGGGCTGTAGAGAGGTAATTTCTTAACCCACATCAGTGACTGATGACAGAGGAAGGGGTACTGACACTGTCACAGGCCCAGAGAGTTGATATGTGAGGTTCCGGATTATGGCAGAGATAACCTTCAAGATTCCTTTCCCCTGGTGTCTGTACCCTATATAATTCTCTTTCCATTTGGGCATGAGGAAGCACCAGGGGTATGATGGATTTCACTTCTAGGATTAAGTTGTGCAGTATGCAAAGGTGAGGGCCTTTTGTAGATGTAATTGAGCCCCCAAATCAGCCTACTTTGAATTAATTAAACAGAGATTATCTTAAAGATGGCCTTGTTTTACAGGGTCTGGGCACTTCCCAAAGGAAGAGACCCAAAAGATGAAAGGAGGGACTACACATCAGGAACTGCTAGCAGCTTCTTACAGAGAGCAGCCCCCAGTCTCAATCCTACAGCCACAAACTCTGTGGGCAACTGCTATGGTTTGGATAAATGCCCCCCACAAAGGCCTCAACAAAGGCCCCACAAAGGCCCCCACCTGCAGCACTATAGGAGATGATGGAGCCTTTGGGAAGTGGAGCCTAGTGGAAGGATTAGGTCACAAGGGCATGGCTTTGAAGCAGATTTAGGGGCTCGAGGCTCTTCCTCTTTCTCTAACTTCCCGGTCACCATGAGGTGGGCAGATCACTCAACCATGCGGCCCTCACCTTGCCATCTGCCTCTCCACAAACCCAAAGCAACAAGGTCAGTCCATTAGGGGCTGGAATTTCTAAAACTGTGAGCCAAATAAACTCCTCCTCTTTCTTTTTTTTTTTTTTTTTTTTTTTTTTGGTACTGGGGATCGAACTTGGGTCCTTGTGCTTGCAAGGCAGGCGCAGAACCACTGAGCTAAATCCCCGGCCCAGCTCCTCCTCTTTCTAATTTGAGTATCTCAGGTATTTTGTTATGGTAACAGAAAGCCAACTAACACAACAACCACATGAGCTTGAAAGAGAATCCCAATCTCCAGACAGGAATGCAGCCCAGCTGACTTCATGAAATCAGCCTTGTGAGACCCTTTCAGCAGGTAGCATGGCATAAGTAGGTGTTGTTATACTAAGTTTGTGGTAATTTGTTATTCAGAAAGAGAAAATTAACACATGAGGCAATCTTTACTTGAAGTGAGAGGATATCAAACACCAACAGGAGGGGTGATCCAGTTGTAAATTCTGTCCCACTTTAGTAGAGTAGGATGATTTGAGAGGGCAGCAGTCAGTGTGAGGGAGACATAAAGGAAGATTTTAAGTGGGAATTGCTGTAGTTTGAATGTGTCCACCAAATTTAATGTGTTGGCACCATAAGCCCCATATTCTTATGTTAATAATAATTGGAGATGAGGCTCTCAGGTGACTTGGTCATGTGTGCTCAGCCCTCATAAACAGATTAACCTGCTCATGGTTTAATGGATTACTGGATTGTGGAAGGAGTGCCTTTGTTATGAGTTCTCTCTGCCTTTCTTGCTCTATGTCATGGTAGAATGCCATCCACAATGTTACCTTGTGGCAAAAAGACCTACACCAGAAGTGGAGCAGATGTCAGTGCCATGCCCTTGGACTTTCCAACCTCCAGAACTGTGAGCTAAATCAGTGTCTATTCTTTATAAGTTACTTTGTCCAAGATATTTTGTTAAAGCAACAGAAAACTGACTATGACAAGGGTCTAAAGGAGTCCTTGGACTGGAAAGATGTTTGGCCTCTAAAGGAGAAGCTTGATCTCTGACTTCAAACACTGAATGAGCTGTCTTATATAAAGGTTTTGGACAAGCTTGGTTGCCTGGAAGATTCTAACTCCTTGAGATGTCTAGAAATGGAAAGGGCTGCTTTGATCATTCAGACCCCAAACTCTTGCCCCCAAAGTACGTAACCCACAATTAAATTATACTATAAATAAGAGGAGAAATTGGGACAGATAGTGGTTTAAAACTCATAAGAGCTACCAGCAATAGGCAGAGGGCTGAATTTCAAAGGCTCCCCCAGATTCTAAGTTTGGCTCTCACTTCAAAAGGTTGGTATCACTTTAGCCAACAGATGATACAAGTGGAAGGGGACTGAAATGGTACTGGGCCAGGGATAAAGCAATATCTGAATCCTATTCTTCTTGCATGTTTCCCAATGGAAAAGCATAAATCAAGGGAAAGGGAGACTCCAGTACATTTAATGACTGTATCCTATAGAATCATACAAAAGTTTCATGGTGACCTATCACCAAGCATTCCCTTCCATTTTTTTCTCCTTAAATTCTTTAATTGGTACATTTTAGGTATACAATACATTTACATTTATCATTGGGTGCTTGTACCTGTACATGATGTATCTTGGTTCTTATTTTATTCCCCATTACCTGTGTGCCCTTCACCCCCTCCATCCTTCCCTATTTACTTAGACTTCATTTCCTTCTTTTTCTTTTCTCATAATTTTTAATTTCCCCTCTTTCCTTTCCCCTTTCCCTCCAACAACCTTTACCCCTTTGAACCTGTTCCTACTTCAAAGTACCAATTATTCATTATTAATCCTTCTAATCCTTATTTATACTTTCAGTTTCTCACACTAGAGAAACTATTTAGTATTTACACGTGTGTCTTATTTATTTCACTTAAGAGTATGGCCTCAATATGCATCCATTTAGCTATAAATGACTCTAGTTTCTCATTCTTTATGGCTGAGTAGTACTTCATTTTATAGAAAAAAACACATCTTTATCCAGTTTCCAGTTTCCCTTCCATTTTTTACCAAGAGTAGATAAGACCTACATTTATCATTCCACCCTCATAACTCAAACCTGAATCTTGGCCCTTATTACTCCCAATCTGAGGAAAGACTATATGGTATCAGCCAGGAAAAAGTAGAAGACAGCAAACAAGAGCAAAGAAAGGCAGAAATGGAAGCCAGGGGATAGAGGGAGCTAACCTAATTGCCTACTGCAGGTTTCCCTCCACCCAGGGAGAACTAATTTGGACTCTATCATCCTGGGGTCTCCCTTAACTACTCCCCTAGGAGTTCTCCTATCTCTCTGAAGCTTAAATTTCATCTTCCTAGGTTCCCTATCATCTTTTTTGTTAAACTTAGTTGAAGCACATTCTTTAATAATCTTCTGAGAAAAAGTAGGAAAGTCAGTTTTAAACTTCACCTGCTAAACTAGCACTAGTCTTTCTTCCTCTTTGACTACTGTTTGGCTGAATATGGAATTGTATGGTGAAAATATTTTTCTGAAGATAGAAAGCATTACTTCATCATGTGTTAACTTCAGTTTGGTTGCTGATTACCATGTATGGTCTATTTCTTCTCCGTGCTTTGGTGAGATTTTTCTTATTCCTAGAAAGAAAATTCCTTCTTGGTAGGCTCTTTCAATCTGTAAATCACCTCTTTCAGTTCTATACTTTTTCCTATCCTGTCTGTTGGTTTCCTATTCTCTCCTCTACACAAGCTGGCTGGGGCAAACAGAGGGAATGGGAAGGGAGGACATTGTAAGCAGTGGCTTGCCTATTATGTAGCTGTGAATCCTACCCAGAGCACCCAGGGAGGGAGCACTTGCTTCTCCTAACCTGAATTCCAGGGAATCAAGGCATTCTTTTCCAGAGGCATTACCTGAGCAGAAAAAAACACAATAAAAATTAGGCATATTCCCTAATCCTGAGTCTGCCCAAAGCTGGTGTGAGAGCAACAGCTCAGCAGTACTCAGAGCATCCCTCTAGTCACAGAGCTCACCTGAATGATGCAGCTGAATTTACCAGTGAAACTGTTGTTTATTTTAGCAAACTTTTATGCCAGCCTGCCTTATCCCCTCCCTATACAATAGAATTCTACCCTGGATATACTTCATATTGAAGTTCTGTTATAATAATTTCCTCCCCTTCATTTTCTTTCTGGAACTTGAACTAGCTGGATGTCAGACCTCATAGGTTATCTAATCTTATTATCTTTTCTTTCTTATTTCCCATTGGTGTTTTTGTGCTTATGTCTGAAATATGTCTGAAACTTTTATCTCCCAAGCATGTATTTAATCTTTATTTCTGCTGTCATATTTCTAACTTCCAAAAAATTGTTTCTTATTCTATTTTCTTTTTGTGTAGCAGTCTCATCTTGTCTAGTGAAAGCAATATTTTATTTCATTGGAGCTCTAAGTTTTCTGTTTCTCACTTACATCTCTGTACTCTTTGTTTTTCCTGCACTTTAGGTTTGCCTTTGATTTGAATTTTCACTGTTGTTTTCGACTCTTCTCCAAATTGGAAGCATTCTCAGCTGCTCCTAATCTAGCCCAAGGAGCTCAGAAGGGTGAAAGCACAAGATAGAAGGCAAAGCTTAAACCTTGAAGGATGCAAGGATCCTGGAAATTTTTTCTTTACTAAACAGTAAGGAGTTTTGCTTTTATTCAGAGTACCTTTCACAAAACAACTGCTGTAAAAGTGACTGGTCGCTTTGCCCTTCCATACACTACTGCCTAGAACTCTGTCTACATTCTGCCTACACTGTCATAAGAGGCACAAGACCACTGTTGTTTTACATATGCTGTGAAAATAAATGCATTTGCCACAAATTTCCTCCATGGCTGCCCATTTCTATAACACCTATCCCTCCTGCTGTGCTGCTGTTTCATAGCCTTTTGAATCCAGTCCTACTGGGCTGTTTCATACAAGATAAACACAATCAGAATACCTGAGCACCAACCCCCAGACAGCACAGTCTTCCCCTGGATTTTCAAGAGAATGCTCTCTACCAAATAGCAGCAACCTCATTTTCAGAGAGGTAACCTCACATCCAGGATCCCACTGGGATCTGATGCCAGAGCCTGTGCTCACAGTGGACCCTCCCTTAACCCTGTATAATTTATCTTTGTTCTGCCAAGAGGATGTGGTTCCCACAGGAACAGGGCTCCAGCGTTCCATGTGGAACTGCAGGCAGGGTGCACAGCACAGAGGGAAGACCTCAGAAGATGCTGCCTCTCCTGCTTATCTGCTTCCTGCCAGGTGCTGGGGGGAGAACTGTCTCCACTGCTGGTTAGAGTTGCCTGCCCTATTTGACTATGACCTGAAGATTCTCTGGGGCAACCCAGGGCCACCCACAGAACTCTCCCAGAGCCTCCACTCCCTCTTCCAAGAAGACAGCATCTTGCTGGGACCCTTGTACCTTGGTGAGGCACAACCATGAGAAGAGAGATCAGGGCTGGCTCCTCACCTGCCTTGGCCCTTTTCCCCTAACTTCCCCCTTTCCCATATTCCTTCCTCAGATCAGGACCTTGTAGAAGAAGAGGCAGCCCAATTCTTCAACCAAGTAGACCAAGCCATTGGGAAGTTTAGGGATGGTAAGCATCCCCTTTTCCTGGGACCCCAAGGCTTAAGTTGATAGCTTGACCCTCCAACACATTCCCAGAGGGTGGCTTTGGCCACAGGATAAGAAAGAGCCAGTAAAGGGAAGGAGATAGACATAGTCTGTCTCTGTGTGCTGTACAGAATGTCTGCTTAAAAACACTGTTTAAAATCTCAACCATAAGCAAGTCATAAACTGAGCATCTTTGCTTCCTGCTCCACCCAAACAAAACATTGCTTCTGAAAGAGATTCATACTCACAAGGATCTCTTTGCTGAGAGGCTGAACAAAAGAGCTGAGCGGCTGATGGGGCAGGGTAAGAGATAAGGTTGCCCCTACTTCCAGCCTGGCCCTTCATCCCTGCAGAATCTAATCTGCAGCCCCTGATGGACCTTCCCTAGAAGCCTCAGCCTTCCTCTCCTACAGCCTGGGTCCCTGCCACACCCTCCCCAACTCCACATTCTGCTCATATCCCCCAACTCCTCCCATCTCTGTCTGTGTCCCCGACACCTCTGTTTCTTCACCATCTCACCTTTCTCTGCAGTCTGCAATGAGTCCTGTGGTGAGTATGTCCCAGCCCTGGGCCTGAGTGGAAGATGTCAGTCTCTGCCCACTCTGAGGCTTCTGCTTGTCACCCTTGTAGATACTAAATCTAAAATGGAAGTCATAGAATGTGTCAACTGCAGGGCTCTCTTCTTGTCTTGCAATGACCCTGTCCTCTGCCCAGGTCAGTGGCCTCCACCTGTCCAGTCTCCCTCCTCATGCTCCTCCTCCCCAAGGCCATTGCTGTCTCTATTCATCTTTCTTATCTCCCAACCTGGAACTTTTCTTGCTTTTCTTCCTCCTACAGAAGCAAGTAGCACCTGTGGGATTTCTTGATGTACGCATGTCTAGCTGCAGAGCTATGAAGCTATCTGCCCCTAAGTTCTCAGAGTCAGATGCCTGGAAAGTTGCCCAGACCAATCTCTACTTTCCCCAAACCTGCTCTGCCTTCAAAGCCCTACCCAGCACAGGTTCCCACCCATACCCTTCTAAGCCAGGAATCTCTTCTATCTTCTCCCTCTGACTAACCATGTGGAATCACCACATCTTACTAAATAACTCTTAAACAAGCTTCTATACTTTCATTCTAACCTCCACCACTCTTCCTGGGACATCCTTATCTCTCGCCTGAATTATGGCAGCCTTTCCTATCTGGCCTCCCTCCTGTCATGGCTACATCTCACCCCACCACCAGATAAGTCTTTCTCAAGGAGAGCAGTTACTCATGACATTCCCTGTCTATCAACTCCAGTGGCTCCTCCCTCATATAATATCCAGACACCTTGGAGGCCCCATATGAGCAGAAGCTGCTCATGTCCCACCTCCTTGACTCTTAACCATGTCAAGCTCTGGACACTCTGGACAGATGGGCAGCTTCATGCTCCTGCCTGAAAGCATGTCCTCTTCCCAGAGCAGTTTTGCTCATGACCATTAGAACTGAGCCCATATTTGTCTTTCACAATCCAGCCCCAGGCCCTACTTCCTGAGTAATCTTCTCTGGGCAGCTCCTACCCTCAGCTTTGTCACCCTTCTTTACCATATCCTTCTCCACCCCATGCCGTGTTCTATTTCCTGTGGACACCACACTGTAATTATTTATTTGTCCCTTCTGGAGATAGAGACTCATGACTCATAACTCACTCATGTCTTGAGGTGTGCCAGGCACAGAATGTTTGCAAACAAGTGATTGAGTGGATTCATGACAGAAGGAGAGATGTGTGGCCTTCTCTTGAGCCAAGGCAACCCTGCCTTCCTTCACACACCAGGCTCCTCCCTTTCATACCCCCAGCCAGGAACCTTCAGGGGCACTGGTGGGTCATGATGCTCATGAGCCTCTCCATTGTGCTGCCTCTGGCCACAGCTGGCAGTGGGTGAGTGACTGCTCCCAGCCCCAGTGACCCCAAGAAAGACATGACTGTCCCTTGACTGACTCATCTCCACCCTGTTTCCTGGCCCAGATATTACTTTTTCTGGCTCAAGAAGAAGAGGGAGAGAGCAAAGGTACTAGGAAAACAGAACACTGCCAGAACCCAGGGCTGCCTTAGAGAGAAAGCCTGGGTTCCCAGGGAACAGCAGGCCCCAAGGGCCCCAGTTGGGGGTCCTAGGATCTGGCATCTAGAACAGAGTGGGATTGTGACCCAGGGCCAGTGACACAGGCAGCTATAATCCAGACCTCTGGCTTTCACACAAATGCCCCTACTCTCTGTTGTTACCATCCCCTGCCTTTATCTCACTGGCTGCCTGCACAGGTCAGCACTATGGCTGCCTCTGCCTGACTCCCAGATGAGTGTGGCCAGTAGGGACTCCCAGTGGGAGGTCAGAGGAACAGGGTGGGGTGGGGGGGGACCCCTGCTTCTTTTTTCTTCACAGGGACAAGACAACCACTTATCTTCTGGAAATGATCCGAGGGCACTAGAAAGCTAACACATCCCTAGTTTGGAACTTTCCATTCTGTGACCCCCACCATACCATGGCCACAAAGTTCGGAGGCTCAAGAGACTGCACACTTTCATAATTTCCCTCCACATGTGCCTTTGTAACTAGTCCCTTCATTAAAGCATCCTTCTGAATTCTAAGTGATTGTGCTTTCTGCTTCCTGCTCTGACTTGAGCTGAAAAGAGACTTTGGTAACACTGTGTGAGCTGTCCTGTCTCCTCACCTTCCCCTGTGACCTACCACCCTCCTCCTGTCCTGGTCCCCAGAGTGGTAGCTTTTCATGCTCATGCCAGCCTCACCTAATTGCAATACTAGGGACAAGGGTAGAGATGCCCCAAGTGGCTTAAGAGGTCCTCATCTCTGGGCATGGAATAGGAGAGGTGAGGGCCCAGCTGAGGCCCAGTCAAGAGCAGAGACTAGTGGAAGAATATAAGAAACAGGCTCCAAGTCCTGTCATCACCAAGGCCACAAAGTCCTGGTCCAGATGTCCCCAGTCCTTGGTGCTGCTAGCAAATGTTATTCCCCAGCCCTGCCTGTGATGGGAGCTCTGCTCTTTCTCCTTGACCCTCCATGCATTCTTCCTACTCAGAACCCAGGGCTACCAGACCAGAATGACCTTGGTATGTCCCTCTCCTGTCTCCCTACACCTTGGGCCCCTCCAGACCACCTCTCTCCTTCCCTCTGGGCCCCTCATCCTGGTCCCAGCTTTATCCTGAGAGTACCCAAGATCCCTCCTCCAACTTGAAGTCTGTGAAGCCCCTCACAGCTCCAGCAGGTCCTGGACCCAAGTCAGCAGACAGGAGGTGGTCTGAGGTCTAACCTTTGGGTAAGCACTCCATAGCCCGGAACCCCTTTCTGTCTCCAACATAGGGCCCTGGGTTCTCCCATCTAAGCCTCAATTCCTCCATCTGAACATTGGGATGGGAGGCAAGGTGGCACGTTAGCCGCCAAGTGATGTGCCCTGGCCTAGAACCCCCTTGGGTTACACTTGATATCTGATATTTGTTCTTTTGTGTGTTTAAATTCCATCTCATCCCTGACACTCTGTTGGGGTTCCCTGCCCAGTTCCTAAAGCAAGACTTCTGGTCTCTGGGACCCTGCTGGTGCTTCCTCCTCAGAGTTGGTGGCTCAGTGTGGAAGCAGTCTGAATTCAGAGGCACAATCTCATGGTAAGGTCTGCTCCTGGCTCACTGTTCAGGAACTGAAAGAGAGCCAAGGCAAGGCAGAAAGAGTCCACAAATGACAGCCAGGCCAGGGAGTGCCACAGCAAGGGCAGCAGTGAGCTGGTCCCCAACACAGGCATCTGTGTCTCATCCAGCAATCCAAGAAGCTGCTATCATTTGGACCTAAAATGTCCCCAATAGCCATGTCTTAGTTGCCATCTTATGGGTTTTTGGAAGGTGATTGGATCATGATGGTTCTAACTTCATCATTGGATTAATCCATGGATGGATTCATAATTAGATGGCTTTATCAGGAGATGATAGAAACTTAGGAGATGGCATGTAACTGAAGAGAGGAGGTTATGGAGTTGTTACCTTGGGAATTCTATCTTGTTCCCAGTCCCTTCCTTTCTGGCTTTCTCTCTGCTTCCTTACTGCCATGATATGGGCAGCTTTCCTCCACTACCACCCCGCTGCTATGATTTTTCTGCCTCACCACAGATCTAAAAGCAATGGAACTAAGCTGAACATGGTCTGAAATTTCTGAAACAGTGAGCCAAAGTACACCTTTATAATCTTCTGGATTTCAGTGGTGTCTGTTGTGATTTTATCTTTTCACCTCTAATTGCATTGATTTGGGTCTATTCTTTTCTTCTTTTAGTAAGTTAACCTGTAGGCTTTACTATTTTTATTCTTTTCAAAAACCAACTCTTTGATTCATTGATTCTGATCTTTAAAATTTCCTTCCTTGTACTAGCTTTGTTTAGGATTTTTCTTGGTTTGGGGTGTTGTTGGTTTTTTTTAGGAAATTGAGGTGCATTATTAAGTTATTTATTTGAACTCACTCTGTTTTGTTTTTGTTTTTGTTTTTGATGTGGAGATTCACAGCTATGAATTTCTCTTCTAAGACTCTTTTCACTGTGTCCCATAGCTTCTGGTACGTTTGTTTGATTCTAGGAACCATTTAACTTCTTTCTTCATGTCTTCTATGGCTCATTGATTATTCAAGAGTGTGTTGTTTAATCTCCGTGTGTTTGCATAATTTTATGGTTTCATTTACAACTGATTTCTAGTTTCCTTGCACTATGATATAAAAATATGCATGCAATAATTTTAATTCTTTTGTATTTTTTTAAGCAAGCATTATAGCCTAAGATATTCGCTGTTTTGGAGAAAATTTCATGTGTTGCTGAATAGAATGAATATTGTGTTATTGTTAGGTGGGATAATCTGTAGATATATATTAAGTCCATTTTTTTCAAAGGTGTAATCCAACTCTGTTCTTTCGTTGTTGATATTTTTATCTAGTTAATCTATTTGTGATAATGGGGTATCAAGGTCCCAGACTATAATTTGTGCTTATGTTTATCTGATCTTTTATGTCTAGGAGTGTTTGTTTTATGAAGTTGAGTGCACTATTATTTAGTGTATATATACTTACAATTATTATCTCTTCCCATTGAATTATTCCTTTAACCAATATGCAGTGACCTTCTTTGCCTTTTTAATCAATTGGGCTTGAAGTCCACTTTGAAAGTAGGCTAGCTACTCTGGTTGGTCTCAGTGCATAGAATATTTTTTTCTACCCTTTAATTTTTAGTTTATGAATTTCTCTTTGGCTTAAATGTGTTTCTTATATGCAGCATATCATTAGGAGTTTTTTTAAAACCTAGTTATCCAAGCTGTGTCCTTTGACTGGGAGTTGAGGTCATTCACATTGAGAGTTATTAATGGAAGATATTGATTCATTCTTGTCATTGTATTTTTCTTTTGCCAATTCCTTTTTGCTTTACCTTCTGCTTAAGGCTCACCCTGTTTGGTGTGATCATTCCACTAGTTTTTTGTTGTTGTTGTTGTTGTTTGGCATTGTTGGCTTCATTGCTGCTGTGTGAAATATTCTTGAGAAATTTTTGAAGCACTGGTTGTGTAGTAATGAATTTTTTAAGGTGCTCTTTGTCATGGAAAAACCTTATTTCTCCATCAATTTTGAAAGATAATTTTTCAGGACACATTAGTCTCAGTTGAAAGTTGTTTTCTTTTAGAGTTTGAGACATTTCACTCCAAGCTGTCCTTGCCTTTTAGGTTTGTGTTGGGAAGTCTACTGTAATTCTAATGACTTTGTCTTTATAAGTGATTTGTTACTTTTCTTCATGCCCTTGTGTTGGACATCTGAGATTTTTACTATGATGTGTTTTGGGGAAGTTCTTTTCTGCTCATGGCGATTTGGGTTTCCATATGCCTCTCTTATCTATATGCTAAATTCTTTCCCCATCGGAATGCTTTCTGCTTTTATATCTACAGATATTTTAATAGATTTTTTTCTATCTTCTGATTTTTAACTAATTCCAATTAATCTTAGATTAGTTTTCTTTGCACCAACTAGCAGCTGTTGGACCCATTTTTATGATCTTTTGTTGTTTTTAAGGTATCTCTGAGTATGTAGTCACCTGCATCAGCCTATCTTCTAGTTCTGACACTTTTTCCTCATGTTCATCACTTCTGCTACCCATACTTTCAACAGAATTTTTATCTCCTAGATTTGTTTGGTTTCTTTTCATGGAGTCTAATTCTTTGCTAAACTGATAGTTCACATTTCATGCCATTTTGTTTAGCTCAGCTAGGTATTTATTTGTATCTTTTTTAAGCTCACTGTTCATTTTGCATGTTAAGTCCATTATCTACTTGGTTATATCATCTTTGAGCTCACCAAACCCCTTACTGACCTGTTTCTTTGTTTTGTTTTATTTTGCTTTTATCATATTATAAATTCAGCTATTTGGGTTTTTGAAAATTTCTTCCTCATTGATCAGCTTTGGGAGACTTGAGAGTTTCTGGAGGCATTTTGTTGACTTGTTTCCTTAGGTCTATTGTTTTTATGTATGTGCTGAGGCTTAAGAGTCAATTAGAGTGGCCAATCCCAGGGCCCAGGAGGAGGCTCCTCCACCACCATTCCACCACTCCTAGGGCAGAGGTGGTGAGCCAATCCCAGCACCCAGGAGGAGGCTCCCCCACCACCACTCCATTGCTCCTAGGGCAGAGGAGGTGAGCCTATCCCAGTGCCCAGGAGGAGGCTCCTCACTGCCATTAGGAGCAATGGAGGTGAGCCACGAGGGCTCCAGCAGCACCTCCCCCCAATGGAAATGAGAAGACATGTAAACAAGCCTCAAAAACAGACTTCCAGATCACCTACAGCAACCCCAAAGGGAAGTGAGATGGAACACTCTGATACTCAACCACCTGAAGTCCATGAATTGGCAACGAAGGAGGATCTGGAAAAAATGAAATCAGAAATAACTTCTCAGATAACAGCAAAGATTGTGCCCATAGTGCAAGACATGATTAATAAATATAGAGAGGACACAGATTAAAAAAAATAGAGGATCTGAGCAACAAGATGGAATCCCAACATAGGAAACAAATGGAATCCATAAAATAGATGCAAACAGATTTCCAGGAGATTAAAAACTCCACTGAAAGTATATGCAGAAGAATGAACAAATGTGAGGACAGAATTTCAGATATAGAAGATAAGATTGCAATTAGTGATCAAGAAAAGAAAAATTGCTTCAAAATTATAAGGAATCATGAGAAATCAATCCAGCAGCTGCTAGATGATGCAAAGAAGAATAACATAAGACTGA
>NW_004624732.1:17589186-17600300 GCF_000247695.1 Heterocephalus glaber | reverse complement strand
TTGAAACTCAATTTTTGCAGCACCATTTATTAAAGAGGCTATCTTTCCTCCAGTGAGGGTGTTTGGCTCCTTTATCAAAGATGAGGTGGCTGAGTGTGTCTGGCGTTGTTTCTGCATCTTCTAATCTGTTCCACTGGTCCTCGGGTCTGTTTCTTTTCCAGTACCATGCTGTTTTTATCACAGTAGCTTTGTATTTTCTTCTGAGACAGACAGGGACTTGAAAACTCCTTTTACAATTAACATAAATAAATAAACAAATACATAATGACTCCTCATTTAGGCCAAGAGAGTCCAATGGTTAACAAAAGTAGAACAAAATCTGACCTTCATTTTATTACATTTCCTTTATTACATTAAGACTTTGGGAGAGACAGTCAACTACTGATGAGCACTCAGAAGTTTCCAGTCATTGTCCTAAACCTATACTCACCTTAGATTTCAGCAGAACTTCCACGAGACTGAGACTGCCCCAAGCAGGACCAATCATCTCATGGAGATCAAATTCCCCACAAGCAATAAGGAATTCTCTAAAACCATCTTGCAAAACCAGAACTGAGATAGTGATAAACCAGCCCCTACCCCACCCCTGCAAATCCACAAAAGCTGGTCTCATTCTTTCTTCACAGGCCCATCTGACCCTCTTCATCAAAGCTATGCCCTTTTAGCTCCTCATGCTGAAGTATGTCCCCTATTATCTCTTACTTTCTAATTTTGTCTAATAAATCTGCCTATGCTTCTCATTGACACATCCTGAAATTCTTTTTCTGCAATCATGAGTCAAGAACCTACTCCACAGGGTGACTTGAGGTCCCCATTTCCTCTTTGGGGGCCTCCTCAGACCCTGTCCACTAACATGATTTTTTTAAAAAAATAGCATACTTCTTGCTAAGAAATAACTGGAGGATGTATTTTGTCAAAATGAGAAAGAAAACTGAAAAAGAGGAACTTTTAAAAAAGATGAGCTCAAATAAGAAAGAGGCAATTAAAGACCCCAGAATAAATGATGAGGCAATTATTTTGGACTCCCAGGCCAGGCAGAGCTGCATGACTGCAGGACAGACATGGCAGTGGCTATTACCAAGATTCCCACCATCATCTTTCACCTTTAGAGACTAGATTGCTCCTCAGGCTTGCCAGTCTTCTCCATGCGCTGATGATGTACTCTCCTCCATGCTCCTATCTCACCCTACAGAAAGATGTTCTGTTTTAACATTGTCCCTGGAGTGGAGCTTTTGGAAGTAAGATCTGGTAGCCTTAGAAGGAGACATCCAGAGAGGCCTCCTCCTCTCACTGTTTCTCCCAGCTGTCTGCTGCTTGACATACCCTTGAGCCCCACCAGGGCTTGTTTTTTTCTTGAGGTTTCATAATCATTCAGGAAAACTGAAGCCTGACTCTGAACCAGAAATGGGTTTCTCTTCTCCCAGAAGACTTCATCAAATAGAGACAGTGTTGCTCTCTCCTTAGGGCACAGCAAAGGAAGTAAAACTAGAACAAAGCAAGGGAGGATGAGCACGTAAGCACCTGCTAACCCTTGGGAGAGGGAGATGTCAGGAGTCTCGAAGGAAGAGGGACTTATTTAGAAAAGAAAGACACAAAACAGCGAGGCCCAGGGGGTCAGAGCTTCAAGGAGCAAAGACCAAGCTCTTTATTTGTTCCTCTTTTTATATCTTACACAGTGAGCTGCTACATGCCACTAGTCACGTACTTTCAGTGCAGAACAGGTTACCTTATTCATAAAAGAAGTTAAAAAATTACAGAGATTACACAAATGGAAACAGTAGATTCTGTTCCCAGACTCAAGCTATTGCAAGGCATACATCTAAATAAACATTTTCAAGGAGACATTCTTTCCTTATCTACAAGGAGCAGGGAGCATCTGGGACACAGTGAGTGCAAGTCCGGGAGATCATCTTTAATCTCTTGTCTCCTGGCCTTCCCAGCAACTCCATGAATACACCCACAGATCACCTAGCGGTCTCCTGCACGGAGACAATTCCATCAGGGAGAAAAGATGAGGAGTGGCACCCAGATGGCCAAAAGTTTTGTTCATTTTTTATTAGTACTCATTACATACAGCAAATATGTACTAATAATAAATAAATAAAAATTTTAAAAATAAAGGAAGTCCAAGATATGTCACACCAAAGTGATGATTTTCAAAGCACAGGCTATATGTAGATCATTCCTGGGGTCCTATTTTTGAGGATGAAAAGGCAGCTTGAGCTCAGGTGTCTTTTCCCCTGAAGCTAGAGCTGTTCCCCCAGTCCCTGCTCTCTCTGTGCACTTGGGCTCGCTCTATACCCAGCCCTGGCAGCCTGTGGCAGTCCTTGATGATCTACTCATCATAAAGCAATAGGAAGACAAAAATCATTCTCTTTACTTACCAAACTGCACTACTGAGAAGTCAGTACATTTGATTGTTGCAATAGACAGTTTCTTTCTCTTTGTAATGTTTTCCCACTGTTAAAAAATAAACTTGCACAAAATGATCTAATAGACTTTTATTAGGAACTCATGAGTCAGACAGCATCCCATTTGTGAAACAAGAAGGCCCTCTGCTGGGCTGAGCTGAGCAGAGGGTGCGATTCAGAGGCAGAAAATGCTGGAGGAAGCAGAAACTAAACTGCAAAGCAAGGAGAGAGGGGTCCCTTGAAAGTGATTTTCTTTGTAAGGGTGAAAGCAGAGGGAACTTTCTTCTCCTTTCCATTGGTTGCTGTGAATCTCCTGGCTTTTTGGAAAACTGTAAAACTGGCTCAGAATTAAAGTTCAGTCTGGTGGCAAGGCACTTGGCAAGAGTGACTCCATTCTACTGTGGCCTGGACTGCTGGGCTCAGTGCAGGAGCAGAATCCATAAATGTTAGTCAGCACCATCTTCCGAATTTCAGACGTGCCCCCAGGTGGCCAGTAACAGGCACCTTGGGAGTCAGAGACTCTTGTCCAAACACCATCCTGACTGAAACCTGAGCTCCGATCACCCTAAGAAACTCATCTGGGATCCCATCACCCTCCATCCTTGGTGGCTGGGGTGGGTGGCAATAGTGTGGGTCACAGCAGCTGCTGGTGGAGCCCTGTGGCCCCAAGAAGACAACAGCACTGGAGAGGACCAGTTGGACACACTCAGGGTCTGGGGTTTCTGTGCTCCTCACTCCTCACCTAGTCCTGCCTGAGATGAGGTGGTTCCCAGTGTAGGCAGTGCACTGAACACCCTCCTGCTCTGTCCAGCTGAGCACAGTGTGCAGCCCATCCCTCATGCCAGCCTGGTGCCCACAGGTGCCTTCACCCATGGCCTCCTCGAAGCCAGGCCCTGGGCACCCTCACCCTGCTTGAGCTCCCCAGACCCGGGGTGATCTGCCCATCTTCTGCTGGGTCTTTCCACTGCCTCAGCCTTTAGGAATTCATCAGCTTTGGAAAGCCAGGCAAGCAGCATAGTCAAGGATAGGCTTTTGTTCTAGGTAGTTTCTTTAAAAACAGCTTGCCAGACCGGGCATTTAGCTCAGTGGTTTCACCGCCTGCAGCACAAGCGCAAGGACTCGAGTTCGATCCCTGGTAACAATAAATAAATAAATAAATAAATAAATAAATAAATAAATAAAAACAGCTTGCCAGCCTTGGATTTGGCTCAGTGGTTCCAGCACCTGCCTCACAAACTCAAGGTGCTGAGTTCGATCCCTGGTACAAAAAAATAAAATAAAATAAAAATAAAAACAGCTCACCAATTCACTGTATTCTAGTCCTTCTTGCCTCGCAGAAACAACTGGACAAGACAAGCCAACAACAGTGTCACAGTTTATTGGAAAAAAGAGGGGTGAAGGAGTAAGGGGAAACTGATTCTGCAGAGCAAACAGGCTTAAGAGAGGAAAGGATAAAAGTTTTTTAAAAAGTGGGCTACCTTTCGGAGTCACTACTACACAGTCCTCCTGGCATCTGTGACCTTATATTCCTTCCACATCTGTGGGAGCCCACAAGAAGTTCCACATATGGTCCTGGGAATAATCTGTTGCTGTCCTAGGATGCTGTACTTACTTCCCAGCCAGCTTTGCCAGCCCTACCTCTATATCACTTTGAATTGTCCAACTCCAAACCCAGGCTTGTTCCAGATGACTAAAAGATGCAGGAAGAATACTACCAGCTGTATGCTCTGATGTGGTCAGAAGAAAATACAGTCAGCCTTCCATTATTCACAAATGCTGCATTCACCCTTCAACCAGACACAGGTGGATAATATTCTGAAAAATGATTGCATCTGTAACTAACATGTACAGAATATTTTCCTTGTTATAATTCCCTGAACAATACAGCAAAACAACTATTTATATGACATTCACATTGTATTGGGTTTTATTGTAATCTAAAGTCTATGGGAAGATGTGCATAATTTATATATAAACAGGTGTCACTTAACGAAAAGGATACTTGTGAGAAATGCATCATTAGGCAATTTTGTCATTCTGTGAACATTGCAAAGCATATTTATACAAACTCAGATAGTACACTGTCACTGTGAGATATAATTTTATGGGACACTCATCATACATGTAATCTATCATTGACTGAAATATTTAATGGCAAGTTATATCACTAAACAATATAGTTTAATTTGCTGATCTTGAATTTTATGTAATGAAATTATACAATGGTAGGCTTTTGCATCTGATTTCTTTTTACTTGGTATTATATTTTGAATACTCTTCTATGTTGTATTTCTATGTATCATAATTTATTCATTTTCACTGCTTTGTAGGATTCCATTGTATAAATTTGCTTCTGACTTCTACTGTTGGTAGACATTTGTATTGTTGCCAGTTTAGGGCTATTTTTATATTTTTTAACACGTGTTATAATGTACATAGCAAATATTTTTGTAGAGAATACAGACATATGTTGCATAATGACATTTTGGTCAACAGCAGAGCACATATACAATGATAGTCTCATAAGACCATATTGCCTAGAGATGCAGCTGCTTCAGTTTGTGTAAGTGTGCTTGGTGATGTAAGTGTGCAAGGATAGAGTTGCTGAGTGTGGCACCTCTTGGAACATGACCTCTTCACTTATTTAAGTGCATAGGGCTTTACTATTTTGTACAGCAGACTGCAGATTTTGGTATTCACAGGGGTCCTGGAGCCATGTACACATGAGTTCTGACAGATGACTTATACACATATAACTCAAGGACTAAATAATTTGTAAACAGTGTCTAATCAAGACCTAATCTGAGTTCTCAAGATTAAGAGAAGGAATAAATCAGGTGGGTTGATGTAATTATGAACCACTTACAGATGCAACCTGTCTTGGTGGTATATCAGTCAGCCTCCCATCACTATAAGGAAATATCTGAAGTAAGTAGCTTCTAAAGAGACAGGTTTATTTTGGCTGATAGTTCTGGAGGTTCTAGTCCAACACTGAGTGGCCTCACTGCTTTGGCCTCTGATGATGGGGCACATCATGGTGGGAGAAAACAGTAGAGCACACAGAAGATCATACTGCTCAGCTCACAGACCAGAAAACAAACTGGAAAGAGGAAGCACCCAGGGCCCCCAAATCCCCATTGAGGACACTGCCCCAGTGACTAAGAACTTTGCATTAGGCCACGCCTCCAAAAGATTCCACCACCTCCCAATCGTGCCAACCTAGGTACCAAGCATTTAGTATGGACCTATGAGGGCCACTATTCAAACTCAAACCACAAGGGCTGGGGATTTAGCTCAGTGGTTTCGTCACCTGCTGCGCAAGCGGAAGGACCCGAGTTCAATCCCCAGTCCAAAAAAAAAAAAACACAAACTCAAACCACAGCAGGAACAAAGAGGGTGTGTGTGAACAAGGGCAGCATAAGGGCACTCAGGGCATGGGGAAAGATACTCTTGCCTCCATCCCTGCCTGAGGTTGTAGCCCTGGCAACATGGCCTTTCTGTCTACACCACCAGTGAGGTTGTGAACACCTTGTCATGACACAGCAGGGAAAATGCACTAGCTCCTGTAAACAGGGCTCTTCATGCATTTCCACTGCAGGAGTCACCACCTGAATGCCCCATGCTGACGCCCACCCCTGATTACGGTGACTGGGCCTGTCCCAAGTCTACCTGGGTGTGCACAGATGTGATATGACTCTTCACCAGGCCCAGGAGATCAACCTCTCCCATCAGTTCTGGGCCCCATTTGCAAGAGCACCCTGAGGGTCTAGGGACACAAGCAAACATGAAGCAGCTCCTGCCCCAGGTGTCTGGTAGGGAAGACTTGTGAACCTGGTAAACTATACCCCAAAGCCCAAGCAATGGCAGAGACCTGCTTCAAGTAAGTCTGAGCAGACTCATCATTGAGCATCACAGTCACCTAGTCATAGAGGCCACTGGCAGGCAGGGATGTGTGCATTAAGAACAGGAATGAAAAATTTGTATTTTTCAAGGCAATTGCTAACTCTGTTTTAAAAGTCAGCTTTCATAATTAACAAAGCAAAAGAAGACAACAAGTTCACTTATATTGAATTTTGTTTAAATACATGGTCTGGCATAAGATTTAATGAGACCATTTTCTAGGAAGTGTTTAAAATTATAATTTTTATAAAAGAACTTTTGTTGGGCCCCATAAATCTGTTGTATGTGGAATTTTTCTCTTTTTGACAAATCAAATCTCCCTTCATAGCTCAAAACACAAGGAATCACCAGCTGATAGCAGCTTTACGGCCTTGTAATGAGGACATCAAGTGTGTGGCTGGCATTTCATGGTGCCAACATGGCCTGTAGTGAGGAAAGTTGATCAACAGAAGAGAATGTGAGTAAGGACCCCTCTGCATGCCCACTGGCAGGCAGCTAGGCGCAAGGGCTGAGAGACCCCTGGCCATCTGGAGCTCCACTCGGTCCAGCTAGCCACGCCCACCTGTGACTAGCAAGATGGTGAGGACCCTTCAGCAGCCCCCCTCGCCCCACCCACAGCCTCTGGTTCCACACTACAGAGGCACAGGGGGTCATAAAAGCAATTGTCCTGAGCTGCAGAAGTGAACAACAAATAGAGGCCCTCTCTCAGGCTACTTGATGAAAACTGAAGCCTACTGTAAAAGTGAACAGAATCTCTTCAATAAAGGTACACCAGACCACCGTACTTGTTAAGTTGGAGGGATCATCACCTCCCATCGGAACCTGGACTATCTTCAGGGGAAGGAAAGCTGGAACCTGCAGTGGAGCCTTGCAGAGTTCAACCCTACAGGAGAACAGAAAGCTCACCTTGGGACTTCCAGCCAGAAATCTGCCTGAATTTCACGGGTTTGTGACTTGGCTTGCTAAGACTCATTGACTTATATCTGCACATTCCTGCCCACGTACTCCATTGTGACATCAGAGACATACCCTGAAGGAGGCTCTTCATTTATACCTTTTATTTGTTATTTTCAAAATTATTATTAGTATTTTTTTTGCTCTTATTTTTAATTTTTATTTTTTCTACTCTTTTCAAATTTTTATTTTTCTGGGGGTTTTTCTTTCTTTTCTCTTTTCTTTCATTCTCTCTCTTTCACTTGCTCCCTTGCTGTCACACTTTCTTCTTCATCTCCCTTTGTGTTCCTGTTCTGGTCCTAATTCATATTTCTTATTTATTTTTCTTTCTCTCACCTGTGTCCTCTGACCTCACTGCTAATCTTCCCCTACCTTCTACCTATCTATCCCTACCTCTCCAACTCCTTCTAACTCCCCATCCTGAAGGGTAAAGTTGCTATATTGAAGAGTTTATCACTATAAACATATGTTGGGTTGGTCCTCAATTTTAATTTAATTCACACAGTTAAAGGTGATAGATTAACAACTACCACAAATTGTCATTTTCTAAAATGTACTTGATACTATGGTGTTGCTGATTGTAAAACTTGGGGTAAGGTGTTGTGATTTATATAATCAGTTGTCCTTCCGGATATAATGAAAATGAGATAGCCTCAGAACCGTTAGAGACTCAAAATCTAAAGACCAGCTATATCTGGAAGACACCCCTGAGAAGCAATCATTCCATAAGGGCTCTAACTACAAGCAACAAAGATATTTACAATAAGCAACTTTGGAGTATCAACCCAGGAATTAAACCAAGGACAATACCAAAAACAAAAATGAGAAGAAATTTAATCAAGGCACCAACTCAAACTTCCACCACACAAAAGGCAAATTCTTGGGGAAATGAGGTGGAAACATCTGATAATCAACAACCTGGACACCCTGAACTGATAGCACAGGAAGTAACAGAACAGATGAATGACGCTTTAGAAAAATTCAAAGCAGAACTAATCTCCCAGATAACTACAGAGATTGTGAGCAGAGTGAAAGACATGATTAGAGGCTGTAGAACAGAAACAGATAAAAAAAAAAAATAGATGAGCTCAGAAACATGCTGGAAGCCATGAATCCCCAGCATAAGAAAGAAATGGAAACCATGATTGCCCAACATAAGGAAGAAATGGAATCCATGAAACAGATAACTAGGAGATTAAAAACTCCATTGAAAGTATTCACAGCAGATTAAGGGAACGTGAAGATAGAATATCAGATATAGAAGACATGATTGTGGTTAATGACCATGAAAACAGAGATTTCTTAAAAATAGTAAGGGACCACAAAAAATCAATCCAGCAACTGCTAGATGATTCAAAGAAGAATAACGTAAGAATGATAAGAGTCCATGAAAAAGCAGGAGAAAGTACAATTGACATAAAAAAATTGTTCACAGAAGTAATAGTAGAAAACATCCCAGACAGAGGTAGAGAATTGGACATACAGATAAGTGAGGCATATAGAATTCCAACTAGCCATGATCAAAAAAAAAAATCTACACCTAGATATATAATAGTCAAGATCCCAGAAACTGAATGGAAGAAAAAAATCCCACAAGCAGTTAGAGAAAAGAAACATATCTCACACACAAAAGACAGCCCATCAGAATCACAGAAGACTTCTCAACACAAACCCTCAGGTCAAGGAGATCGTGGAGTAAAGTATTTCAAGCCCTAAAAGAAAATAACTTCCAACCTAGACTGTTGCATCCTGCAAAATTATCTTTCAAAATTGATGGAGAAATTAGATACTTCCATGACAAAGAACACCTGAGAAATTTCATGAACACCAAACCAGGACTCCAAACAATTCTAAACAATATCCTAGAGAAAGACAATGAAGGGCATAACTCCATGAGGCCCAACAGACAGAACCCACCAGGTGAGGCAAGGAATTAAGGGAAAAGGGGAAAAATAAAAAATAAAAGAGCCAACAACAGTAAAACATCATGACAAGGATGAGTCAATATTTATCAATTATAACCATCAATATTAATGGCCTCAATTCACCAATCAGAAATAGATTGGCAAAATGGATTCAGAAGCAAAATCTAACAATATGTTGTATACAAGAAACACAAGTAATAGAAACACTAACACAATTATAGTGGGGGACCTCAATACCACACTATCACAAACAGACAGATCATCTAGACAAAAAGTTAACAAGGAAATTCTAGAACTGAACCAAGTTATTGAACAAATGCACTTAATAGATGGTTACAGAGTGTTCCACCCCACAAAATCAGAATACACATTCTTTTTGGCTGCACACAGGTCATTCTCCACATGCTAGCTCATAGGACATGTCTAAGTAAATGTAAAAGAATTGAAGTTCCCCCCCGTGTATTATCAGACTATAGTGCAATAAAATTGGAGTTCAATAACAGAAGAAACTGCAAAACACCCACAAACACATGGAAACTGAATAACACCCTCCTGAACAACCAATGGGTCACAGAGGAAATTTTAAAAAAAAACGAAGAAATTAGACAGTTTCTACAAGTAAATGATAATGCCAGTACAACATACAGGAATCTATGGGACACAATGAAAGCAGCTCTACATGGGAAATTCATAGCAGAGAATGCCCATATTAGGAAAACAGAGAGAAGTCAAATAAATAACCTAATGCAGAACCTCAAGCTCCTAGAAAACGAAGAGCATAATGAACTCAAAGCTTGTACAAAAGAGGAAATTATAAAAATCTGATCAAAAATCACTGCAATGGAGACTAAGAGAACAATACAAAAAAATCAATGAATCAAAGAGTTGGGTTTTTGAAAGAATAAATAAAATCAACAAACCTTTAGCCTACCTTAACAAAAAAAGGAAAGAAAAGGCTCAAATCCATGCAATTAAGAATGAAAAAGGTAAAGCCACAACAGACACAACAGAAATCCAGAGGATCATCAATACCTACTTGAAAACCTGTACTCTAATAAAATCGAAAACAAAGAAGAAATGGACAGATTCCTAGATACATATGAATTGCCAAAATTAAATGAAGATATAGAAATTCTAAACATCCCAATTACAATGAATGAAATTGAAAATGTAATAAAAAATTTACCAAAATAGAAAAGCCCAGGTCTGGATGGCTTCACTGCTGAATTCTACAAGACATTTAAAGAACTAACACCATTACTCTTTAAACTCATCAAGGAAATTAAAAGGGAAGCAATACTTCCAAATTCATTCCTGGAAGCAAGTGTTACTTTGATTCCAAAACCAGCGAAAGACCCAACCCAAAAAGAGAACTACAGGCCAATCTCCCTAATGAACATAGATGCAAAAATCCTCAATAAGATACTGGCAAACACAATACAGAGGATCATCAAGAAGATCATAGACCCTGACCAAGTCAGATTTATCCCAGGGATGCAAGGATGGTTCAACATACATAAATCAAGAAATGTAATACACTATATTAACAGAGTCAAGGACAAAAACCATATGATCACCTCAATAGATGCAGAAAAATTGCATGACAAAATCCAACACCCATTCATCATAAAAAACCTTACAGAAAATTGGAATAAAAGGTCTTTATCTCAACATGATTAAGGCTCTTTATGAAAAACCAACAGGTAACATCATACTAAATGGTCAAAAACCAAAAACTTTCATGCTAAAATCAGGAACAAGACAAGGATGCCCACTACCACCACTCCTGTTCAGTATAGTTCTGGAAACATTAGCCACAGCAATTAGAAAAGGGAAAGAAATAAAAGGAATAAAGATAGAAAAGGAAGAAGTTAAACTGTCATTATTTGCTGATGATATGATACTTTACATAGAAGACCCAAAA
>NW_004624732.1:17555543-17587241 GCF_000247695.1 Heterocephalus glaber | reverse complement strand
ACCCAGTGATAAATGTAAATGTATTGTATACCTAAAATATACCAATAAAAGAATTTAAGCAAAAAAAAAGAGAGAGAGAAGAATGTTTGTTGTACCTATCATTGAAAATAACAAGGTACATTCTGTCTTCCTGTAAGGAAAATGATCCTGTATGGATATTTGTGTGATTTGGTCATTATTTTGCTTTATCATCCTCCTAGCACAGCTTGCAGGGTCTCAGAGTGGAGCATCTAGGTGCTGAGGAAACTTTTGGAGACAGATCTTTACTCCAGGCCCGAGGGCCATAGTTCACTCTACTTCACTCATATCCATTTTGTGATCTCATTGACTATTTCTCCTACTGTTTCCACCCAACCCAGAAAACAGGCTGGTGTCCTGGCTATGATCACTTTCTTTACCACCTGTTCTCACTTGAAGGAAGATGCATCCATCAGCTACTGCTGCACAACAAACACTTCCAAAACCCTATCTCTCAAAACAGTACTCATTTGTCACCACTCTCACAGCAGCTGGTTACCTGGGGAAGTTAACAGATCTGAGGTGGGCATGACTCAACTGTCTGGCTAAGTTGAACTTCTCCCACTGGGTTGGCCTCAAGTCTCTTCCACGGAGGAAGAGCAGCTGCCCAATGGGAAGATGAAATGAAGATGATAAGAAGGCACACTTGGCGCCACAGGCACATTTTAGGCTCACAATTCCATTGGTCAGTGTAAGTCACGTGACCAAAGTCAGCATGCACCTCTGGCACTGGAGAACTTCTCTTATCTATTGTCTCTAGTCAGAGAGAGAGGGTAGCAAATATTTGTCAAATAATAATCCAAGCCAACACAAGCCATACATCACTCACTTTATATATAATAAATGTATCAGTACCTGTCTCAAGATAGCCCAGAAGCCTCACCCAATCACAGCTTCAGGCTTGAGGGCCAAGACTTCATAAATACCTCAGGTGCAATTGTCTCCACTTTATCCAGAGACCAGGGACAGCAACTGGTTCCAGTCCATCATTTTCCATGACTCCTTAATCCACCCACAGGTAGTCCCTTCCTTTTTCATCATCTTCCATGATCTTCTGGTATGAGGGCCTTGGACAATGGGCCCTTTTACAGCTCTGGATGGTTTCCTCAACCTCTTCCTTCCTGGAGCAATTGGGAAGCCCAAGATCTTCACATCTTGAAAAGTGTCCATCTCTTCCAGGCCAGGCTTGCAACTTTAGTACCAACAAAACTCTCAAACTAAAGGGCTGCCCAAGTAGTGAAATCTAGCAACCTCCTTATGCCAGCAGACATGCCCCTATTGTCCTTTCGAGGCAGGCCTTGCTCTCTGGGCTTCATTAAGTGTATTTTGGAAGCACCTGTCTTCTGTGAGACCATCCTCTTAATCATGCAAGGAGCATGTTGCCCAGCTTGGGGGCTCTGTTAAGTGCTAACTCAGTATGCTAGATGTCTTTTTCCCTCTTTTTAGTTAGTATATGTTTACAATACATAATAAAAGTATTCATTCGAAGGAATTGGAAGATATAATCCTTTTTACTTCTAGAAGTCTTGATAAAGCTGTATCTTACTTTGAAAACCTTTTACTGACCTGGATTGGCTAAAGATGAAAAACATTTTTGTTGACAAGCTGTTGACAAGCTGGCCAGTTCTTTCTTGAGTTTGTGCTTTCCTATTGCACCCTATCAAATGCAGCTGAGTCCACAAAGACAAGTGAGGTGGTGCTGTCTCTGAAAGTCCTGGTGAGGCACAGTCACATCCACAGAGAGGTGATCAAGCTGCTGTGGAAGACAGAGGGGAGAGGCACACATGCCCAGATAGAGTAGGCTTCTCCAAGCAGATTATCCTTAACAGATGAGCAGGAGTCTGCAAAGGGGCCAGCGAAGGGAACAGATGAGCAGTGGGAGGCAGGAAATGGGCAAAAATGCAGCAGCTGGTAGAGGCATGGGGCAACCAGAAAAGTCATCACATGTCCAAGTCACTCAGGTCACATTCCCCAAGGGCAGGCCATGCCTGTGCTAGACAAGAACAGAGGAGTCCTGGCCAAGGAGCTTGCCAGCCAAGTGGAGAGGAAGAGGAACCAGCAGAATAATCCCACAGAGCAGGTTCATATCCTGAAAGAGGGCAAGAGGCCGGGAAGCCTAGGACAGGGGTAAGGCTCACAGGAAAGTAGAAGATGCCTGAGCAGAGGATGTGGGAAAGAGTTCTGGGCAGCAGGTACAGGGTGGCCAAATGCCCAGAGGGACAGCACTGCTAGGGCCTGCACATGGAGGATCAGTGTGTAGGCACAGCTTGTGAGACCGCCCTGAGCAGACACCTGTGTATGTGAATGTGTGAAGGTCTCCATGTCTGCATGTTCCACTGAGTGTCTGTGTGTATAATTACTTGTGTGCATATGAATGTGTGTCTCTGTGTCTAGACATAAATTTGACAGTGCTTTTGTGTGTGGTTCTGTGCAAATATGTGTGAGTGAATGTGAGTATGAATACATATTTCTGTGCCTATGTGAGTTTGTGAGTGAATGCTTGTGTATCTGTGTGAGCATACCTAGGTCTGTGTGTCTGTAGAAGTCAACAGTCTAGTGTGTACTAATCACTTCACTAATTGCACTGAAGCGAAGAAATCTAAGTCCTGTGTTAAACAAAGAAGAAAATAGAAAAAGACAGTAGTGTCTTCAAAGCTTGCTCTGGACAAAGAGTAACCCAGATGTGAAGGCCACCAGGCCAACAGGAAAAGATGCCCAGGCGCCCTGTCTGGGGACTCAGCCTCCACTTCTCCCTGCCACAGGCATCCACCTGTGGAAGACTTCATCCTCCCTTTACTTCTCTGGCCAGACTAGACATCCACCTTTGACTTCCCAAAACACAGCCAGCGCTGAGCCTGGATGTCCCAGAAGACTTTAGCTGAATCCATGGAAAGGTTGGTGGGAGCATAAATGGAGAAAGCAACACACCCTGGAGTGACTGTGAGCACAGGCCCATGGCCTGGTGATGGAGCAAACCTGGGATGGCCAGCACTTCTCATCCCAGGATGATCCTTCCCTTCTAGTGCATGGGATTACCTTCCTTGTGAGAGGACAGTACTTTCTGGGGCCCTGACTATGGCCCCCACCTCCTCCCAGTAAGGAAGTTCACCACCCCATTCCCTCTTCATCACTAGGATTTACTCCTTCAAGAAGCAGTGGTGGGGGAAGAAAGTGAGGGGATACAAGAAAGCATTTCTCTGGTGTTGTTATGGGCATTTCAGAGAGCAACAACACAGGGCAGGTCCATCTTTCACCAAGTGCTGGGTGCTGTAGGAGAACCACAGCCACAAGGTGGCTAGGCCACAGGATTTCAAGGCCTTCAGCAAGCTGTCCTAGAAAATCTCACAGATCTGAGCTGCTGCCTGCACTCCATCACCCACCAACAGCTCATCTCAGGCAAGTCATTTAATTTCTCATCCAAAAAACTGCCACTGTAGCACTCATTTCCAGCTGGGGTTGGAGATAAATTAAATATTCTGTTAACATCACCAATAGAAGGACAGACACAGCAGGTTGTGTCTCTTGCACCAACTCCATTCATTATTAGTCCAGGTAACAATTTCTAGTGTTCTGGAATTCATGGAAAGAAATACACAGAGACACAGAATTCGGGTAAAATAATAAAAGTTTACTTGCAAGCAGGCAGGACCACCAGAAACTGGTCTGGTCAGTGTCCACATGCCCATTTGTTCAGCATTTCCTTTTTATATCGCTTTTAGCCATTATCTCATCCCTAGTGATCTTTGCTGAGGAAATAAAATTTCAGTTTCTGTTTAATGGTTAGACACAAGTGGTCTCTATCACTGATTATAGGCACAAACACATGACAGTTAAAGCATGTATATCACACATTTGCCCAAGCATTGCAACTTTGTTTTTAAAATGTTATCTGTAGGAGGGCTACAGGTCAAAAGAGTCATATATCACTTTAAACAACCAGAGCAACAGTCTAAGGTAAGTTTTAAAAGGATACACTGTCTATTTTGCTTCTACAACTACCTTAATATTCAATCTACTGAACTGTCTCAAACTTTTTCCCTATCACCAGAAGGTCATGTGATCCACCTTAGGCCACCCAGCTGATTAATAACAAAGATGGGATTGGAAAATAGGTACATCTTCTGCTTAAGTCCATCTTCTTTCCTGTCTCTGAGAAGGATTTGGGGACAATTGGCAAGAGTTACTACCTGTTAATTCTGTGTGTCTTCCAACAAACAGAAAAATCAGTAGATAGTCATGTCAGAGACACTGAATCCTCCAAAGAGGACTTTTCCTAACTCCATAAACTATTGTAAAAATGGACAAAGTGTAGAAAAATGCCTGGCACAGACTAGAAGGTCAATATAGTAACCATTATGTTCACAATGACTTGATGTTGCCTTCTATCTAATGGATTACTTCTCTGGTGCGGAACAACTTATCAGAAAGTAAGTTAAAACTACAGAATTGGAGGCGTCCAGTTTCTGTGGCTCAGGAGCTGTATTCTCCAAGTCCTCTGCCCAGTGTCTCCCACAGCTGCACTTACAGTATTGCTGGTGCAATGACTAGCTCAAGTTCAGATGTTCTTGCATGCTCACAGGGAGAAACAGAATTCCACACTCTGGTAAAACAGAGACCAGAGGTCTTAGAGACTAATCCCTCCCATGTAGTCCTCTCCACAATCTATCAATTTGCTTCTTAAAGGCCAAAAAAGGGTTGTCAGTAGTGTCTGTAGCTACTTCTATCTCTCATCTCCAGACTATTTCTTAAAGGACTCATCTGATTAGGCCAGGCCAACCTGGATTAACATTCCTTTTGTTTATATCTATAAAATCACCTTTGTTTTGTCTCAAAATCTAATCATAGGTAGGAAATCATATTTGCAGGTCCTTGTCATAGCTAACAGAAAGGAAATACATGAGGGTATGACCCCTAGGGATCATCTTAGAACTCTTTCTATCCCTCCTCTCACCTTTATTCTAACAGAACATAAATTCTGCCAGAGGAATGGAACTCTAGTGGTATGCATTGGCCACTTGGAGCCAACTTCGTGTTAAGATTTCCCAAACCAGAGCATTTTATATCAGTACTGTGTTTCTTTGGTTACCAGACTATCCTTGGAACAAGAAGCTGGCTGATACAACTTAATTACCATGCAGCAATTTGAATTTAGACACAATAGCACATTTGTAACACAACAATATTAGTGGGCTCAGGGCTCTGTCTTCTGAATGTGTTGGTGAGACCCTTGGACCTGGGCACTCTGGCTCTGGCTCTAGCTCCAGCTCCAAGAGGCCTGGCCACTCACTGCAAGAATCACAGTGCCACCCATTGGCCTAATGGACAGAGAAGATCCAATGGACTCCAGGCCTCATTTATCCCAGAGGAAAGCAGTTTTTCAGAGGCAAGAATATTCTGCAGATCTCCCACATCTGACCAATTGGTCTCCCCTGCCTCCACTGCCCCCATTCCCTGGTTCTTAACACCCAGGAAGACAGCCTCCTTAGCATCTATTTTAGCAAAGAGCCCTCTGCCAAGTGAAACAGACTGAATTTTTAGCTTTAGTGTGGGGAAGAAAGAAAATCATTAATGTTAAACATTCTTAATGAGGCAGAACTTACATTTTGCATCTACTCCTGATCATCCTCAGCAACACAACTGATTAATATTCTCATGAAAAAGCACACTCTTTCCTGGATATTGCACACCCTTCCTGAGGCCAAAGAGATTTAACAAAAACTCTGGCCCAGCCTCAGGCTCCAGCAGCTGAGTAGTTTCAGGAATTACCAGGACCCCACAACCTACATCTGCATGCTTCTGTGCAATCCTCATTCAGGCCCACAGTAGCCCTGCTGAGAATTATGATCCCACCGTTTTAGATGAGTTACCAGGCTCACAGAGGCTGAGAATGCATCTCCAGTGGGATTCTAGTATGGATGTGTCAGGTCTCCACATTCCACTTCCCACTCCCTTGTACTTACTCTAAAGGAACGCACATTCCTGCCCCAGAGTTGTGTTTCAGTGGATTTTCAAGATGGCCTGTTTTATGAAGAAGGATGCATGGGCCTACTGCAGACATACTCACACACAGCTTGAGTAGCACCTGAGAAGCGGACAGTATCTTAAGGCAATGCTGAGAGAGAGACAGGGTGGGGGCAGAGGGAGAGGTGGCAGAGAGAGGGAGACAAAAAGATAGAGACAGAAAGACAGAGAGAAACAGAGAGAGAGAGAGAGAGAGAGAGGAGAGGAGAGGAGAGCTGCCCTGACAGCCACATGCCTACCCAACATCCAGGGGGAACAATGGTCCCTGTTTGCCCTGGACTACTAGATGTCCAGTACTAAAATCAGGAAGGTTACAGGCAAACATGGACAAGATGTTCACACTACCAACATGTTTTCCTTTGTACTTCCTAGTGCACCTGACTTTCATTGGGTATCTGCCCTTCCCTGCCCCCACCTCCTCAGTAGTCCCAGTAGTAGTCCCTGTTGTCCTGGTCACTGGTTCAGAGGTAGGTTTGTGACTTGATCAGGTGTGACTTGAGGGAATCTGAGAACTCAGATCCAGGAACTAGAGCAGCAGCACTCTCCCTCCTAGGAAGCACTCTAGGACTATGCAAAGTACAGATGCACTGCCTGAAGACAAGGTAGCCATTTCACTACCGCAAAGCTACCAGAAGCAAGATTAAAGAGGTCAAGAGTAACCTGGAGGCTCATTCAACCCTGAACCTGCCCTGCCCTACTTCCAATGCATCTTTATTCTGGTGCGGACTTCTGTCTTCTTGCAAATGCAGCATCTCACAAACTTCCTCACCTCATCAGCAGCATAGTTACACACAACCTGAATGGGAAACTCTGGAGGCAGGTCAGCGATTGGCTTTAATAGGTGCTTATTTCCTGTGTTTCTAATACCTGGTTCTTCAGCTTTGCCCCCATCAAAGTCATCTAAGGAACTTATAAAAACACAGATTGCTGGGTCTGCCCCCAGAGCCTCCAGATTCAGCTAAGCCTCAAGAACATACATTCACAACAGGTGATGTGGGCACTGCTAATTTGGGGAACACACTTTGGGAACCACAGCCATAAAGGAAACAAGCCCAGCCATTCACTGTTCTATGCAATTTCTGATTTACATATAAATACCTTAGGTAAAAATTTTTAAATATAGAATGCAAAGTTATAAAAGAAGCCACTCAACTATAAAGAGGAATTATTTATTGGATTTATCCAGTTATTCCTGACAAAAACACCCAAAAGCAAAGTTTTAGTTGGGGCCCCATAAGGATGGAGCTTCAGTGTGCAAAAAAACTTTTAACTATTTCCCTCCATCTACTTTAATTGATCCTTTACCTTCATCAGTGCTTATGCCCCCATCCTCACCTGACAAGAGCCCAGTACGTCTTTGTCTGTAAGGTTCTGGTTACTGTGGTCACTTAGGGCAGCTGGGATCCTTACCCCAAATTCTTGCACCTCCCCAAATGACAGTACAGGCTTCATCTTTCTGCTCCTTCTCTTAAAAGTACAAATCCCTTTTTGTAAATCCTCCTTGACAAATTGTTGCTAAAAATATCTGAGAGACTGAATAACACTGAGAGTAGACATAGGAAGTGCCCTTTTGCGCATGTGTGGAGCTCCATCCTCCAAAGCTTCACAATATTCCTTGAATGAGAGCCTGAACTATGTGGGACCCAGTTCCACACCTGCCATCACCACCTGCTACAAAAATGTCACCTTTCCTAGGCATGCTGAGAAACCGGCCCTGGGGGTATGTACAATACGAATGAAGGAAGATTCTAGCCTTACAGATATCCCACATTGAACAAGGTCAAGGTCATGGGCATCACAGGCAACACTGGGAGAGAATGGATACTGTGATGTGTTTTGTATGTCAAGCTGGTTGGTCAGTAGAACCCCATGACTTAATCCAACTTTAAGTGTTGCTCTGGAGATATTTTGTAGATGCAGTGAACATCTACAATCAGTTGACTTTACATAAAGATATTACTCTCTGTCATGTGAATGGGCCTCATACAATCAATTGACATCCATTAGAGTAAAACTGAGATTTCCTGAAGAAGGAATTCTGCCTCCAGACTCCCTGGGTTTACAGCTCAACATCCTGCCCAGTGGAGTTTAGATTTGCCAGTCTGCATGATCAAATGAGCCTAGGTACAGATCTCCTTGACTCACAGTGGGGTTATATCCTGGGAACCTCAACATAAATTGAAAATATTGCAAGTCAAAATACATTTAACACACCTAACCTACCACACACTGCTACCAACCCCAGGTATAGAAGCTCAGGTCATTGCTCATGGAGGTGTCCTGCACATTTCCCTCCTCGAGAGAAGAGGTCATGTACTGAGGAGAGAGATCCCCGGTATGTGTCAGAGAAAGCAGTGATGTTTGTCAGCCACAAAGGAGTGTCCAGATGTCTGATGGCTTGCTCTCCATAAATTTGTCTTCCAAGGTGGCTTGCCCCATGGCTCCCTTTCCCATTTGCTGGCACAAGTCTGCATTCTCTGTGTTATGGGCTGAGGTTTCCCCTGAAATTCAAACACTGAAACTCTAATTCCAGTTCCTCAGAATGAGACTGTCCTGGGAGACGGGATCTTTGAAGAGGCCCTGTCTTCCCCCTGCTTGATTTCTGAACCTCCACCTCTTGGCAGCACAGAGACCCCAAACTGGACAGCCATAGAGTGTTTGTATTCCATCTACCAATTTCACATCTAAATAATCAATCCAAATGGAATTATCCATTTTAAAATTAAATCTGACAGACAATTCCTGAACTTTGGGATGCACTGGGTGCTATTCTTAGGACATAGAGGCAGGACACGGCCTCAGTGGGGTTCCTCTGGGTCCTGGGAGCCCTTTCTTGTCAGCAAGATGGTGATTCCTCCTCTAGGAGAGCAGCTCTCTTGGGATGCCTGAAGATGCTGAGCTCAGCCCCTCTCTGGGCCTTTTCCTGTGTTCCTCTCTGGCTAGAAAGCTTTCTCTGTCCCTTCTGCCATAACTCAAGTCCTCTTTAACCTCCAGAGATTGGGTATGATCTCAGAATCCCCAGACCTCCCAAATCGCGGAAGTCCTCACTGATCCCCTGAGTCCTGTAGGGACACCTCACAGCTGGTTGATACGTGAGTCAGGGTCACCTCTAATTGTTTCACAGTTGTGTACCTTTTCACTCTGGCCAGCTTGATCAGTGAGACCTATTGCTTATAGTTCCTCCACCTAGATTCAGCCTCTCTCTGGCCTTATACACAAGTCTCCCCTACCTGACCTCCCTATTCTCTCTGGAATACTTATTGTGCTTACCCCTCCCTTAATCTACCTTCAGATGGTAACTGTCTCCATTCTCCAAACTGTAGAATTTTAGCTGCCGACTGCTACACAGCTGTGTCAAATTCTCCTTGTGTCTCAAAAAAAGGACTCTGCTTGCTTGTCTTATCTAGAGTTCACTGACATAAGACTGTTTCCAGAACAGCAACTTATCATCTCTACCATGCACAATAGTATATATTCCCAGACAAGGTACATTTGGGTAGAGGAGAAGAAAAGAGAAGAAACTCTTATTAAATCCTGAAATAGCACTGTTAATGTTGCACCTGGCTGCTGTGACAGTTAGTGCCCCTAACTCAGTCCTGCTCTGTACCCCAGAGCACTGTCCTTTCATGGGAAGTTGCACCTCCCTCAAGCAACTGGTAAGCTGATGGATTCAGGGAACTAAAAGCTGGCTGCCACCCTTTGATATGAGACATCTCTGTGGTGCCTTCATGCCCTGAGGCACCATGGGGTCAGGTGAGGCTGGACAGCACCTGTCCATGCTTGGCTCCTCTCAGCAACATCCTGCTTCTTGGCTATCCCCAGAGCACCCTCAATAAGTCATTTACACATTAAGTCACTGACTTTGCTTCGAAATAGACTCACGCCTGACATCTGCTAGCCAGGACTCCCATAGCCACTTCACGTACATTAGTTTATCATTCTTCCCATCATTTCATCTTCTAGGGAGCAATCAGAGCTAAGAGTTCATGCCACCAGGAGCAGAGCAATGTTAACCTGCAACTCCACACTCAGTCCACCTGTCAGTCAGCATAGGGGAACTGAAGGTATTTTAAGAGATGAAGTTTCAAAAAGCTTTTCTCTCATACACCTTTCTGGAAAAAAAATTCTTGAGGGCATATTGGATTAACATTTCATAAGATTAAAAAATGATTTAATGATTTTTAAAGAAAGCAAGAGGAGAAATTCCAGGGTGACAATCATGCAGCAGATGTGGAGAGCAGTCAATTCTAATGAGGTCACTGAACAAAAGGTAAGCTTGAAAAGGATACCTTAGAGATTTCAGATGTCATATGCTCACAACAAAGAAAATGAAAAGACTGTGAGGCTAGGGCTTTAATGTACTCACTGTTATGGTTTAGATCTATAACATTCCCCCAAATCCTCACTTGTTGATTGCTTGCTCCCCAATGCAACAATGTTTGGAGGTTGGGCTTCAGGGAAATGATTGATCACAAGGGCTCTGATCTCTTCAGTGAAATGATCCATTCATGGGTTCAAACTTTAATGCACTATTGAGAGGGGGTGGAAACTTTAGAAGCGAGGCTTAGCTGGAATAAATCCAGTGGCCCCTTGACTTTCAAACTCAATTCGTTCACAAGGACTGGCTGTAAATCAAGTTGGTTGTAAGTCAAGACTATTTTTCCCATAAGAAATAATGGAAATACCCATAATGCATTCTGAACCTCTCAAAGGACCCCTTAACTAACATTTTCATAATAAAAAGGGTTATATATTATGCATAATTGATCAGAAACACCAATAATTTTCCTAGTGTATTCACCAAAAAGTTATAAAATGTGCCCAGTTTACCAGAAACAACCATTTCATACTGTACTCACCATTCTAGTTGACATCTTTGGCTTGCAGGAAGGGAGAATGAAGTGGAAAGTGGTTACTGTTTGGAAGGAGAGTCCCCTTCCATACAAACATCAGGAATCTGGCTCTCTGATGTCCTCTCTCTCCTTGGGAGAGTCTGTAGCCCACTAGGACCTGCTTCTGACTCACCAGATCTCAACCTTTTCAGAACTAAACACTGGCCTAAGGTTGTCTGTTTCTGTCTTTTCTTTAACACTGTTGTGTAGCATGACATGACATTGTCATTAAGCAAGTGAATGCAGGGATTGGCTTTTTCTCTGTCTGGGTGGGTCTTCTCTACAAATGTTTGTAGCTCTGTCCATTTTGTCATGATTTCCTTTATTTCAAAAGAAGAACTGTGCTGCACTGATTGTTGATACTCCCCCTCCTCTTCAGAAAGCTCCTCAGCTGCCATTCTCTGTTGTTCAGCCAGAAGTTGCTGAAGTTCCTCTGTAGACAATTTCTCTGAGTGTTCCTCCAGTTCCTCAACATTGCCACTGTCTACTTGCAAGCCTGTAAACTCTGCAATAGTGACAATGTCATCAAAGAGGGTCAATTGAAGGCTCAGGCTCCTCTACACAGCCTTCAAAGTCTCTCTCCTTAATTTTAGGCCACATTTTCTTCCAGGAAGATCTGTGCCCTGAGAGAGATATTGGCCCAGAATTTCTCAATTAACCCCACACGGGAAAAGATGTTGTCATGCTCCTTTCAGAATCTTTAAGAATTAAATCTGTATCTGAGACCATCTGGAAGCACTTCAGGAACAGTTGCTTGGTGTATAGCTTCTTAAATTTAGCTATAACCTGCTGGTCCATAAGCCGCAGTAGAGGAGCTGTATTAGGTGGAAGGAATTCAACTGAGAGCCATGGAAATTTTTCAGCTAATTCTTCCAAATTTCATGAGTGAGCAGGATGTTTCAAGGGTGTCCATAATGAGAAGAGCCTTGAGTGGTAAGATATTTCTTAACAGTAGGACAGAAAGCCTCCCTGATCCACTCAAGAAAAGTACTCTTGTTACCCAGGCTTTTGCATTAGATCTCCATATGACTCCTAGCCTAGTCTTCATGACTATGTTTTCTGAACACTCTAGGGGTCTCAGAGTGATAAACCAAGAGAGGCTTTATCTTAAGGTCACCATTCACATTGGCACATAGCAATAAGTTGAGCCTGTCCTTCATAGGCTTGTGGCCTGGGCATTCTTCCAGAAGAGGCCAGTTTCATTACAGTTGAAAATATTTGATGAGAGCAAAAGCCATTTCTCTGTATCATCATTTTTGAAGTGTTGTATATAATTTTCAGCAGCCCTTTTATCATCACTGGCGGCTTTACCATGCCTACTTACACTATGAACCCAAGTTCCTGCTTTAAAATTGTGAAACTACCCCTTACTGGCACAAGATGTTTCACCATTATCATGTGTTGATGGATCATCATTTTTGAGATCTGCATTTATAGTGCTAGGCTTTTCATCAAATTATAGATTCAGGCTATAACCTGCCATCTGCCTTTTGTTTATCCACACTAAGAATAGCCTTTCTACTTTGTCTAACACTGTTGATCATGACTTACTAATTTGAGTTATACCTTTAGTAAAACTAGCTTCCTTATACACATCTTTTCCCTGTAAGATTGTTGAGATGATGGATTTTGACATGCTGCACATATTAGCAAGATGGTTCACATGAATGCCACTCTCATATTTATCCACAATTTCCTTTTTCTTTTGGATTGTGATTTCTTTATTTACCTTCATTTCCTTCCTTAGCTTCTTTTCTAGCTTTTTGGGGGCCATTTTGATAGCAGTAATCATAGCAATTATATAAAGCACTGACTGACATGACATCCACAGACCTGCACATCTGGGCTCAGACTGACACTTATGTACACTTACATACATTTTTCTGGCATTGTGAGTCTTTGTGTACAACTACACAAGTGGCCATCATTTGAGTCATAACTCAAGACTGGTCATAAGTTAAAAGTCAAATTATGGTCAAAACCCAAGCTATTCTTATGTGAGGCCAGCTGTAACTTGAGTGTCCACTGTGGGTCAATGATCCTGAGTCTTGGAAGGGTGTGTCTTGTTCCTTGTGCTCTCTCTCCCTCCATTTCTCTCTCCCTCCCACCTTTCCTGTCTACCATGCGGAGAGCAGCTTTGCTCCAACATGTAATTGCCACCATGATGTTTTCACTCACCACAAGCTCAGAAGCAATGGAGTGATGTAATCATGGACTGAAACCTCTGAATCATGAGCCAAAGTAAACCTTTCCTCTTTTGAGTTGCTTTTCTCCGTTATTTTTTCACATCAACAGAAATCTAACACATTCACTGAGTCAGGAAAATAGACCTTGGGCTAAGTTGGAACAAAGACCCCTGCTTAGAGTCAAGACACTTCAAGGGCTATACCTTCAATAAGATGGAAATAGGATGGGAAATTGGGAAGCTCCTACAGGACCCAGGATGATTAAAATAATGTTTTTCTCTCCTTGGTCTCTGGATGCAAAGAATGGAGAGATTCTCTGATGAGATATCAAAATCCAGCCCCATGTCCCACATGGGCTTGGTGTTCAAACTTTTATCACTTGCCAGACACAGAAATCTTAGCAAATAAATTAACTAGAAATTTTATCCAGGACCAGAGAGAGCCAGAAGGAGATAAAAAGAATTACCAGCTAGTTTTTACATGAATCCCATGGTGGGGGGAGGGGGGTAGAACTCTGAAACCAAATCACAACCAAAAGTTCATGATACTGTGATAAAAACAGCATGATACTGGCAAAGAAGCAGACTCAAGGATCAGTGGGCATGATTAGAAGATGCAGAAACAACTCCAGATATCCTCAGCCACCTCATCTTTGACAAAGGAGCCAAACACCCTCACTGGAGGAAAGATAGCCTCTTTAATAAATGGTGCTGGAAAAATTGGGTTTCAACTTGCCAAAGATTAAAACTAGACCTATAGCTTTCACCATCCACTAAACTAAAATCAAAATGGATTAAAGATCTAAATACTAAAACAGAAACACTAAACCAGCTGGAAGAGAGGTTAGGTAGAACTCTTGAAGACATTGGCATAGGAAAAGATTTTATGAAAAAAAACCTCAGTCGCACATGAACTAGCACAAAGAATCAACAAATGTGATCTTTTCTTATTAAAAAGCTTCTGCACAGCAAGAGAAACCACCAACAGCATGAAGAGACAACTCACAGTGTGGGAAAAAATTCTTACCAGGTGTTCCTCAGACAAAGGTCTACTACCTAGAATACATGAAGGACTTTAAAAAAATCAGACCTCCCAAATTTAAAGACTCAATCCAAAAATGGGCATCTGAAATAAACAGACATTTCTCAGACAAAGAAGTAAAAGCAGGAGATAAACATGTGAAAAAATGTTCAACATCACTGGTCATTCAAGAGATGCAAATGAAAACAACACTGAGATTTCACCTCACCCCAGAAAGAATGGCTGCTATCATGAAATCAATCAATAACAAATGCTGGCAGGGTTGTTCAGAAAAAGGAACCCTTCTCCACTGCTGGTGGGGGTGTAGACCAGTGCAATGACTGTGGAAATCAGTATGGAGATACCTCAAAAAACTAGGATTAGAGGTCCCATTTGACCTAACTATTCCCCTGCTGGGTGTCTTCCCAAACGAATTAAAGGAATCATACCATAGTGATATATGTGCACCCATGTTCATAGCGGCACAGTTTGTAATAGCTAAAACTTGGAAGCAGCCCAATTGCCCATCAACTGAAGACTGGATAAAGAAAATGTGGATTTTTTATAAATGGAGTACTACTCAGCCATAAAGAATGAGAAACTAGAGACATTTATAGCTAAATAGATGCACATTGAGGCCATACTCTTAAGTACAAATTAATAGGATGCGCATGTGTAAATAGTTTCTCTGGTGTGAGAAACTGAAAGTTTAAATAAGGATCAAAATGTATAATAGATAATGTGAAATGTAAGAAAAGGTCCAAAGGGGTAGGGGAAGTGGGAGGGGTAGGGGAAAGGAAAGAAGGGAAAGGAATAAATATGAGAAAAGGAAAAGGGGTAAACAAAGTCTTTGTAAACAGGGAGCAGTGGAGAGATTGAAGGGAGAACAGGAAAATGGGGCAGGGAAGGACCAGGATATATTATGTAAAGGTACAAATTCCAAATAATGAATGTCAGCATATTGTATACCTAAAATGTACCAATAAAATTAATGAACAGAAAAAATAAATAAGCAAACAAATAAACAAATAAATAAATGCAATTCATCATGAGCAAGGATTAACAGACATGATAGACCAGCATGACCAAGGCTGAAGATTCTAGAAAAATTGAAAATCTACAGTAAAAAACTATGATAAAAGAACTAAAGAGATAAAAGTACTATAAATCACAAGAACAATGGGAAGATTTGAATCTCTTAACACTTCTAGAAATTCAATATGTTATCATTAAAATTTAAGAACTCAGGAGGTGAATAAAACAGCATATTAGACACAACTCAAAAGAGAGTGGTGAACTAGAAGACAGGGCTAAGGAAATTAATCAGGATGCAGCACAGAGAGGTATTGAGAACGGAAAATAAAAGAAAAAGTGGATTATGGAAGAGAAAATAAGGTCAAATATTTGTAAAATTTGTGTCTATTTTATTATTGCATAAAATTGCATAATACTTGTAATGCACATGTATGTATGAATGTATGTATATATACATCTGTGTGATTTTGTGTGTATATTTATTATATTTTTGTATGTATATATATATTACATATTTTTTCACCAGGAAGATAAACCATTTCTGAGACTATACCAACAACATATTCACAAAATAGATCAAGTAAGTATTCTTTCAGTGAACATAATTAAAAGTAGGAGAGCCACAGTTTATAGAAAGAAATTTTAATAACTCTTTCCCAGTAATAGATAAAAAAGCAGCTAAAAATTATGATATAGACCCATGGACATAGGGAAACCAGCATCCAACAAAGAGGAAACATGCTTCTCTAGTTGCACTCTCTAGATTTTTCCAAAAATAACAAAGGAACTTAAAGGGAAGACTCCACAAGGTGATAGACAATTCAGTAAAATTAAAAGTTATCAACAAGAACCATATTTTTGGAAATCATTCCTACATATATATAGATAGATAAACATGTATCTATACACACATACCTCAGGGCCCCACATCATGCTTGTGGGCTCTGCTATGAATCAACACTGTTAATGGTGGTGCACCTGCTGTGTGCTGACCAGGACTGCGTTCTTCACACATTATCCCATTCCAATTCTCATTCTCACAAGAAACCTGTGAGGTATGTAGGATATTCAAATAGGAAATCTTGTGCTTCACATCAACCCCACACCCAATTTCCTAAAATGTGCCTAATCCATTAATACAACAAAATAACAGGTCAGGATGTAAAATGGTGAGAATATTAATCCTGCCTGCTAAACAAACAATATTATCATTAATAATTGCTTTTTGTTTCTAGTGGAACTTGCCAGAGCCAGCAAAACCTAGAAGAGATTCCTTTGTTGACACTTGTGGATTTTAAAAAGTATACCAGCAATGTATGAGTTCTGCCTTATTCCCATCCTCCTCATCATCTGACCTCATCATTATTTCTGACCTGTTTGATATTAGCTATTTTTAACTGTGAGACAGTATCTCACTGTAGTTTTGTATTGAACCCCACTAATAGGTAAAATTAATACATGTTAATCAAAGATTTTAAAGCTTTAATTTAAAAGTCTATCAGAAATGCCAATAATATATCAATTGTGTTTGGAATGTAGACCATTGCTCAAAACTATTTCTTCAACTAGGGTTTTTTTAATTTAAAAATAATTTAAGGGAAGGGGAAGAGGCCAAGAGAAGGAGAGGGTAACTGAGGGTAGAGGGGGGATGAAAACTATCAGTTCATGATATAAATGTGTATGGAATTCAGTTAAACTTCTTAATTATACAATTAATATGCATTCATGATTATAATTTTACAAAACAAATTGAACACTGTCTTAGTTACTTTCTCATTGCTGGAACAAAGTACCCAACACTTGAAAGTTAAAGGAAGAGAGATTATTTAGCTCACTGTTTGTAGAAGTTTCAGTCGACAGTTGGCTGGCTCCAAGGCAGGGTGGCATAGCAAAGGGGCATCACAGAGGAGAAATAGTTCATGGTATAGATAGCAGGAAGCAATGAGAGATCAAAGGAGAAAAGAGAGAGAGAAAGAGAAACCCTTCCAAGCCACACCCTCAACCCATCTCCTTTGACCAGAATCCACCTCCCAACACCACATTTAGCTATAAACTCATCAGTGGGCTAATCCACTGATAAGTATCATGCCCCTGTTATTTAAGCACCTCCCAGAAGCCTCACCAATGAGTACATGAAGTTTTGGATGCAACAACAAGATATAAACCATAACAACCATGATAGAAGTATTTATACCATAGAAATTGGCCAGAAAAAGGACATAATTTACATAGAGTTGAGACCAAATTTTAAGTTTTTATATAATATATAGCCATGTAAGGACCCCTCAGAGCAAGATATAGAACATTTTTAGCACATCAGTGAACTCCCTTGAGCTCTTCCCAGTTAATATTCACTCCTACCACTCAGAAGGGACTTGTTGTGGATTGTACTGTGTCACCCTAAAAATTCACATATTGGTGACCTAATTCCCAAGGTGACTATTTGGAGGTGAAGCTTTAAGAAAGTTATTAAGGGACCACTCCCAGTGAAGAGGAGGAGGTTTCCGGGCCAATGTACCACCACTCCCAGCACAGAGATGATGAGCCACTCAGGTGCCAACACACACACACACACACACACACACACACTGTCGAAATGAGAAGACACACAAAAAAGCCTCAAAACCACACTTCCAGATTGCTTACAGCAACTCCAGAGGGAAGCAAGATGGAACACTCTGATACTCAAAAACCTGGACTCCCTGAACTAGCAACAAAAGAGGATCTGAAAAAATGAAACCAGCAATAATTTCTCAGATAACAGCAGAGATTGTGGCCATCGTGCAAGACATGATTAATAAATCTAAAGAGGACACAGGAAAACAAAGAGGATCTGAGGAACATGATGGAATCCCAACATAGGAAACAAATAGAATCCATAAAATAGATGCAAACGGATTTCCAGGAGATTAAAAATTTCACTGAAAGTCTATATAACAGAATGAGCTAATGTGAGGACAGAATTTCAGATATAGAAGATAAGATTGCAATTAGTGACCAGGAAAAGAAAAAACTGCTTTAAAATTTTAAGGGACCATGAGAAATCAATCCAGCAGCTGTTAGACGATGCAAAGAAGAATAACATAAGTCTTTTTGTAGTCAATAAAGAAACAAGAGAGAGTGCAGGTGACATAAAAAAAAAAACCTGTTAACTGAAGTGATGGCAGAAAACTTCCCAAGGAGGGGAAAAGAACTTGACATACAGATAAGTGAGGCATATAGGACTCCAACTAGCCTTAATCAAAAAAGATCTACATATAGGCATATAATTATTAAGATTCCAGAAACCCAACACAAGAAAAAAGTTCTACAAGCAGTTAGAGAAAAGAAACAAATCACATACAAAAGGAAAGCCCAGCAGAATCACAGCAGACTTCTCAACCCAAAGCCTCAAGGCAAGAAGAGCTTTCAGTGAAGTATTTCAAGCCCTAAAGGACCACAGCCTCCAACCCAGACTGATGTACCCTACAAAACTATCTTTCAAAATTGATGGAGACATAAGATACTCTCATGACAAAGAGCACCTTAGGAACTTCATGAATACCAAATCAGCACTCCAAAAAATTTTAGACAATATCCTAGGAAAAGACAATGAGGATCACAACCCCAGGAAGCCCAGCAGAATGAATCCATTGGGCACAACAAGAAATTAAGTGCAAAGAGGGAAAATCCAACAATAAGAAAAAGTCATGACAATGATAAGTCAATATGTATCAGTTATAACCATCAATGTTAATGGTCTCAGTTCACCAATCAAAAGAAATAGACTGGTAGAATGTGTCAAGAAGCAAGATCCAAGAATATGCTGCATACAAGAAACATACTTAATTCAAAAAGAAACTCATAGACTGAAAATTAAAGGGTGGAAATCAATATTCCATGCGACAGGAATGCGAAAAAAAGGAGTAGCTATCCTCTTTGCAGATCAAGTAGATTTCAAACCAACACTGATTAAGACAAAGAAGGACACTACATCCTTCTAAAGGGAACAATCCAAGAGGAAGAGATGACAGTCATGAATATTTATGCACCAAATGCTAGTGCACCCAACTATATAAAACAAATAATAATGGACATGAAAAAAATCATACAAGCACTAATACAATAGTAGCGGAGGACCTCAATACCCCATTGTCACAAATAGATAGATCAACTAGACAAAAAATAAGTGATGAAATAGTAGAACTCAGTCAAACTCTTGAACAACTAAACTTCACAGATGTTTACAAAGTCTTCCACCCCACAAAATCAGAATACACATTCTTCTCAGCTGCACATGGGTCATTCTCCAAAATAGACCACATACTCACTCATAGAACATTTTTAGGTAAGTGCAAAGGAATTGAAGTTATCCCCTGTACATTATCAGGCCATACTGTGATAAAACTGGAGATCTATAGCAAAAGAAATTGCAAAAATTTCATAAACACATGGAAATTGAACAACACACTTCTGAATAACCAATGGGTCACAGAGGAAATTAAACAAGAAATCAGACAATTCCTTCAATTAAATGAAAATGACAACAAAACATATTGGAATATATGGGACACAATGAAAGCAGTACTAAGTGGGAAATTCATAGCAGTGAATACTCATATTAGGAAAACAAAGTGAGACCAATTAAACAACCTGATGCTGAACCTCAAGCTTCTAGAAAAAGAAGAGCAGGACAAACTCAAAGTTCATACAAGGGAGGAAATTATAAAGATCAGAGCAGGAATCAATGCAATGGAGACTAAGAGAATAATACAAAAAATCATTGAAGCCAAGAGTTGGTTCTTCAAAAGAATAAACAAAATTGACAAGCCTTTAGCCAACCTTATCAGAAAAGGAAAGAAAAGGCCCAAATCCATCCAATTAGGAATGAAAAGGATGAAATTACAATGGACCCAGTAGAAATCCAGAGGATCATCAATACCTACTTCGAGAACCTATATGCCAATAAGATGGAAAACACAGAATCCTATATACTTAGGAATTACCAAAGTTAAACAAAGAAGACCTAAAAATTCTAAACAACTCGATATCAATCAATGAAATTGAAAACATAATTAAAAACTTACCAACTAAGAAAGGCCCAGGTCCTGATGGCTTCACTGTGGAATTCTACAAGACATTTAGAGAGGAACTACGCCCATCGCTGTTTAAACTCTTTAATGAAATTGAAAGTGAAGCAGTATTCTTGACTACATTCCTGGAAGCAAGCATCACCTAGATCCCCAGAGCAGAGAAAGACCCAACCGAAAAAGACAACTATAGGGCAATCTCACTAATGAACATAGATGCCAAAATCCTTAATAAGTTACTGGCAAATGGGACTTCTAGTCCTAGTTCTTTGAGGTATCTCCATACTGATTTCCACAGTGCTTGCACCAGTCTACACTCCCACTAGCAGTGGAACAGGGTTCCTCTTTCCCCACAGCCCCACCAGCATTTGTTATTGGTTGATTTCATGATAGCAGCCATTCTTTCTGGAGTGAGGTGGAATCTCAGCGTTGCTTTCATTTGCATCTTTCCAATGACCAGTGATGTTGAACATTTTTTCATGTATTTATTTGCTATTACTACTGCTTTGTCTGAGAAATGTCTGTTCATTTCAGATGCCCATTTTTGGATTGGGTCTTTAAATTTGGGAGGTCTGATCTTTTTAAGTTCTTTATAGATTCGAGATAGTAGACCTTTGTCTGAGGAAGAGCAGGTGAAGATTTTTTCCCACATTGTAGGTTGTCTCTTCACACTGCTGGTGGTTTCTCTTGCTGTGCAGAAGCCTTTTAATAAGAAGAGATCCCACTTGTTGATTGTGCTAGTTCACGGGCAACTGAGGTTTTGTTCATAAAATCTTTTCCTACACCGATGTCTTCAGAGTTCTACCTAACCTCTGTTCCAACTGGTTCAGAGTTTCTATTTTAATATTTAGATCTTTAATCCATTTTGATTTTAGTTTAGTGCATGGTGAGTGATACAGGTCTAGTTTTAATCTTTGGCAAGTTGAAGCCCAATTTTTCCAGCACCATTTAAGTCCCATTTGACCCCACTATTCCACTGCTGGGGATCTTCCCCAAAGAATTAAAAGAATCATACCACAGTGATACATGTGCACCCATGTTCATAGCACAGTTTGTAATAGATAAAACTTGGAAACAGCCCAAATGCCCATTAACTGGAGACTAGATAAAGAAAATTTTTTGTATACTGGAGTACTACTCAGCCATAAAAAATGAGAAATTCAAGAGATTTATAGCTAAATGTATGCACATTGAGGCTATACTCTTAAGTGAAATAAATAGGACACACGTGTAAATACTGAATAGTTTCTCTAGTGTGCAAAACTGAATGTGTAAATAAGGACTAAAAGGTATAATAGATAATGTGAAATAGGAAGAAAAGGGGCCAAGAGGAAGTGGAATTGGGCAAGCTAGGGGAAGGAAAGAAGGGAATGGAATTAATATGAGAAAATGAAAAAAGGGAAGCAAAGTCTTTGTAAATAGGGAGGAATGGAGGGGTTGAAGGGAGGGTAGAGGAATGGGGAAAAAATAACCAAGAGAGATTATGTAAAGGTGCAAATTTCCAATGATGAATGTTATTATAGTGTATACCTAAAATTTACCAATAAAATAAAATTTAAAAAAAGAAAGTAATTAAGGATAAATGAAGTCATAAGTATGATGCCCTAATCCAACAGGATTAGTCTTTTTAAAAAAAAGAAAGTAATTAAAGATAAATGAAGTCATAATTATGATGCCCTAATCCAACAGGATTAGTCTTTTTAAAAAAAAGAAAGTAATTAAAGATAAATGAAGTCATAATTATGATGCCCTAATCCAACAGGATCAGTCCCTTTATAGGAAGAGAGAGAGAGACCTCTCCCACATATACACAGCAGGGGAAGGCCATGTGGGACACATTGTTGTGTAAAGACCCCATGGCATTTTTTACCACCTAATGCAGAGCTTTTATCCTGACATCTGTCCCTGTGGGCCAATTTGCCATGTGGATCTCTCCATCCACACCCTCACTGAGGAGATGGAAGAGCCAGCAGGGTCATGGTATCTTGTCAAACATCCTGTCTTTCCCTATTGGCCTTGGGCTGGTGGCCCTTGCAGACAACTGAGTGGAGCTGAGTAGAGAACAGATGGCTTTGGAAATGGACAGTTGAAGAAGCAGAGCTGAGGATGCCTGTGCAGACACCTCCCACCTGTTCCAACTGGGGCCAGAAGGGGTACTGAAAGCATTCCTATGGAGAGGCCTGCAAGCTTGCTTTATTTTTAGACAATTTCTCACTTTCTTTCTCCTGTGGCCAGTCCTGACAGTATGAGAGAGGTGTGTGGGAAGAGGGCAATTAAAATAAAACTTTAATTCATTGTTAAATTCATTCCAGAATATGACAGAATTTATTTGGCCAGGAAATAGAACTGTAGGTTCACACATGAGAGATTTGTTATTTTTAACATGAAGTTAAGAGAGGAAGCTCTTTCAAGGTAAAGATCACAAGAAATTCAAACTCTCTTTCTTCCTCCTTAATTCTGAAGCAGTAGAAGCATGATTAATTCAGGGAGAGCCATTTGAAAGGGAAAGAAATAAACCATAAAATACCTGGTAAAATACTTTTACAGGGTTCTTTCCCTCCACTGAATGCTGAGAATCAAAACAGCAGAGTCCTGTCCCATGGTATAAGGAACCCTGAGCTTTTAAACTAGAGAACATCTGTGTGATCTTACAACCCCTGCCCTCAGGCCTAACTCTTCTCTCTTGCAAGAGGAGCTAGGGTTTATTGGCTTCATTCACTGATGCTCACTGAGTCCCATCTTGTTGACATACTGTTGAACTCTATGGACATAGAGATTAGCTGATAGAGTACCCTGCCCTCTTGAACTCCAGGATATGAGAGAGGCTACCAATGACCTATAGAACTGATAAATCACATAGTACAAAGCTCTCACAATTTAAAATTCTGAAAGTACAAAGAAAAAATGAAGAAGTCTTTCTCCCCACTGTTGTCCTCCAGCCACCCAGTTCCCACCCAAGGCAGCCATAATGGGTATCTTGTGCACAACCAATGCCCTTTCTGGCTATGCATGCTCATGCTTACACATATCCCAAACATGGCAGTGGGCCTTGATTTTCTTGTGATTAATGATATGCTCTGAAGATCATTTCAAATTAGTGCTTAGAGAGAATTCTCTTTCTTTTAGAGATGTGGTGTGGTGTAAATCACTGTCGTAACTTGCCTCCACTTCTCTATTGGAGAACCTTTGGTGCCACCCCTCATTTTACTGTTACCAACAAGATTGTGTTTAATAATGCTGTTCAGATGTCTTCCCACCCACAGGTGAAACAATCTCTAGGATCATGCCCTACAAGTGAAAAGGCTGATGATGCATTACCATCTTTTGAAAGGCACTGGAGAAGGATCAGCACTCTTTTTTTTTTCTTTTAACAAAAAAATAATAAAATAGAAGTGAAGTGTCATCAAAGAAAGGGTGACAAATGGCCAGTGTCAAAATGGCACTTGTGTTCCAATTTTCCAAAGTAAGCTGGAGTTATATAAAGAAGTGGAAGAGGGAAGGCCAACAAGGAATGGACAAGGCATGGCAGGTTGCCTGGAAAGCAGATTCTGAGATACACCCTAAGTCAGATGTTTATTAAGAAATTACTTTTGGAATCCACACTTGTGGAAGAAAAAAGATGAGTGCAGCAGTAAGCAGAGGTAATTTGCATGGCCATTTGAGTCAACACTGTGGTACACAGAGCTGCAATTGTTAGTCAAGCCATTGTCTGCATTGGGCTGAAACCATTGGGCTTCAATACCCCTGCCTGGATCAGGCACTGTCTGTGTGCTCTGAAGGCAAGGGGACTCTGAAGCTGAGAAAATCCCTGAAGAGAGCTAAGCTTTGTAGCAACACACTCACAGCACCATGGGATTCTTGCAAGGGGCTCTCAGCAGGGCATCTTCATGTTCACCTCAATAGAAAACAGAATCTTGGGAAATAACAGCAATTCCTAGAAAAATGGATTAGAAATTGTCCAACAAACATTCTATTGTAGGTAGACACAAGACACCAAGGGAACGCACAGCTTAATAAAACTGAAGGTGAGGTCTTCTCCTAAAAGGAAGGTAGTACTGGCCCACAAAACATCCACCAAGCGGTACAGAGAACGTGTCTGAGTGATCAGGGTGTGGACTCCAAGATCTGACTACAGAGTTTTAATCCTACATAAACCAGGTGTACCATGGACAGGTTAATTTTATGTGAAGTCTTTCATCTTTTAGTGCTTCTCACTCAACCCTGAGTTTATAGCTAGTGTCCATGCTGCTGCTTCGAACCACACTCAGTCCACCTCCCGCCCCTGAGCTACTGTCCAAGGTGCTTCCTGGAACCACAGTCATTCCGTCCCCTGTTCGTGAGCTGCTGTCCAAGGTGCTGCTTGGAACCACCGTTCACTCCACTGAGTGGTAGGGCTACTGTCTACCACTCTGCTTGAAACCAACCACCTCTAACTACCGCGTCTGGGAACTGCTGCTTGTAACTCCTCACCCACACTCAGCACAGGGCCAGGAGGGACGGAAAGTTACACAGGGCCTAAGGGAAATGTGGGTTAATTCGAGATTAACTTCTCTCTGAGATTCATCCACAAAATGTGGGAAATAAAATTGGCTTTGCAGGTCGTATGAGATTTTGGCAAAAAGAAGATGTAAAGCCCCTGGCACACAAAAGGGGATTGTAGCCACTCTTGTTTTAACTGTGGTTATGCAGAGAGATGACTTCAGAACTTAAAAACTCAAGTTTTGGGCAGACAGGGCTGCACCCAGCCAAGACCTCAACATTCTCTTCTCTCTCTGGCCATCTCTTCTGTTTTTCCTCCTCTTTCCTTGATCTTTCTTCTCATCAGTCTGCTCAATGAATCCATTCCTTCCATTTTTCCTTCTATTTATCCTCCTCCTCCTCCTCCTCCTCCTCCTCCTCCTCCTCCTATCTCTCACTCCACAGCACCTGAATCTTTTAAGCTTGTTAGCAAGTCAGTAAAAGAAGCTAGTAGTGTCACTATTGTTCTATGGTCCCTCTCTCCCTGTTTAGTCAACATTACCACAGCACCTGGCTACATCCTCTTTCCCAAAGGCTGTGGTCTCAGCCAATCCAAATAGAAGTCAGTACATTTCTATAGGAATTCTGACATCAAAAACCTCTGAGAGCAATGGACAACTAAGAAATATTTTCTATTTAAGCCATGCAACCATGCTTGAGTGTACATAAGAGTCTTCATAAAAATGTATGTGAATGTGAGCAGACAAGCAGATAAGGAACTGCATTCCTGTGAGACTGAGAGGTTTCCAAGAGGTCTTAGGTCTTCAGCAAAGCTGTTGTTATTGCCCAGAGGTTCTCAAACCTAGTTGTTCTTGAAATGAGTCTCAAGATCAACATCAGAATCATTTGAGATCTTTTAATAAATGAATTTTTGGCCCCTATTCCAGACTTTCTGAATCAGAAATTCTGGAGCTGAGACCCACAAATCTGGATTAACAACCCTCCAGGGGAATCCAGAACACATCACATCTGAGAATTCTACCATATCCAAAATTCTCTGGATGGGGAGAGTAAAAAAATTCTGGTCCTGGGTCTTGCATGCAGATCCCTGGCCTCATTCCACCTACTACATCACCAGTGTGAGCTCCCCTTGTTTTGCACTGGGCCACTGTCACACACTTATCCTTGGTTTGTTCTTGTTTAAATGGTGTCCTCAAATACAAGATCCTTAATTGCTTAATTTGGAAAAGGAAGGACAGGGAGAACCGACCAGAGGCAGTAGAGACTGGAGTGTTACACTGAAGATCACTGGGAGACTCCATCAGTTAGTCATCTGCTGACACATACAACTTATGGTGTGCAGTTATTGTTCCAAGACTACACTTATTAATTCATTTCATCTTGAACTTGCCTCTATGGTGGAGTTACAATTAACATTACAATTTAGTATTGCTCTGTAATGACTTGTATATTACTATTCATTTCCACTCTGCTTTAAATAAACTATTATTGATGTTAATAGCTCCAGTGAACCTAGCTTTGACTTTCCTGGTTTGTTTACAACTATACTCCTCTTTCTGTAGTTTTGAGCCATGATGCAGTTGAGCATTTATTCTTTCAGATAGAAGTCTGAAAGTACATATTAAGTACCTACCCTGAATGTAACCATGTCCTATGGAGCATACAAAATTGACAGTATATGTATTCCCAAAATCCTTCCATTTTTAATTTAGGCACACAATTTAAGTAAATTTCTGATACCCCCGGGAGTTAGTCTGGGGACATGTGACTGAGATAAGATGAAAAGAATTTATATAGGAGAACTATAACCCCCAACTCTGTAGATATCAGATATGTCAAATTTGTGTCCCCCAAAATTAAAGAATGCATACCAAGGAACAACAGAGGTCAAGAGTAGGAAAGATTTATTGAGATAAAGCTCCTGAGAGATAAGGGTGGTCTTGAAAGTGGGTTGCCACAAAGGTCACTTCTCTAAGAATGTTTTATAGGCAAAATCATGAGGTGGGTACAAAATTAAGGTGAGTACAGCATGGGTCAAACTATAATCAACCAATAAGATTACAAGTATAGCCACTTAAGCTAATATTTTTGTTATAAAAATGTTTTTTTAATTTTATTCATACATTTTAGGTATACATAATAACATTCATCACAGTGAATTTGTACCTGTACATGATATATCTTGATTCTTCCTTTTTGATCCAATAGAAAAGTGGATCAATAGCAAGGGTACAGGGAAAGAACAAAGAAAGGAATTTTGAGGAAGGGATGGGTCCAGATGCTCTCACCACCCACCTGGGTTACTGATGTCTATCTGGACTTTACTGGACCAACTGATACAAATTATAGTATCTTCAATTTCTTTCTTATCCCTTGGGAAGGCATGTAGGTTGGTCATTACATCTTTATCTTGAGGCCTGACCTTCAACAGATGCGCCTCCAGCCACAGTCATGATGTGTTCTCATCTTCTGCACTAACTCCCTCGAGGGCCTGCCCCTGTCTGCCAAAACAAACTATCAGGACCCAGAAAAATACCAGAGACAATGAAGAGATCCTTAACCAAAGCGGAGAGACTTTGGAGGAAGTAAAATGCAAATGAAACAGTTTGCACTCTGGACATCAATGGCCTACTTGAAACCAGGAGAATCCTTGCTTTCTCATACTTTAGTCCCCAAAAAATGGATGTGTACAAAAAGCCAGTCACAAAGAATTAGATACTCTAAATCTATTCTTTTTTTGGTATGGGGGATCAAACTTGGAACCTTTCGCTTTCGAGACAGGCACCGGAAACCCTGAGCTAAATCGCCAGCCCTCTAAATCTATTTTGAAAGGGCAGACAAAGCTAATCTAAACTCCAGGCTGGCCTTGAACTATGTAGCCCAGGTTGGCCATGAACTTGTGAGTCTCCTTCCTCAGACTGTTGAGTGCTGGGATTACAGGCATGCCCAACCTAAATATAACTGTGTTAAATTGTCCATTTTATCACGTTGGGTTGTACTGTATCACCTCCAAGTAACTTTTCAACCACCTTTTATGAGACTCTATTACTACACTAAACCTGTCGGTATTTTTTTTTTTTTTTTGTTACCAGTGATTGAACTCAGGACCTTGTGCTTGTAAGGCAGGTGGTGGCACCACTGAGCTAAATTCCTGGCCGTTGTTGGCATTTTCTACTTAGTAATCTTTTCAAATATCTAGGATTCAAAAGTAGCATGAGAGGTTTTCTAGAGCAGGAAGGGGAATTAAGACTCGTTTCCAGATGTTTCTTTGATTTCCCATTGTAAATATCAGAAACCAAGTCTTACAACAAATATAGTGCAACTCTCTGATTTTTAAGTATGTGAATGACATTTTTGTGGAGTCCATTTCTGGACTCTCGGTGTTCCCTCCTGGTCATAAATCCCTGGAGTAAGCAAATTTAACACACCACCACCAACTGAGAAGTTGTGTGCAAGCATATGTCCATACAATAATACAAATGCATAAAGTTTTACCTGCAATATTAAAAATCTGCTAATAACCCAATGTCTTTCTACAAGTGAATAAGCAACTTGTGGAATAACTATTGGCACAATCCTTCTCAGCAACAAAAAGCAATAAACTATTCAAACAAGCAACGCAAATTTATCTCAGGGAAAATCTCCACTGTGCTGAGTAACAGGAGCCAGACTCCCTCCCCACAAAAACGTCCTGTATTTTCATTTAGTTAAAATCCCAGAAAATACAAATTGATCTAGTGACAGAAATTGGCTTGGAAGTGGGGAAGCAGGTAAGGGAAGGAGGCAAGAAATCATGACTCAGGGAAACATAGGGGGCTGGTAGGTTCACTACCTTGACTGTGGTGCTGGTTACACAGTATCACATCATTTAAAATATTTGGTTTATAGGGCCAGCTGTGGTGGTGCATGCCTGCAATCCTAGCACTCAGGAAGCCAAGGCAGGAGGATCACCACAAGTTTGAGGCCAACTTGGGCTACATAATGAGTTTAAGGCCAGTCTAGTGAGAGAGCCTGTCTCGGAAAAAGTTTAGGTTATAATGTCAACTATATCTTTAATCATTTTGACCTTTTTTTTGGTATTGGGGATTGATCTCAGGACCTTTCGCTTTTGAGGCAGGCAGTGGCACCATTGAGCTAAATCCCCGACCCCTTCTTTAATCATTTTGAAAATCATTTTTTTTCACTTTTAGAAGCTGTATCATATATTGTTATAATTTACATGGAGATGTTTCAGAACCATTGCATTTTCATAGGATTCATCCCATTTGGCAGTGTCGGGGATAGAACCCAGGGCTTTGTGCATTCTAGGCAAGCAATCTGCCACTAGGCTACATGCTCAGCCCTCCCCCAACTTCTGATTGTATTGTCCTCACAAGGTGAGGGAATAGTGAAAAACTACCGCCCTAGCCTGCACTGACTTTAAGGTTTATGCTGGCAAGCTTCCTTTGAGAAGGGTTAAGTTTCATTAAATGGTGACAGACTTCTAAACAGCACATCTGTAACACAGGACCCCAAATACCTAACCTTGTCACACACTAGCCAGCAGGCCACATAGGCTCACAGGGTGGGGTGGGGGGTTGGGAATGTGTACACAGATGAGACCGGACAATGGTCCATTCCAGCAGGCATTCTGCAGGTGCCTAGGAGACAGTGGCTATCTTTCTAGGTTGCCTCCATTTTGCAAGGAAGCATTTTGGTGATGCAGCCTCTATCAGCTCCTAAAACTTCTTGCCCCTTGGCTACTCAGGCTCCCGGAGACCAACAGTATGCACTGCTTCTTTCTAGCCCAAGCCCACTCCAAGGAAAGCTCACCATTCTTTTTTTTTTTTTTTTTTTTTGGTACCAGAGATCAAACTCGGGTCCTTGTGCTTGCACAGCAGGCAGCAAAACCACTGAGCTAAATCCCCGGCCCCAGGGTCAGCCTTCTAATACAGTACCAGCAGGGCTGTCTTGGGAGCTGGAGTGTTGGTCCTGCAGGCAGAAGTGGAATTGAGCTCTGTCTCAGCTCTGTTCAGGGAGCTGGAAATTTGTGCTTTAACGAAGGAGGGCGGTCAGGTCTTCCCTGTAGAAGCAATAGATGTGATGGGTGGTCTTGTGTCCACAGGAAGCAAAACTGGGCTGCTTTACTAGAGGTTAACTGAGAGAACTAAGAGTGATTTGTGAAGAGAATTTACCCACTTGAAAGGTTCACCTCCTTACTGCAGCCTTAACAGGTATTGTAGCTTCAACAGTCTCACAATCTGACCAATTTGTATCACTCATGTATTTAAGACAATCAAGAGCCAAAAGACTTCACTGTGTAACATGTTCAAATTACAGGGATAAGCAGAGCTCTATGTGGAGTAACAAAACAGAACAGAGAAATGACAGCAAGGTGAACACTTAAGACATGTTCGGTACAACACTGACATGCTTTAGAAAAGGTTGCACACTGATTATGTACAGAACTTCTTGGAGTCCTTTCTTAACGTCTGGAGATGTGTGGTACAATTAACAGCATCACACCAGCTACAGAAGTACAGAGATCCAGGAACGTACTTCAGAACAGGATCTCAGAGAAATATTTGGTGTTGCCTGCTCTGAACCTCCATAAAAATCCAATTCTGACAAATGCAGGACAGACAGTGTAACAACTTCACTTGGAAATGGTTCTTTAAAAAAGCAACAAGAACTAGTTCAAACTCTAGTGTGTGATGTGGCAGCCTGTCTTGGTGCTGTGGCACTACTGTAAAAGGCCAACTAGGGCATCTGAAGGTCAGAAAGAAGAACTGACTGGGGCAAGGAGAAGAGGCTTGATGCCACGGGTCCCCCTCTGCTTTCACGTGTGAATGAAGGAACACTACCTTTATTTCAATGTTCATTTGAAAACAACCAAAACCCTCCCCCCACCCCTACCATCCTTCTTCATAAATTCTGTTTCCAAACTCTTGATTCTTCTTGGTCTAGACTTTTTCCTTTTGCTTTAATTTTGACACTTTCTTGACAGTCCCATTCTTGTTTAGAAGCTTCAGGACACGATCTTTATGATCTAAAACCTTAAGCATGGAGTCTCTGGCCTCACTGATCTGATCCATCACAAGCTTGCACCTCTGCATGTTTCCCTGGAACAGAAGACATCACATCATCAGCGAGCAGTCATGAGGAGGGAACGGCTCTGACAGAAATGCTCCCTTGGGGAGAGGCCATTTTAAGACTTCCACATAGAGTGCTTTTTGGTAATATAGGCTTTCCCCCACCATCAGTGCTGGGGATTGAGCCCAGGGCCTCAATGCATGTTAGGCAAGCACTGTATCCCTGAGCTACATCCTTAGCACTTTAAAAACTTTATTTTGAGACATGGTCTCACTAAGTTGCCAGGTTAGTCTCAAACTTGTGATATGACTGGCTCAGCCTCCAGAATAGCTGTGATTACTAGAGCGTGCCACCACACTGGTCATAACAATAAGCTGTTATTATGAAAGACACTAGAGGTCAGGGATTTAGCTCAGTGGTTCCGCCACCTGCCTCACAAGCACAAGGTCCTGAGTTCGATCCCTGGTACCAAAAAGAAAAAAATAAAGACACTAGTGGGTGAGGGAGGGCAATGGGAGAAGGAGGACTCTAGCAAATAACCTGCTATGTATGTGATCAGATGGGAAAGGGCACATCCAACCTGTATTAGTTCATTTATTCGGTGCAGATCATCATCAATTGCAGCTTTTTTCTTTGGGATAATTCCTTCCTGTAGGTTGCTAAGTCTTTCAAAAATATCATGTTCCAGATTTGTCTGCAACACATAAGAGGGAGCATGTGACTCAGAGATATTGTTCTATATTAGCCTCAGGCAACGGAACCCACCTCAAGTCAATGTTGCCAACTATTGTAAGGGTGTTTGAGTGAAAATTCCCAGCCTAAAGTCCTTTCTCTAAAGGACTAAAGTATTAAGGTTAACAAACAGTCATGAAAATTGATCAATAGTGATTTGCATTTTATTTTGAC
>NW_004624732.1:17506137-17529279 GCF_000247695.1 Heterocephalus glaber | reverse complement strand
TGTATTGGGCTGGGGACTCAGCTCAGTGGCTCCAGTGCCTGCCTCGCAAGCTCAAGGTCCCAAGTTCGATCCCTAGAAAAAAAAAAAAAGAAAGTCAGATAAAGAACTATTCTCTAGAATATATAAAGAACTAAAAGAACTCATATCCCTCAAAATTTTTTAATCCCTCCAATTTAAAGATCCAGGGTAAAAACAGGCATCTGAAATAAAGACACTTCTCGGATAAAAAAAATTAGAAATGACAAATAAATATATGAAAAAATGTTCAACATCACTGATCATTTGAGAGATGCAAATAAAAACAATGCTGAGATTCCATCTCACTCCAGAAAGAATGACTGCTATCAAGAAATCAACCAATAACAAATGCTGGAGGGGCTATGGGGAAAAAAGAATCCTCCACTGCTGGTGGGAGTGTAGACTGGTGCAACCACTGTGGAAATCAGTGTGGAGATTTCTCAAAAAACTAAAATTAGAGGTTCCATCTGACCCAGCTATACCTCCTCTTGGTATCTTCCCCCTAAAATTAAAAGCATATCACATATCATAGTTTATGATATAAACATTCCATGTTTATAGCAGCACAGTTACAGCTAAATCTTGGAAACACCCCAAATGTCCATCAATGGACAAGTGGATAAAGATGTGGAGTTTTTTTATACAATGGAGTACTACCATGCTATAAAGAAGGATGAGCTTCAGACATTTATAGCTAAATGGATGGACCTTCAGACCATACTCTTACGTGAAATAAACTGGACACATGTTCAAAAATACTGCATTGTTTCTCTGGTGTGAGAAACTGAATGTGGAAATAAGGACTGAGATGTACAATGGATGTTGGGAAATGGGAAGAAAGTGTTCAAATGGGAAGGGGAACAAGGGAGAAGGGAGGGAGAAAGGAAAGAAGGAACAAGAAAAAAAGTGAAAATAGGAAAAAATGGAAACAAAGCTTTTGTACATAGGAAGGGGGCCTGAGGGAGGGAATGGGATAAAAATGAAATAAAATTTATTAAATAAATAAATCTAAAGAAAAGTCAAAGAGTAGTCTGTCCAAAAAGCTTAAAGGAAAAGCTGAGGAATGAAATATCCACAGGGACTTGAAAATACTGACATACTTCTGGCCATTGAGGAAGGGCCATAACAATATGTCCAGAGCGGTGCATGTGGGCAGGAAAGATGGATGCTATTTTGCCTAGACTGTTCTCAAACTCGTGCGCTTAAGTAATCTTCCTGCCTCAGCCTCTCCAGTAGCTAGGACTACAGGCATGCAACACCATGCCTGGCAAAGGCAGAATGTAGAGAATGGGCTTTTAGAAAAGGCATTAAAGAAACTACTACAACTACAATAGATAGCAATAGAATAAATTCTGGGAAGAGGTAGGAATTTGATTTTCAGAACTGTCACATTATATACTGTTTAAAATGTCCAGTTTTCAACAAAAAATTATGTAAAGAAACAAAGTATGGTCCATACATGGGAAAAAGCAGTAACAGTCATGAGGAAGCAAACATGTTACACAAAGAATTTAAATCACCTATTTAAAAATATGTTCCAAGAACTACAGTAGAAAGAACTAAGTCTAAAGAACTAAAGGAAAGTATGAAAATGGTGTCTTAGCAAATTGAGAATATCAGTAAGAGAGAGAAATTATAAAAAGGATCAAATAGAAATTCTGGAGTTGAAAAGTGAAGCCTAAATGCTGAAAGGAAAGAAGTACCTGAATGGCTCAACTGCCTATCCGCAGGTACAAGAAAGTAAGCTTGAAGACAGGTCAACTGAGACTATCCAGTATAGGAAACAAAAATGGAAATTGTGAGGAAAAATTAAGATTCTCTGGGAATTGTAAATTTACATTATATACGTTGAAGAGTGTGTTAAGTTTTTGAAAAATAATCATCTCCTAAACAACCCTCCTCCCTTCTTTTTTGTGATGCCTGGGATCAAATCCAGGGCCTCCAAGCCAAATCCCTAACTCCTAAGTCTGAGGAATAACATTAATCCAAATGTTTATCAAACTCCATGTAGGATAAACTGAAAGAAACCCACACCTGGTCACATCATAATTAAACTGCCAAAATGCAGCACAAAGTACTTTAAAATCTTTTTCTTTTTGGGGGGTGGGGGTGGTATTGGTATTGAACCTAAGGCCTTCATACTGAGCTATTTCCTCAGTCCCATCCAGACCTGTCTTGGGCTTCAGGGGTTTGCTGGCAGTCTTCAGCGTTCTGTGTCATCATCCTAAACTCTGCCTTCATTCAAATCTGTGTCCTAACTATCCATTTTTATAGTAATACTGGTAAATTCGATTAGAGGCCCATTTTGCTCCAGTATCACCTCATTTAACTAATATATCTGCAATGACCTTATTTCCAACTAAGGTCATATTCTGAATTATTGGGAATTAAGACTTCAATAAAGGAAGAAGGCACAGTTCAAACTGTAATAAGGCCATTTCCATGACTAACAGGACATGTTTGATCTCACTTCTATATAATGTTCTTTATGGGTTTTATTTTGCTCCCCCTCATTTCTATCCTTATGCCCTATACTGCTTGCTACAGTTGTTTTTTTGTGGGTTTTTTTTGGTACAGGGGATTGAACTCTGAACTTTGTGCTTGCGAGGCAGGTGGCAGAAACACTGAGCTAAATCCCTGCCTCTTGCTAGTTTTAATGTTGCCTTCATTCTGTGGTACCATCTAGTTAACTCGTTATCTCTTTGTTTTGCTATTTACTCCGGTAGTCTTTGCATTTCATCCTTGTGTTTCCTTCATAGACCGTGCGGTTATTTGATTAAGTTGTTTAAATTTATGGTGGAATGTTTTTTAAAAAATATTACCTGTCCTCTGTGAGTGCTTTAAGGAATTCATGATACTTTGTTGCACTTTCTCCATGCTTTAATTTTTTTTTTTGGTACCGGGGATCGAACTCAGGACCTTGTGCTTGTGAGGCAGGTGCTGGAACCACTGAGCTAAATCCCTGGCTCACCCTACACTTGAGTTATCTTCATATAAAATTTTCTATTACTACTCATCAATGAGTAAGCTGGGCTATTCCTAAAAATAGCCATTTATCTGAGACTCCTTTTACCTGGGTACCTGAGGGGATCTTCCTCCTCCACCTAATTCTTTTTTCACAATGTAAATTGACTACTGCATGCAAAGCTATTCTGAGTGCTGGTGTGGGGCCCGATCTCCACAACTTCTAAGAACCATACTAAACCCAAGAGTCTACAAACAACCCCTCTTTACCTGCTGTTACTTACAGGAATAGACATGTATATTTCACGGCATGCTCTTCACCTTTAGGAACTAGATTATGATCTAGTACTTTAAAAACAACTCTACATTACTGTGTTTAAAATGCATTTCATTTAAAAATGTATTATCAGGGCCGAGGATTTAGCTCAGTGGTTTCACTGCCTGCTGGATAAGCACAAGGACCCAAGTTCGATCCCCGGTACCAAAAAAAAAAAAAAAAGTATTATCAGGGGCTGGGGATTTAGCTCAGTGGTTATGCTGCCTACCCTCATACGCAGAAGGTCCCGAGTTTGATCCCCAGTACCAAAAAAATAAAAATAAGTAAAAGTGTATTATCTAGAGCTAGAGTTAATGTTCTGTGGTAGAACACTTGTATGTACAAGGCCATGCGTTCAGTCCCAAGCACCACCAAAAAATACTAAACCAAAAAATAGCATCAAATGTTGGTAAGAATGTGGGGAAAAGTGGGAGGCATATTTCATGACGATGTAATGCATTCTGTGGCCAGAAACCATAATTTAAATTGCACATTTGCTTTGACCCAGCAATCCTATTTCCAGAAATACATCTCAGAGAAATGTCTGCATAAGAGCTCATTGATACAGGAACAAAGAGATTTATGACAGTATTATTACAGTGATAAAAGGAAATAACTGAAGCATTCATTTGACAAAGACTAATTATGGCATCAACACACCTAGTAACAACTCTTAGTACCGAAATACAGTCTCCTTTTGTCCTGTTTCATTTTCTTGACCTCTGGAGATGGTATGTCCTAAGGTGTGGACCTTGCACCACTTCTATTCTCTATTTATACTGTCTTCCGCTCTTGTAGCTCTGAAGAACATGTATGTGTTTACAATTCCCATATCTGTATCACCAGCATGGACTGCTGCCTTCAATTTTACAACCTCAGAGTTTCATACTCAACCTTATATTTGACATCTTCATCTATGTGTCTAGCCACTTGGATATTACAAGGTAAAAGGTTTAACACCAAGCTCCTGATTTTTCCCTACTACTCACAGCAGTTTCTTCCTTTTAGAATAGACAATACCATTCTCTAGTTGCTTGGGCAAAATCTCGGAGATATCCTTGACTCCTCCCTTTCTCTCCACTTCATCAGAACATGGTCAGCTGTACTTAAAAACATATCCAGAATCTACACTGGGAATGGTAGCACACACCTGTAATCCCAGGATCTGGGAAGCTGAGGCAGAAGGATTGTAAATTCCAGTCCCACCTGGGCAATTTAGCGAGACCCTGTCTAAAATATAAAAGCACAGGGATGTAGCTGAATGAGAAGACCTTGTGTTCATCCCCAGGACAGCAAACAACAAACAAACAAACACCCAAACCCAGTATCCAAAACCCAAATACTTAGGAATTTTATTACCTCCAGGCTGGGTGTGGTGGTGCCCGCTTATAATCCCAGCACTCAGGAGGCTGAGGCAGGAGGATTGCCATGAGTTTGAGGTCAGCTTGCAGTTACATAGCGAGTTCAAGGCTAGTCTGGGCTAGTCTGAACTACAAGGTGAAATCTTATCTCAAAACACCAAAAAAAAAAAAATTTATTGTCTCCATTTTCTCCAAGCCACTAAGCTATGGTTCTATCATTTGGCCTCTCCCTGTTGCCAACCCTGACCTCTTGCAACTTCAAATTACAATAGCTACAGCAATCCTCTAAAAGATATGTTAAGGGTCTGGGGATTTAGCTCAGTGATTCTGGTGCCTGCCTCGCAAGCACAAGGTCCCAAGTTCGATCCCTAGTACCAAAAGAATAAATAAACAAAAAATATGTTAAGTCATGTCACTCCTGTGCCTTAACCATCTAATTGCTCTCTTACTCAAAATAAAATCCAAGGCTTTGGGATGGCCTACAAGCTTCCATATAACTTAGCTTTCAATTATCTGTAAAACATCTTCTATGATTCTCCCTTGTTCTAGGCTGATCTTCCATGCTGTTCCTGTGGATTCCTAATGTGCAGGCAGTTGACACTTCGCATAATGCCAGTATGTATGGATTTTGTAATATACATATAAACTTAGCTGTTGTGTTATTTTCTCTCATTGCTATGACAAAATACCCGATTCCTAAAGTTAAATGGGAAAGGGTTTATTTAGCTTACAGTTTGTAGAGGTTTCAGTCCATAATCAGCTGGCTCCAAGGCAAGGTGACACATGGCAGAGGGCATCACAGGGGAGAAACAGTTCATGATGCCCACATGGTAGGGAAAGCAAAAGGACCTTAATTAACAGTGTCTTTCTGTCTCTTTCATGTTATTCAGACTACTTAGGGCGGGTAGCACTCCACCCTTAATCCCAGTGCCCTTGGGCTTACCCCATCATGAATCAATCACATACTCTAGTCAGACACCTAGAAAAAGCATGAGGCTTTGGGGGGACAGCTAAACACAAGCCATAACAGTTGTAGTACACCAGTCCCTCAACAACACTGATCCGTAGCCACCATATGACATGCGAAAAAAAAATATGGTGAATGTTTAAATAAAAAAATTTATTACAGAAAGATACATTGCTATCACTCTACCTCGAAATCCACCCTACCCACCCCCCCCCCCCACCCGCGCCGCCCTTTGAACACTTATTCCATCATACATGCCACTTTCTGAAGCGGTTCTGGAAGTCCTCTTTTGTGAAAGTCTTTAAAAGGTATAACTGAAAATATGGTGAATGTTGCTGCTGAGAGCCATCCAATTGAAAGGTAGGCTGGAAAAAACATGGTGTGTCCTCATTTACCTTTCTCACTGGCACTGTGGCACTTCTGGCTCATCCTCAAAGTCAAAATAACCATAAAAAGGAAATGTTATGAAGACATTCATAAAAAAGAACTTCCAAAACTGCTTCAGAAAGTGGCAAGAAGGATGGCATATGTGTGTTCAAATGAAGGGGAGCACTTTGAGGGGAATTAATGGCAACGTGTCTTTTATGGTAATTATGTGTTCTTTTAAACAATGTAGGCTGGGATTTAGCTCAGTAGTTCCACCTCCTGCCTCGCAAGCACAAGGTCCTGAGTTCAATCCCCAGTACCAAAAAAAAAAAGTAAACATTCACTGGATTTTGCGACCACACCTCATATACTAACCATAACTGCATGAAGCACAAACTTTGTGGCTAGCTATATAGTTCCAACTAACAGCCAGGAACCATGCTCAGGGACCAATCCTATAACTTCTTCAAATGTCTCATGGTGATTGGTTACTACACACCTGAATAATAGTTCAGGAGGGTAGAAAAGTGTGTAGCTGTGCTGTTCTCGTTTCTCAGTGATAAATCTATGTAAAATTTACAGAAAATGAAACAATGAAATAAAGAACTAGCAAAAAAAGGATGAAAAATGCACCCTAAAAGCCCAAAAATGATAATACTGGAAGTGAAGCTGGATGTGAATAAAGATTTAAAAATAGTACAGCAAGAAGAGAGATGACCCTAGGCTTATACATACAATGGCATGGGCATACTGAAAGTTCTATGATCATAAAAAAAAATGTAAAGTAGTTTTAGTAACACCTTTCAGATTAAAATTGCACTAGGAACAGAAATTAAGTTAGGGCAAAAATAGGAATACTTCGGAGAGAATTTTCTTTTTTGTACCGGGGATCGAACTCAGGACCTTGCACTTGCGAGGCAGGCGGCGGAACCAATGAGCTAAATCCCCAGCCCTGGAGAGAATAATTTTTAAAAAATCATAATCATTCAAGGTAAGTTAGTTGACATGTTGCAAGGAAAGTAGAGATACCTTTCTACTCTGAGTAAAGGCTGACTTCATCAAGTTACTATGAAATAATTGGTCTTAATTGCTAAAGTTGCTTCTGTGAAATCTGCACCAAGTCCAAGCAGCTGTAAAGACAAGCAGTTCTGAGGCAAAAGATGAAGTCCCTGGAGGTGATGTTAACAAAACTCCTCTCAGGAAAGAACTCTTGGAGATACTTCACAACACTGAAAATGCAATGGATAAAAGGCTAGAAATGGATCCAAGTTTGGAAATGAGTGTAACAACTGAAGCTTGGAATTCTTGCTCTGGATCAGGTTATACCATAAGAAGGCAAGCAGCATCCTAACCACTCTTGAGTTTCTAACATTTTAAATTACACTGTAGTAAGTAAATACTGGTTTCATTATTTTTTCATTTTCTTACATATTACAACAAAGAGTAAGAGAGTTTTAGTATTTTTACAAAAGTTTTTAAAGGTCACAATCATTGTAATCTTTCCCACTGATAAGGTCACTATGCAGTTCAGCTTGCATCGTTATTTTTATTTCCTGCACTAACATGTAAAGCAACAAATGTGTACATACCTGATATGGCTTGTGTCTAGATGTCCTCCTAAAGCCTCATGGGAATAAGGTGGGGCTTTTTTGGAGGTGGCTGGATCTGGAGTGTGTAATGCTAGAATTGATTCATGGTGCAATGCTAGACTCAAAAGACCACTAGGATTAAGAGTGTTGAGTGCTACCCGCTCTAAATCATCTGGATAAAATAAGGGGCAGGAAGATGCTATTAAGGTACCGTGTTGCTTTGCTACATCCGGTTTGCCATGAACTGCTGCCCCTCTGCCATGTGCCACTCTACCTTGGAGCCAGCTGATTATGGACTGAAACCTCTACAAACTCTGAGCTAAATAAACCCTTTCCCTTTAACTTTCAGTGTTGGGTATTTTGTCTCCGTAAGGAGACAAAATTAAGACAGTACCCCTACATCTGATAGTGATCAGATAACTCATGATCAGATAACTGCTCCTTGTCCCACAAAGAGGCACTGGGGGAAAATGAGCAAGTAAAAAGTTTGAAAAGACAGGTAAGGTGCAAGAGGAGAAAGCAAGCTATAGAAGTGGAACACAAGGTAAAGATGGTCTGAAAGGTAGAGAAGGAAAAAAGAACAGAGAAAGAGGCACAAAAAGGTCAATTAAAATTATCACTAAAGGGTGAAAATTGGAGAAGATGAAAAAAACAGAGACTACAAAGCCATCTGAAGTGTTATGCCTAGATCTGTGGTTAGTTCTTGGGGTTTGCACTTCACTGTGAAATGGTCCCTGCACTTTCCTCTGCCTGACAGATACGTCCTGACTTCTAGGAGCATGTAGCATATTCCTTTATGCTCTTTAAATCTCTGCCCACAGAAGCTTTTCTGTACACCATCACTTTCTCCCCTCATTTTTTTTTTTTTTTGCATTGGGGATCAAATTTGAGACCTTGCACTTGCGAGGCAGGAGGCAGCACCACTGAGCTACATCTCCAGGCCCCCGCCCCCTTTTTGAGACAAGGTCGCACTATGTAGTTTAGGCCGGTCCTGAACTCACTATGTATCCCAGTGTGGCACTGAACTCAGTGATCCTCCTGAATGCTGGGATTACTCCCTTCACCTTTTATTCTCTTTACACTATTTCTTTTCATCATACATTCCTTGTTAAACCCACTCTATAGAGTAATGGAGACTTTGTACCATCTTAGTCACTGCAGTATTTCCCCAGATCCTAAAATGATGTGTATCTTCCCTGGCATAAACATGGCATTCATAATGTTTCTCCCTAAACAAAGTTTTATGAAGAAACAGATCTATTATTAAGTAAAAATATAGGATTTAACCTAATTAGCAAGGTTCCTTTTAAAAGAATATATTAAATTACTGGCGTACAGGTGCACACCTATGATCTCAGCTATTCAGGAGTCTGAGGTGGGAGAACTGCTTGAGCCTAGTAGCTCAAGACCAGATTGGGGAACACTGTGAGACCCATTGCAAAAACAAAATAAAAAGACAATCTATCTAATGTGTATATAGAAAAAGATGTGCAAAGATACTCATTAAAATTGTCACCAATCAGTATCATTCTGAGGGGTGGGACCAACAAGGTAGGTAGAGAACACAATGATTTTGAATATATTCTGAATATATATCACCTCTTATGATTGTTAACTATTGTGTCAATCTGAGTAAGAAAGGCCCAACTGATCCCAAATGACTGGCTTAGCATAGCTCTGGATGTGTCTAAGGGATTTATTGAAGAAGGAAGACCCACCCTGGGTGTGGGTGGCACCAACCAATAGGCCTGTCTCCTGGGTTCCAGCACCAACCCTTTGTCTTCCTGATATGGACTTGCTCAGACACTATACTGAGCTCTAGGCTTTTGAATTCTGACTGCATCTTTTGGAACTCCAGTGCTCAGACAGCCCTTTTGCACTCTTCCAGACCTGACTGTGTGTGTGGCCATTGTAAACCTACCTTATAAATTCACATAGGGCCAGGGATTTAGCTCAGTGACAGTCCTATTATGTTGCTAGACTGGTCTCAAAGTCCTGGGCTCAACCGATCCCACCTCAGATTCAGTAATAAATGGGTGTAGAAGCATACAATAACATAACCACCTTTTCCTTTTTTTTTGGTACCGGGGATTGAACTTGGGACCTTGTGCTTGCAAGGCAGGCAGCAGAACCACTGAGCTAAATCCCCAGCCCACCAGAGCTTTTTTTTTTTTTTTGGTACCAGGGATCGAACTCCAGTCCTTGTGATTGCGCAGCAGGCGGCAGAACCACTGAGCTAAATCCCCAGCCCACCAGAGCTTTTTTTTTTTTTTTTGGTACCAGGATCGAACTTGGGTCCTTCCACTTGAGATGCAGGTGGCAGAACAACTGAGATAAATCCCTGGCCCCTATATCCACCTTTTCATACTGTTTTTTTATATCATCTGATTATTTTTCCAAAAAAACATTACTTTTGGAATTAAATTATGAATAAAGAAAAACCATGCATTACCTGTTGCTATGATGCCATTTTTGACAGCAGTAATGACTGAGTGTGTGTTTCAGGGAGGATCTATACTAAGCCCATCAACTTGTTTAAATATACAAGAATTCTATGAGGCAGGTGTTGTTAAATACACTCACTTTTAATCCCAGCACTCAGGAGGCTGAGGGAGGCTAGCCTAAATTACACAACGAGATTCTATCTCAAAAACATTACAAAAAAAAGAAAAGAAAAGAGAAACAAAATGTAAATACACTCACTTTATAAATGATGCAAATGGAAATCAGAGAGGTGGAGAAATGTTTTCAGGTCATAAAGTCAGAAAAGCCATATAAAAAGACGCACCCAGAAAAATTATGTGAAATTGGGCACGTTTACTAGACTTTCCTCCAAAATGTGTAATGGAAAATAAGACTGGTTAAAAACACTTAGGTGCTCACCCTGCAGGCCTAGGTGACCCGGATGTACTCCGAATAGAGCTCTCCACTCGAGGACTAGCCACTTCAGGAGGCTGAGGAGGAATGAGGGTTTTCCGAACTGCCATTCTGAAAGAGACAAACCCAGAAAATAGCAGCCCAAGGGTATGAGAAACACATTTGCCAGGCAAACCTATGGCAAAATAAAAGCAATATATTGACAAGGTACTTTGTAAATAAATTTTTATTATATCAAATAACAGAGGGACATTATTGAATGAGCCAAATAATACCAAAAGGCTTTTTTGGGGGTAGGGGGTACCGGATATCAAACTCAGGACCTTGCACTTTCGAGGCAGGCAGCAGAACCACTGAGCTAAATCCCCAGCCCAAAAAGGCTTTTAACAAAATGTAACAAGGTCAGGTCCCTTTGCCTTTCCTACTGGCTTTCTGCTATCTCCCTTCAGGAAGAAATCACTGTAAGTCTTTTAGCTGGTGCTTCTAGCAGGCCACACCTCTTTTCTACCAAATGTTATTAAAATTTTAACTTCTACCAACTTCTGACAGTCATTATGTCTAAGTGTTGCCATAAACCATAAGCAAGTTCTTAGAAGCCAAGTGGAAAAAAATTATCAAAGAATTAAGGATCAACTGTGTCATGCAGCAGAAGTCACATAAGGCACTGACTGAGATTTACCACTGGGTTTAGCAATGTGGACAGCACCAGTGATCTTGATATGTGTAGTTTGAATACAGTGTGCAGAACAAATGCCAGGTGAAAATGGTTTGAGAAAATGGCGAGACCAGAATATGCCACTTTCTAGTGCCTACATTAGGGTGCTAACACTTCAGAAATGGTCACAGAGATGCTATGTCCCCCGATAAAAGACTAAATCACCCAACTAAGTAGTCTTCCCACAGAAGCAAAACCAAAAAGTAAAGTGTATCTAACCCATTGTTTAGATTCAGGTAACAATTTACAAAGAATGCAAAGGATAAGAGAACAAGAGAAACCACACTGGAGTAGAGTCAGCTGAAATGAATTCCCTGTGAGTACCCTGTAAACCTATCCCTAGCTCCTGTGAATGTGACCTTACTTGAAAACAGTGCTTTTGTAAGCATAATTACATGAAGAATTTTAAGATACGATGGAAAAAAAAAAGAGAGAGACGATCACTCTGGAATTAGGGTATTTCTCAAATAAAGTGAATGGTAGGAAGGTCATGTGAATGTAGGGGCAGAGGTTGCAGTGCAATGTTGCTAGCCCAGGAATGTGAGGGACTGCTAACAGCCACTAGAAGCTACAGAAAAGATATGGACAGTTTTTCCTTAAGTTGTTAGGAGAAGCCAACCCTGCAACACCTTGATTTCAGGCTTCTAGCTACCAGAACTGTAATTTGGCCAGGCGTGGTGGCACACATCTATAATCTCAGCACTCCAGAGGCTGGGGCAGGAGGACTGCACAGGGTTCAAGGCCAGCCTGAATCACATAGCAAGATTGGGTCTCAAAAAACCCAAAAGGAACTGTAATGTAATAAATTTCTGTTGTTTTAAGCCAAAAAATTTACAGTAATTTGTTACAGCAGCACTAGAAAATTTATACAGTGGTGAAGGCTGCTGAGAAAATCCAGAGGTAGGGTTAAGGAAATCAAGTTTATATAATAAATAAATTGCAAGAAAAAAGATAGAAAAAGCCTATATATTAAAATAGTCTTAAGGGTCATACAAACTAATCACGTTGTAGGCACATCATGAAAGTATGAACTGATTCAGGGCTCTGGGTGTGGCAGAGCATCTGCCTACCAAGTTCTATACACCCAGCTTCATCAGAAAACAAAAAAAGATCACCTAAAAACTTCAAGCAAATTCACCAAGAAAAAACTAGATTTGATTAAATAATACAGAACAAAACTTGTGACAATTGTGACCACTGTAAATTTATATATTGACTGGATATTGATGTTTTTCTTCTTGTTGTCAGTGGTACTGAGGATCAAACCCAGGGGGCTTTCTACCTCTGAGCTACATCCCCATCCCTTTCTATTTTTTATCTGAGATAAGGTCTTGCTAAGTTGCCCAGGATGGGCTCAAACTTGTGATCCTCCAGCCTCAGCTTCCTGAGTACCTGGGATTACCAGCATATACTACTACAAATGGCTTATTAAGGGTTTTTTTTTAAATAAGTATGTATCTCTCAATAGATGCCTGGTGAGATATATACAAATAAAATGACGTTCACAACTTACTTCGGAGAAGGTGGCGATTAGGCACATGCACAAACAAAACTGGCCATGAGCTGCTAAGCTGATAACTGAAGCTGAGGGATGGATATGTATTCATACATTCAAAGTTTATTATGTTTAACTTTTCATAAGACCAACCCTCCTTCCATCAGCAATAAAATAGTACCAAAAGGACAACAATAAGTTTACAAAGCTGTGAGCAGTGGTGCAGGTGTGTAATCCCAGTACTCTGGAAGACTGAAGCAGGAGGATTGCAAGTTCAAGCTCAGTGTGGGCTTTTGAGACCCTGTTTCAAAATTAAAATAAAAAGGGGCTGGGAATGCAGCTCAGTGTGAAAGCCCAAAGATACAGGACTATAAACTCTGAAATAAACACACTCAAATAGCAAGATTGGTGAGGATGAAGCAGTGATGTTGGATAGTGTCAATGAATGTAACCACTTGGAAAGGCCACCTGCGCTATCTACTAGAGACAAACAACAGCACATTCACAGCCTAACCAACTCTCCTCAGGAGGTAACACAAATACATTTGTGTATGAATCAGAACTCTTCCTTGAAGGCGAAAGGTCCTGAATTTGATCCCTGGTACCAAAACAAAAACATAAGCAAAAACAAAATAAACATGAATCAGAACTCTTGTACAAAAATGTTCACGACAGCATTATACACAAAAACGTGAAAACCCCGATATCCGTGGATCAACTATGGTACTGTTACACAATGATATTTTATACATCAAGAGAAAAATTACAATCACATGCACTGAAGTTTGGTGTGGTGACACACACCTGTAATCCCAGCACTCGGGAGGCCAGCCTGAGCTACACAGTGAGACCCTGTCTCAAAATGTGGACGTACTACACAAAACCAAGTGAAAAACTTCAGATTACATGAAAAATACATAATACTGTATATGATTCTATTTATGGGGTCAGAACTTAAAAAGACTGTTAGTTACTTCTAAGAAAAGGTGCCAGCTAAATGCCACAGCAGTCAGACACTGCCAGGTCATCAGGGTGTTTATGTATTATCTGGCTACTTCCTATATACTTCCATGAAAATACTGAAACAAATACTAGCAGAACTGGAGAGAGCAAATATCATCAACTTTATTTTCTTTGCTAAGAGGAGTTAAAAATGGGGCTAGTGTGGCCGGGGATTTAGCTTAGTGGTTCCGTCGCTTGCCTTGCAAGCGCAAGGACCTGAGTTCGATCCCTGGTACCAAAAAAAATAAAAACAAAAAACAACAACAAAAAAAATGGGGCTGGTGGGGAATAGATGATGGAGCAACACAGGATCAATAGGATATTTTTAAGACAGAAGAAATGACATGTCCAGATTGGGGCGGGGGTGCTCAGTGGCAGAACACTTGCCTAGGATGTCTGACTCTCTGGGCTTGATCTCCAGGCCTGGGAGTGGAAAGGATAGCACAGAGGTTGAACATAAGTGAATGATCCTCTAGGAAAACAACAAAACCAGATGCTGTAGGAAGAGTGAAGAGCTCCCTCTACAGCAGTGATGGTAAACCTTTTATTTAGAGGCAAGTACCCAAACTGCAAACCCAGACCTACTTATTTATCACAAAGTGCCAACACTGCAATTAAACCTGAATACTGAGGTTTTAGTTTAGAAAAAAACAACTCATACGACTTGTGATGTCACTGCAGAGAGGGCTCTGTATGCTCGTTGAAGCACTCGTGCCACAGGTTTGCCACCATGGCTCTAGAGCATTACTCAGGCACTCTGAAGGGGAGCCCAGAGAGCTCTCTCTAGAGCAGCACAAGGCAATGGTGCTGGCAGGGAAGAAGTGAGAGCTGCAGTCTGTGGGAGCTCCCCTTTGATCACTTCCATTTTCTCAACAAAGTAAGAATCAAGTCCATTAGCTAACAGTGAAGGTGGGCAAGGCCTGGAGGCTCTGAGAGGAGAAACAGAATAGCTGTCCTAAGAGGATGGTGCCGGAAAACATACTCTTGTGGGCCCACTACAACATCCCAGTGGGTTTGAGGTCCAGCATTGGAGCTGACAAAGTGAAGAGGAGGCCAAGGAAGTTGAGGCAAGTGATAGCTTTGTTCAGGAAGAGCAGAGAGGGACTGTGGAAGATAGTGAAGCATCCTGAAAAGGCAGAAGCCTCCATGGATGGAAGGCTCCTGGTGGTCTGGCGGGAGCTGGAGAACTGCTAGAAGGGAGGTGGGGAGACAGAGTGGGATATGGGACACGGAGACAGAAAGAGGCCAGGAGGCTTGCAGGGTGTGTTCTAATGAAGCTACTTTGGCCTGCACACAAAGCTCAGGGAGGCCGTGTGTGTGTGTGTGTGTGTGCACGTGCGTGTGTGTGTATGTGTGTGTGGTGGGATGGCGCTTAAGTAACGAAGGGGGTCTGACAGTTTTAGGTAACAGTAAAGACAGGCACGCCATCATCACAAATGACAATCAGACATTATGTGCTACTTCTGCAGGCACAAACATCCCAGCAAAATCAAACTTGAACCTTGTCAAGCCTCTAGATTGGCCTTGTCCAAGAGGGAACCATGTGGACCTACTGAGCACTTAAAGTGGAGCCAGTATAACTGAGGAACAACATTTGTAATGTTATTTATTTTTGTTTTAATTTTTTTTTATGGTGCTGGGAACTGAAACCTGAGAGCCCTGCACATGCTAGGCAAGCACTCTACCACTCTATACTCCCAGGCCTATAGTGTTCATCTGAACTTAAAAACAGATACTCAATTCAGTTACTGGAGAACATTTCACTGAGCCTGGAATAACTTGGCTATGGGAAAGCATTTTTTCCACTACGTATGTGATGAAATCTAAATACAGATTAAATGCTTTTGAGGAGAAATGGCTGCAAATTGTAGTAAGGCATGACAAGGATGCCTACCAGACCCAAACTAAGGGACAGAAGATTCATAGCCACCGCTCTGGAGAACCGCAGGGTAAGTAGGGTCCCTGAGGAACAGCCAGGTAAAGCAAGAAGGCATGGATAAGAAAGAGGGCTGGGAATGGCAGCACAAGCCTGTAATCCTAGCACTTGGGAGGCTGAGGCAGGAAGATCACTGCCAAGTTTGAGGCCAACCTGGGTACACAGTGAGTTCAAAGCCAAGGCCAGCCTGAACTACATAGTGAGAACCTGTCTCAAAAAAAAAAAACCAGAGATAAGGACAGAAGACATTCAGATACTGAAATGTATATTACAGAGAACAGCAAAAGAATCCTGGGGAGGTGACAAAAAATAGGAAAGGGGCTGATCTTTTGTCTCTAGTGCTGTGGAACTTCAGAATATTGGCATGGGTTTATTGTATCCCCTGCATGTACTGTGCTAAGCATTTCTTTAAATCAGAAACCTTTAGTTCCCATAATTTTCTGTGAATTACTTTGTAAATTGTTCTCCATTTCTCTGATCTCTCTGTAGAAAACTCATTATACAGAGACTAGATCTCCTCAACTGGATTTTGTGTGTGTGTGTGTCTTTTCTTTCCTATTTTCTCTGCCTTTTTGCTCCACTTTTCAGATTTCTTATCTTTCAACCTATCACGTTTTAAATTTTTGTTATCATATTCTGGGCTCTAACTGCTTCTCAACAGAGTTTAGCCTACTCTCCTTTAAAAAGTGGGCCTCTTCCTTTACCCCTACCTCTTCCTGTCCTTGGTCCTCCTCAAGATTCTGCAGTATAAAGATGATCCTTAACTTACCCCAATGTAAGCTTAGCACTTAACTTTCTCACAGGCAAGGCTGTGACTACTGTATTTGCCTAGCTGCTTTTCAGCTTCCAAGTTTTCTTGCTATAGTCTCCTCTCCTCTCGCACTTATAGTCTTTTTAAAACACATAAGTACAGTAGGGGTTTAAGAGAGAGAGGAATTTGGAAGTGCTCAATCAATCTATCTTTTACTTTTTAAGAGGCATAGAAAAGATTTATTAGGCAAAGTTAAAGAAGTACACATTCGGCCAGGGATTTAGCTCAGTGGTTCGGGCACCTGCTTTGAAAGCGCAAGGTCCCGAGTTCGATCTCTGGTACCAAAAAAAAAAGTACACATTCATCTGGGTGTGATGAAGTTTATAATCCCAACACTCTCTGAGGCTGAGTCAGAAGGATCATAAATTTGAATGTAGCTAGCCTGGGCAATTTAGGGACTTAGTGAGATAAAGCACTGTCTGAAAAATTTAAAACAAAAAAAAAAAAAGGAAGGTAAAGGTCCTAGATTCAATCCCCAGTACCACATATACAAAAAGTTACACACTCAGAAAGAAAAAAGTAAGAGTATGTATACTGAAGAGACAGGGGCACCTCAATCTGCCATCTTAACTATAAACTTTCTGTATTTTTTTTTTTTTGGTACCAGGGATCGAACTCAGGACCTTCTGCTTATGAGGCAGGTGGCAGAACCACTGAGCTAAATCCCCGGCCCCCTCTCTGTACTTTTATTGACAGGGTTACTTCACCATAAGCTGACTTATACCAAAAAAAAAAAAAAAAAAATCTTTAAAAAGTACTCATAATCACTAAAGTCAGGAACTCTGGTCCATGCAAAGCTCTGCACATCTGAAAACCCTACTTCCAGCAAGTTTGCTATGCTTTAGCCACTTGCCAGTCCAATTATTTAAATACAGGATGACCAACAATTGCTTATTTTTATAAGATAATGTAATACAAAATATAGAAAACAATACTTTTATTGAATTTATTCAATAATCTTTGATTTCAATAACATCTTACAACATTCAACACAATGCAATGTTACAATCTGGACAGTAGCATCTAGTCTCTTTCAGAATTCTTTTTCCTTATTGTCTTTCTTTTTTTTGATACAGGGATCAAACTCAGGACCTTGTGCTTGTGAGGCAGGCGGTGGCACTCCTGAGCTAAATCCCCGGCCCTAGTGTCTTTCTTTGAACGCACTTTATACTGTCGTTGGCCTTTCATTTTTTTCTGTGGGTGGTATAATTTCAATAAAATGTCTATCCACTAAATATAATGGTGAAGATGTTGATAATGGACATCCTGGTTGGTATTTTGCTATCCCATATTTTTCAATTATTTAGACTATCAGACCCAATCTAAACTGTAAATGAACCCCCTTGTTTTGAATAAATAATAAACAAGTTCCATATTGTTTGGTCCAGAAGGTGCATAACTATTTTATAATAACATTTTCTCCTCACTTTTGATTACAGGATAGATAGCTTGTTAGATGTTGGTCAACTCTGTCAACACGACCCACAGAATTTTTATAATCATCAACCACTATTGGGATTTGTTTAGTTTCACTTCTTTCAAGTTCTATCATTTCTATATTTTGAATAGTTGACAGTAAGAAGATGTCTTTTTGGTCTTTCCATTTCATAACACAGACTTTTGCTCTCTGAAATGCCAACATTTCTCCCTTTTTCAGTTTTTTCTTTTGCAGATCTTTTCGGACTTCCTTCCTATTCAGCCTCAGTGTCTGTTTTGTATTATAGAAGAATATCACTAAGTTCTGGAGAAGTATAAAAAACTATATCTAGGGCCAGGGATTTAGCTCAGTAGTTCTGTCACCTGCCTCGCAAGCAGAAGGTCCCAAGTTTGATCCCCAGAACCAAAAAAAAACCCAAAAAACCCAAACAACAACAAACTATATCTAATGTACTTATAAGTTTTTACAATAGATTATAGCACAAAATTATAGGGATTTTTTTCACAAATAAACACAAATCAGTAAAATAACCAGAACTTATTAGAGTTCACTAGAAACAAATATCAAAGGTGTATACAACATTCTAAATTAAAAAGTATGCACAAAATAGTGGATATAAAACAAATAAACAAACATACTAGTCTATCTCGTGCAAATAAGAATGGACTGGTTGAAACGACACCTTCCCCACCTTCCCGAGCGAAGCTGGGGACAGTCAGGACATAAACAAACACAGTGCCCAGTGAGCTCAGGGTGAACTGTTCAGTGGTTAATCTTCCAATGCTGATGTTATCAGCTCAGCAGAGCCACAGAAACTCCCTTCTCTGAAATGTGCTGCTCACCTCCCATCACCAGAATATGTAATAGCACAGCACACACCTTCCTATGACCCATCAATGGAGAAACTTCCATAGCAACACAAAACACCATCAACTACGAGCAGCCTTAATACTCTTTGAAAATGACTTGTCCTTAGCAAAACTTTATGCTACAGCTGTGTGATTAAACTTCGAGAACCAATGAGATCTCCAAGAGCAGCACAGATACTTAGAAACTGAAAACCCCACTGACTTGAAGATTCCTCATTTCTTACAGTCTGAGCTGGGCGAGATTCTCCCAAATAATCCTCAAGTCAGGATGTTTTGGAGGAAATTTAAAAATGTCACAGAGATGAAAGCTTAGGTTGTTTCCTGCATTGGCTACGAGAGCCTACTGTTTATGCCAGTTACATCCAGAATTAGAGGCATCACTTAGCACCTCCAGATCTACTTACCCATCTGCTGCAGGTTTTTTCCGGAGGATGCTTGGCCGGGGAGACGAGCCCTGGGCAGGAGCATTGGTGCTAGCACTCTGGCTGTGGGTCTGCACCACCGTGGTTGCTGCGGGAGCAGCACTGAATGGATTGCTGATAGGATTGGCTACAATCGTGGCTCCATCTGCCAACACCACTGCTGAAGGAAAGAGAGGTGGCAGAAAAGAACAATGAAGAAAATGAAAGAGAAGAAACTACTAAAATGTCACATAAAACAGTGCAAAGGCCCGGGGTTCAATCCCCAGTACCTGGGGGGCAAAAAAGGGATAAAGAGATCTGGGGAGAGAGATGTAGTTCAGTGATAGAGAATACCTAGCATGCCCTTGAGTTTAATCCCTAGCTTTGAAAAAAAAAAAAAAGAGTAAGGACAGCAAATGCTTTAAAGCAGACAGCACAGTGGGGAAGGTTAGGAAATCTATTCTGATACACTGACAGAATGATATACTTACTTTTTTCTTTGTTCTATATCAGTTACTAGTAAGACAGACAAAGTACACAGAGTATCTAGCAAAATATCTCTACATTTTTTTACTTACATAATTCTTATGATTATAACCTCTATTTTAAATCTCTATTTTAAAAATGGGAAAACTAAAAGTCTAATAAAATGAAGACCAACATGCTGGCTTGATAGCATGTTCTAAAGTACCCTTACAAGAGGGGCTAATGCAGTTTCTGGAAACACGACTCCCCTTCATTCTAAGAACGGGGCTATCCTCCAGTTTATCCTTAGGAAGACACTCATCCAACAGGTATTTTAATTACATAAAGTTAGCATCAAAATACTGGCAACCATAATCACAAACTACTTGCACTGACAGTTTTTGACCTATAAAAACAGCAATTTCATAGTAGTCAATGCCAAACAAGTTTCTTAGGGAGCCGGGGATTTAGCTCAGTATGCTGCCACCTGCCTCACAAGTGCAAGGTCCTGAATTCAATCCCTGGTACAAAAAAAAAAAAAAACCAAAAAAACAATTATACACCATTATAGATGCAGGTGTACCATCCTTCCAACTGGGCTATTATGGGCAAATCGCACCTCTATCACAGTCATTTAGTAAGAGTTTGAGAAGACTGATTAAATAAATTCAAGATCTATATAGCAGGTTGAATGTCATGGTGCACACCTATAATTCTAGCACTCTGGGAGGCTGAGACAGGAGGATCACATGTTCCAGCACAGCCTGAGCAATTTAGTGAGACCCTATCTCAAAATAAAAATAAAAATAAAAATAAGAAAAGGGATGAGAATATAGGTCAAAGGTCCTTGAGGCAACAAACACAAAGACCTACATAGCAATTAAAATTCTCAGTTTTAGACCAAAGATATAGCTCAGTGGCAGACCACTTGTTTAGTATATGTTAAGACCTTGGTTTGATTCCCAGCACTTCAAAAACAACTAAAAGCAAAACAAAACAAAAATTTACTTCTAAGTTACCTATTCATTTTATAGTTCATGTAAAAGACATTATATTTTTGAGACAACATCTTCAACTTGTAACCTTCCTGCCTCAGCCTCCCTGAGTGCTGGGATTATAAGTATGCGGCATCATGCTCTGCTGTAAAAGATGATCTTTAAGATCAACACTCTGGATGAGAAACAATTTTTCTTTAACATGTGCAGGATGGGCCATAATTCTTTTATCTTGCTTCCGGGCAGCTCTGATTTGAATTTGATCATCCTGACAGCTTGAAACACTAGTGGCACATGCGTGACTCTGAAAACATGGGTGCCACTGTTACTGCAAAAAAGCCAAACGTTATGGTATTCTGCACGCTCCACAAAAATCAGCTGCCTTTATGTATAATATGTTTTTTAAATGGAATAAATTTCTTTTCATTTAATAAAACAGATTTGTTAATTTAATAATTAATTGGTATAAATAATGTTAATTTATATTTGGACAGTTAAGTATTCAAATTCAAGCACCAGCTAGATTGGTCCATTTATAGACTTCTCATTAATTTTATTAGTAAAAAGACCAAAAAAAGCAATTTGATAGTACAAGCTGCCTGATGGGACAGTCATGCATGGACCACCAGTGTTCAAGACAGTGAAAATGTGTCGAGCACATCAGAGAAGTAGCTAATTAGCTAACACTCCAAACATAGGGACATATTCTATTTTACAAAATATTTATTCTAGTAGTACTTCTTTGTAGGCACTGACAACATGAGATAACATTAGTATAAGATTTTACAGCTTTACATACAAATCTGAAGACAGTCGTTGTAGGAACCAGTCTCTGAGCTCGAACCTGACCAAGGGGCGATGAGGATGTAAGTAAAGAGTCAGAATCAGGTTAAAATGGGGGTGGGGGTGGGGCAGCAGAGGGCTCATCTCCCTTCAGCAGAGTGCCCCAGGTGACTAGTGTGCCTCAGCTTTATTCACTCAGACACAGGCACAAACAATTAGGGTTCCACAGGACTCATTTGTCTCCCTCCCTCCATGGCACTTGTCTGGGTAAACAAGATCTCAGGTGTTTTTACTTTTTCCTGCAGCATATCAGCATGCTTGCATGCTGCCCTTCTTCTTATTGCTCACCAAGGAGGCCAAATTAGGCTTCATTCTTCCTATCTGGTCTCTCACAAGTCATAAACTAAATGAGAACACTACTTGTAAGGTAAATCTGTTCCCTCAATTAAGTGTGTTTTATAGACTGCTTCTCACAATATGCAAATGCATATCAGGCTGTTTGTATGCTATTTCTAATGTTTACAAAGAAAAGTTAGTTCTAAGCAACTCAGAAGAGTTGCAACTCTAAGCAATTCAGAAGAAACTAGGGCCTACAGATATTACCAGAAACCACAAAAACAGCAAGTTGCAGAGCCAGGATTAAAACCCAAATACACTTCTTTTCACCATAGCACCTTCCACGTAAAGACTTAAATTTACCTGAAGTCTTTCCTTCAGGCTGTGGTTGTTGAGTACCCACTGGTGCAGGCTGAAGCCCTTGAGTGTTGATTGGAGTTGCTGAGTGGATTCCCTGTGTGCCAATTGGTGCTGGCTGTATCCCTGGTGTCCCGATGGGTGCTGGCTGTATCCCCTGTGTACTGATGGGTGCGGGCTGGATCCCCTGGATATGTCGTGCATGTGATGCATCCACTGTCATCAACTGCATGGGGTTCAGATGGACTGTAGATGCTACCCCAACACCAGTCTGAGCTGTGATGGCAGAGTTTGGAGCCTGAGCTGAAACTAAAAATTAGGAGAAATGTTGACTACCAGAAGCTTAGCTCTGATTAGGTATGGTCCACATAAGGAAAAACTACTAAAATGAAAACAGAGTTTTCCACTGCATAAGATCTAAATCCTATATATAATTTAGCTAAATCCCTTTTGGTATATTAAAGAATGTGTTCACTGAAATATTATAATAACAATATAAAGTGTACTCTAGTTTTAAAAAATGAAAATGTTTCCCAGGAAAATTTTAAAACTTTGTACCATTAAAGAACAAAATAAAACAAGAAAAACCACAGCTACTTGAAACTGTATACTAAGAACTATTTTTTCTTTTCACTTCCTACTAATGTAATATTGTCTTTCTGCAAATTATTAGAAATATTACGTTACACACTCAGAAAGAAAAAAGTAAGAGTATGTATACTGAAGAGACAGGGGCACCTCAATATGCCATCTTAACTATAAACTTTCTGTATTTTTTTTTATTTTGGTACCAGGGATCGAACTCAGGACCTTCTGCTTGTGAGGCAGGTGGCAGAACCACTGAGCTAAATCCCCGGGCCCCTCTCTGTATTTTTATTGACAGGGTTACTTCACCATAAGCTGACTTATGCCAAAAAAAAAAAAAAAATCTTTAAAAAGTACTCATAATCACTAAAGTCAGGAACTCTGGTCCATGCAAAGCTCCACACATCTGAAAACCCTACTTCCAGCAAGTTTGCTATGCTTATAGCCACTTGCCAGTCCAATTATTTAAATACAAGATGACCAAAAATATTATTAA
>NW_004624732.1:17470780-17506007 GCF_000247695.1 Heterocephalus glaber | reverse complement strand
ATCAATATAAAATTATTAAGATATTTTACATTCTTTATTGTGTATTAGAAATCTAGAGTGCATTTTACTCTTAAAGCACATCTCAATTCAGATACTAAATTTTTTTCTTTTTTTTTTGGTACCGGGGATTGAACTCGGGTCCTTGCGCTTGCGAGGCAGGCGGCAGAACCACTGAGCTAAATCCCCGGCCCTCTAAATTTTTATCAGAAGAATTTAACTTATATTTTTATTTCATAGAGTGTATGAGTGAAAAAGTAGTTTAAAACATGTCTGAAACTCCTCTAATTTTTTTTTTTTGGTGCCGGGGATCAAACTCAGGACCTTGTGGTTGCAAGGCAGGCACAGTGCCACAGAGCTAAATCCCCAGCCCAAAACTTCTCAAATAAAGCAATCAATTTTTCATTTAGTTTGTTTTCTTTTTTCCTTTTTGGCTTTTTGAGACAGGGTTTCACTCTGTGATCCAGGCTGGCCTAGAATTCACTATGTAGCCCAGGATGGCCTCAAACTCGTGGTGAACCTCCTGCCTCAGCCTCCTGAGTGCTAGGATTACAGGTGGATACCACCATGCCTGGCTCTCAGTTCTTCATTTGCACTGACACCTGTCTTCAAGCAATCATCTGCACATGAGCTCTGGCTGCCATACAGGACCACACAGCAGGAGGATAAGGTCCATAATCTGGATAATCAGGGTTTCTGAGGTCTAAAATGAGCCAAGGGTCCCACAAGCAAAGCTCACACAAATTCAGATTTAGAGATTGTTTTTTCTGGAGAATTACCAAAAAATCAATCAGGCTGGCAAGGCACAAATATACCTGGGCTAAAATTAAAAATTAACAGATATCCCACAAAACAACAGAAGTTCTGTGAAAGTAAGCTTTATTCATTTTAACTACACTATTATTTTAATAAAATTACTGTTAACATGATTATCCTGAGGGCGGGATCAAATTTGCAAATATTATTAATAAGTAACAACCTTTCCACAGATCACAAAGATGGAATTAAAGGCCTTACGGCTTCACATTTAAGCCTTATCTGAATCTGAAAATAGAAGGTAGAATAATTAAACTCCGTACTGGAAACCCTCCCTGATTAATTTTTTATTGCTGGAAAAAATGAAAATGTAAAATGTCATCTTAGAATTGGGATCATACCTGGGTACTGTCGAATAGTGGACACAGAACTGGTGATTGGGGTGTAGGTGTGTGCAGCCAGGGGGTATGCAGAGGGTGGGTAAGTTGGCAAAAAGTACTGAAACTGCACAGGAACAGATGGTCTAGGGATAGAGCACACAACACAGGAAACAAAGTGGTTATTTACTTTTTTACCTTCCAATGATCCTCTCACCTAGATTTGATACCCTTTATAATTAGCATACCAGCTTCTCCCAAACTGTGCCCCAACTTCTTAGGTCAAGGGACATATACCTAGAGGGTATAAGCATTTACAAAATAAGTTACTGAAAATACTTAAGTCAATAAATGTAGCTTAATATTTTATGGGTGATTTTTGAGAATAACAATGAGCAAAAGCGACTCACAAATTCAGTAATCAAGAATATTTCCTGCTCATTCCCACTTGTAAGACAGAATGTTTTTATTGGCAAATTTTATCAAACATATATAAAACAGATAACCCCAATCTCATACAAACTGATTCAGAGACCACAAAAAGAAATGAGATCCAACTTATTTTTTGAGCTCTATGCAGTCTTGACATGATAACTGGACAAAGAGAGTAAAGATTACAAATGGATCTAGCTCTCTACAATGACACAAAAATTCCTAAGTAAAACAAATCTCTTATAAAATTAAATACATAATGATCAAATAAGGTTTATCATGGGAAGACAAGGTAGATGGGCCCAAAGTCAATACAAAAGCTATAAACATCCCTATATATAATAATCAAATAGGAATGTTTAAAAATTATCCAATTCTGAAACAACTTTATGTACAAGGTACTGGATTCTCACTGGGAGAGGAGACAGAAACATAAAATGGGGAAAGGAATAAGGTGGAACTAGAGCTATCAGCATGTATTCAAATGTTTGAAAAATCTCACCTACTTCCTACCTCTGCTTGTTGAAGGACCCAGAGAAGTAATAATCCAAAGCAAAAGACCTAATACCTAGATGTTGGCTTCTAAATCATTAAAAGGCTCCTTGGGAAAAGCAGCAGATTCTAGTACTCAGTAAGATCTGCAGTTATCAGAAGATCTAGACTGGAGGGGACATGGTAAACCCACAGTAGTAATTTGAAGGGGCACCCAAAAGCCAAACTAGAGACCATTTGAATACCAAAGTAAATGACATTAATGGATTATACTAATGAACAAAACCAAATCCTTATATCCAGAATGTTTTAAAAAAATATTCAAAGTAAAAAATGTGGATAAGAAAAAGTTAATTCATATCAGCATGCCAACTTATAAATGTGGAAGAAATAACAGAAAAAGTCACTATTTTGCAACTATCAATAATTCAGCCAAGAATCACTGATACTAAAATTGAGTATAAGTTTATTGAAGAACAGGATTTTTATAGTCTCAAAGTTTTTCCATAAAGAATATTTGTTTGCAAAGGAGAAAAATATGCCTTTACAGTAAGAAAAAATGGCAGAGATCACCTTCATTAAGTAATTAATATAACCAATACTAGGGCAAATGGATAATGTGAACTCTCTGATATAACATCAGGGAGAACATATCACTTAAGTGAGCTTTACAAAAATGTGTAAATTGAATCTAACCATAAGGAAACATGTGACAAAATCAAATCAAGAATCTGTTTTTTGGCGGGGGGGACCGGGGACCGAACTCAGGTCCTTGCACTTGCGCAGCAGGCGGCAAAACCACTGAGCTAAATCGCCGGCCCAAAAGCGAACTCTTTTTTTTTTCTGGTACCAGGGATCAAACTTGGGGCCATGCACTTGCGAGGCAGGTGGCAGAACCACTGAGCTAAATCCCTGGCCCGACAAAACCAAATCAAAGAATATTTTACCAAACAACTGGTATACACATATTCTTTTTTTTTTTTAAGATACTGGGATCAAACCTGGGCCTTCACAGTTAGCTACAATCACCAGGCCTTTTTGAGACAGGGTCTTGCTAAGTGGCTAAGTTGCCTAGGGTGGGCTGGAACTTGCAATTCTTGTTTCAGCCTCCCAGAGTCCTGGGATTATAGGCATATACCACCATGCCCAGCTTGACCTAAGTATACTCCTTAAAAAATGTCAATATATGAAATAGAAGATAAAGTATTGCTTCAGGTATCTGTAACTGTGGTCAAGAAAGAGAATATACTGCTCTGAGGTATTGCAAATGGAGGTACTTATAGGTAAAGGTTATGATGCCTCAAACCTGACTTGCTTTTTTTTTTTTCCAGTACAGGGGATCAAACTCAGGACCTTGAGCTTTCGAGGCAGGCACGGTGCCACTGAGCTAAATTCCTGGCCCAACCCTGACTTTCAAATGGCTCAAGATAAAGAAAACAAAAATGAATCAGGATAACATCCGTTCAAAGGAGAATGGCTTAACAAATAAAGCACAGTTCCTTAAAACAGAAATTATCCATATTTGTAGGACATTTTGTTTTCTTGAAAATTCCAAACAATTAATAACACATTGATACAGGGTAAATTGGTACACTGACTACTACCTGTTGTCATTTCGTGTTTCCATGGCCACAGGATTTGGAGAGGCCCGGTGTCCTGAAATGGGAATCAGGCTACTTCTCTCTGCAGAATAATCAGGCTGGATCCTTGGAGAAGTGTGTGTGATCTGCTGAGGCACCACCTTAGCTACAAACATCGAAGTCCATTACATTAACAATCACATGTTTTTACTGACATGCCAAAACATTCTTGGCTAACAGCAATTTCACAAATGCAAACAAGTTATATGCCTAGAGTTTTAGATTTAATCAAAATAAATAAAAGATGAGTAAAAAAGATTCAACTGAATTATTTGTCTAATAATCCACTGATGTATTCATATTGTTACTTGTTAAAGTTTGGGTAATGATTATTATAAAGTATCAGGAACCAGACCTTTTTCTCTCAACCTAGCTTCTTAAAGGCCTCCTCCTTGTAAAAGGGAGTAAACTTTTTTTTAAAAATGGTAGCAAAATTTTATTAAAGGTAGGAAAAGAAACAGGTTCTGCAGAGCAAGTCTGGGCCAAGTAAAAGAAAAGAAGTACAGGGCCAGGTATTTGGATTAGTGGCACTGAGCCTGCCTCACAAGTGCAAGGTCCTGAGTTTGATTCCCCGGTACCAACCCCCTCCCCCCAAAAAAAAACATAAAGAAAGAAAAGAACTGCACCCTACAGTGTGAGGGTGGGCCACCATGCAGAAGTGAAGAATGGCCAGCCAAACGGGAGTAAACTCTTAAAAAACAAAAATCAACAAAATTTTAAATGCAAAAATGGCAGAGTTTACATTCTATACCAGAGCCAGGCTTTTTCCCCATAACCTAATATGGTCCACATTGTTTAGCAACAACAGCTAAATTCAAGATTTAATGTCAACTGCAAAAAGCAAGGACAACTTAGGAAAAGCCACTGAACTGATTTCAATATATCTCGTAAACATTAACTTGAAAATCAATTCTCTGGAGTTATACTGGGTTTTCCCTCTCAACTTTTAAGAAAGATCCCATTATGATGCAACAAAAAAAAAACCTGGATTATTATATAAGAAAACAAAACTAGATAGAGCATAACCTAATGGAATTTAGGAGTGAACACATTTATGTCCCCTGATACTTGTAGTGAGTTTACTTCCAGTGTGATCTGTTAGGAGGACACCAGAACACTAACAAAAAGAACCTGTTCAAAACCGTGTGTATGTCGGGGGGTGTGTGTCAAAGGAAAACCAACATCCCCCTAAGGCACAAATCTTTCTTTATTGGTCTGAGTTTCTTGGTAGTTACAGATTCTTAAGTGATGTTCCTGACTACAAAAGTTAAAAAGACTTAGCTCTGTTCTTACGGGACTGAAGATAGCTGATGACACTATCAGGTAAAGCCAGAAAATGGTCTGAATGACAATATGGAATAATTCAGTCTTTTCCAACAGAAGTGCACTGAGACTAAAGCAATACATATTCATATATAACAAACTTGTTTCCATAAAAATGAATCTGAAAAGAGTATGAGACAAGTTGGCTCAATTTACTGTCAAGTCACAGTGAGCAGGACAAGAAAGACTGGCCTCAGGATTCTCTCTGCTAAAGTCTTTTTGTGGGGCTAAGCACATAGGCTGGTGTGGCCCTGCTTACCTAGAAGGAGAGTGGAAACTTCTTGGCTTGGACCACTATTCCAGAAAAGTGTCCTCAAGGGTCACTGAGGAGCTTGGGGAGTCATTACCCTTCTCATAAGTAGAAGAAGAAAGGGACTGGCAAATAGGGAAGCCACACCTCTATGTCAGGTCAATGGACTTTTGACAGTTCAGTTTGTCTATGTGTCCTCATCGAAAAACAACAACAACAAAAAAAGGCAGCCTTATTTCTTTTTCCTTCAGGTACCAGGGATTGAACTCAGAAACTTGTGCTTGTGAGGCACAAGGGCGTCACTGAGCTATATCCCCAGCCCAAATAGCCTTACTTCTAAAAATACACTATGTTAAAAATAGGTTGCAAGCACAAGGTCGAGTTTGATGCCCAGTAACAAGGGAAAAAAAAAAAAAATAGGGCAGCTACCTAATATCTTTGGGAGTAGAGAACAGTAAGATGGCACATTCATCCAGGTGTGGTGGTGCATGCCTGTAATCCCAGCACTCCAGAGGCTGAGGCAGGAAGACTGCTGAGTTCAAGGCCAGCCTGGGCTACACAGTGAGCTCAAGGATAGTCTGAACTGCAAACCAAGACCCTATCTCAAAATAAAGATAGCACATTCATCATTACAGAACCAAATCAGGGAAAACATTAGAAACTAAAGCCTTGCGGCTCTTGAGTCTACAAGAGCTGTTTTCTGCCTCTTGGTCTCAGACTCTGCTTTGGATGTGGTGGCAACAAGATATCAGTCCCTACAACAGACAATGGCAACCCACAGCCCTGTGGACCAATCCAGCCTGCTGCCTGTTTAGGTATGGCCTATGCACTAGAAATAGGTTTCCATTTTTAAATGGTTAGGGGGGAAAAAATCAAGAGTACTTCATGAACTATGAAAATGATAAGAAATTTACATTTCTCTTTCTATAAGCCAAGTCTTCTTGGAAAAGAGGCACACTCCTTGTGTATGTACAATCCATGGCTGCTTTCATTATACAAAAAACAGAGTTGAGCAGTTGTGACACAGACCTATGCGGCCTTTAAAGCCTAAAATGTTTACTATCTGGCTTTCCAGAAAAAGTTTGCCAACCATTGCCAACTGATGACTAATATTTAGCTGCAAAAAACTAAAGATTCAATATTCAAACAACACACGTAGCCGGGAATGGTGGTGCACACCTATAATCAGCACTGGGAAGGCTAAGGCAAGAGGACTGCAAGTTCAAGGCCAGCTGGGGCCACATAATGAGTATGAGGCTAGCCTGGGCTACACAGTGAGACCCTGTCTCATAAAACCAAAAAATGCATATACCTAACAATGGACTAAACAAAGTTGAAAGAAATTACAAGATGGTCATGAAGTCCCTTGGGGCAGCACGCAGAAGAAAACCGTGACCACCTCACGGTTTAGTGCTCTCCCACTGCTACACTACTACCCAGAGATTCTTCTCTGAACCATCTACCAGTGTACACATTCTCCTCATTCCAGACAGTTTTTCCTGTTTCTATCAGTAAAGTTAACATTTCTATACAAGGTACACAAAGAAGAGGTAAAGTTTGAGAAGGAAGTCAAAATCAGAGTTAAAGTTTACTTTGAGCACTCAAAGACTGTTTTTTCTTTTTTCAAACATCAATGCCAAATCTGTATATCAAATACTACTAAAAGTCAGATTCAGTGCTGTTCTGAAAATCAGCAATTAAAAAACAACCGGTACTAAACAACAACTTGAGGGCCTGGTCAAGGGGCTGAAAAATTCCTGAGAGGCTTCTGTGTGAGGGTCACACAGCACTTACCAACTGGGATGTTGGAGGTGGTCACAGCAGTCGCGTGGGATGAATGGGAGGGCATTGTCATGGTAACAATTGTACTCGTGGGAGCTTGTGTGTGTGACACAGATCCTGAAATGAGGGAGAAAAGGAAATTCTTTAACAAAGGCCTCTCTGCACACATTACAGATTATTTCTGGGGGTGAGTGGGACAGGCTCTTGCTATGTAGTACAGGCTGGCCCTGAACTCACTATGTAGCTCAGGCTGGCCCCAAACTTGCAATCCTCCTGCTGCAGCCTCCTAAGTGCTGAGATTACAGGTGTGTGCCACCACACTAGGCTTACAGATTCTTAAAAGTGTTGGAAAAGCTCTTGAGAAAGGTAAGAGAATTTTTTTAGCCTGTTTTTTTTCTCTGAAGGTGAGAAATGAAAAGTTAGCTCACCACTTACCGGCTGTGGTTGCTGAAGGAAGGGTGTTGGTTGCCAAAATAGGTGCTACTGTTGCTGCAGCAACTGGTGTACCAGTACTGAATATGGTTTTCTGTGGGGAGAACCCCACAACACAGAGTTATAAGCCAGAACATTTCCCACTTCATCCAGTCCTTAAGCTGTGCACAGCACTGGGTTTATCTCATCAAGTACACATACGTTTCCTCAACTCTGGTTTACCTGAGCCATCGTGTGAAGCTGCTGTTTTGGTGTCCCTAATGCAGGGTGAGATGGTAGTGTGATTCTTGTCGTCACATCCCGTGACTGGGCAGGACGCTGAATACTAATTGCTGCAGACGGTGGATGCTGGATAGACAAAGTAGGCCGACTAAAAGACAGAAAGATTTTATGTGACTTACAACTTGCCCACAGACCAGTGTAGGCAGACAAGGCTGTTTACTATCTTGTGCTAGAATCCAGTCACACAACTCATATTTTTTCACTGGTCTGTAAAACCCACACTTAAACTGATAATTGGTCTTAGTCACACCAATGAAGTAAATGACCCCCTAGATTTTTCTCCTAAAACTGTCTCATTCTTATTGTAGATGTTATCAGTATGTACTGAGTAATTCTTAGTGACAATATATTTAATTCACATCTCATAACAATTTTTTTTCTGTGATACCGGGGATTGAAGTCAGGTCCTTGCACTTGCGACATAACAATTTTTTTTTTGGTTGGTGCTTGGAGATGGAATCCAGGGCCTCACACATGCTAGGCAAGCCACTCTACCACTAAGCTACACCCCCAACCCTCTTCAGCAATCTTGAGTGAGCATTACTATAACAATTACACTTCAGTCTATGCGAAAATCTGAAGATGTACAATAAAGTTCTCATATTAGGAAGTTTTGACAAGTTTCCTGGGGGAAACTGACAGAAAACCATGACTAACAGCACCCTAATCTGTGACTCTCAAAACACTGACTTATAGGCTAGGGATTTAGCTCAGTGGTTCCACTGCCTGCCTCTCAAGCGCAAGGTCCTGAGTTCGATCCCTGGTACCAAAAAAAAAACCTCCTCAAAACAAAAAACAAAACACACAAAACACTGACTTCCCCCAATTTTACAGCATTTCTTATTAGAAAAAACATTCTTAAAACAATACAAAGTTACAGTTATGACTGACCAATGACTGAAAAGGATAGCAAGAGTATGTCAAATTATTTGGTAGCAAGTTACTGAAACTTTAACAATGGTAAGAAAAAGTGATATTATAATAAAGTTGGCTTCTCAAATTTGGGGGGGAAAAAGTATTATTTAATAAATGGTACTAGTAAACCTACACAGTCATTTGGAAAAAATAAAATTGGATCCATGTTCACACAGTATACCAGGATAAATACTAACAAAATCAGACTTCGGGCAATTAAAAATGTACGTGTAGGGCCGGAGATTTAGCTCAGTGGTGCTGCCACCTGCCTCAGAAGCCCAAGGTCCTGAGTTCAACCCTGGTACTAAAAAAAAAAAAAAAAAAATGTACATGTAGAAAAGACAACAGAATTCTTTTATAACTTCAGAGCCAGAGAGAGCTTTCTCACTTTTCTCACTACCAAAGCCTCCCGGGACTGGAATGTGACTTGGCAGTATGGTGCTTGCCTAGCACGGATGAGGCCTTGGGTTTAATCTCCAGTACCACACACAAGCTTTCAGAATCCAAAAACTATGAAAGAGTTTCTAGAAATCAAAGAGCAAAATAACAGCTCAATAAAAAAGGGCAAAAGATGTAAACAGTCAGTTCACTAAAAAAGAAAACAAATGGTTTAAGGAAGAAAAGATAATCTGGGCATGGTGGTACCTGCCTATAATCCTAGTGCTCCAGAGGCTTAGGTAGGAGGATTTCTGTGAGTTCAAGGCCAGCCTGGGCTACATAGTGAGTGTGAGGTCAGTCTGAACTACATAGTAAGACCCTGCTCCAAAAAACTAAAAAAAGAAAACAAAAAACAAAGTGGCACATGCCTCTGATCCCAGCAGTATGAAACACTAAGGCAAAAAAAAAAGAGCATGTTCAAGCCTTGGGCAACTTACTGAGACTGTCTCAAAAAAAGAATAAATTGTTTTTAAAAAGTTGGAGACATAGCTCAGTGCAAAGGCCCTGAATTCAATCCCAGGTATGGCTGAGAGGGAGGGAAAGGAACAGGGAGACAGACAGACAGACACAAATACAGAGAGAGAGACAGATAGACAATCTCACTATGTCACCCAGGATGGTCCTGAACTCCTAAACTCAAGGGATTCTCTTACCTGAGCTTCCCAAATTAGCTGCTAGAACTACAGGCACATACCACAGTGCCCAGGTCATTCTCATTCTTCAAAAGAGAAATAAAATTTAAAACACTCAGAGACACCATTGTTCACCCATAAGATTTTTTTTTTTCGGTACCAGGGATTGAACTTCGGTCCTTGTGCTTGCCAGGCAGGCGGTGGAACCACTGAGCTAAATCCCCGGCCCCCCAGTAAGATTTTTTTAAACATAGAGGGAGCGTTACTGGTTATAAACCCCCAGGAAGGTGTTGATGCCCTAAGGATATCAAAATTACAACTGCACATACCCTCTGATCACTTTAGGAGTCTACACTATAGATATACATGCACATATGTGTACTGACAGATACAAGGTTATTCACTGTGATGTTATTTATGAAAATAAAGGGTCAGCAGCCACCTCACATGGATCTATATAACACACTGCTATATTGCTACTAAAAGAAGGATGGAACTCAATTTCTGAAATGAAAAACTTTCAGTACATATTATATGAAAAAAAGCAAAGAGGGATATGTGAATTAAATATTCTTTGGATAAAAAGAATAAAAATAAAAACTGCTTTTGAATCTAACTATATTTGCATGAAGAAACACTGAAAGGATACCCAAAAAGCTATGAACAAATTGCCTTAGAAAGGCAAAGGGCTCTCTTGGGTCTTTGCCAAGGAGACAAGAAAAAAGAACAATGACTGTGCCAACAAGGCCTGGCCATAGACAGCAATTCTCTGCCTGGGAACTGCACGGATATTTGCCAAAGGACAAAGCCATTGGGAAACTAAGTCAACTAAGGGTCGGAGGCATAGCTTATTGGTGAAGCAATTGCGTAGCACAAATGGCAGTAAACTGAAATACAGTAGAAGTCAGTTGTCAGGGACACTTCTGAAGCAAGTGTCTTCAATGCCTATGTGTTCCCAAAGCTGTACTGAAATGACATCACTGTCTGAGATGTGCTACTCACAGCAGGATAGGAATTAATCCTGTAAAGCCCAAAACAAGGACCCCCCCCACTCCCATTTGTTTAAACTTGCTGGAGCTGTCCCACAACCACAAAGCCATGGAAGGAGGTGAGGTCTTTTGGGGGGATGGTAGTTGGGGATTAATTCCAAGACTTTTTTTACTGAGACCCCCTTAAGACAGGGTCTTGCTATATTGCCCAGACTAGTCTCAAGCTTGTAATTCTCCTGCCTCAGCCTCTGGAGTGCTGGGATTATAGATACATGTTACCATGCCTGGCTAAAGTGAGTCCAGAAGGACTGAAGAAAATCTGTCCTCTGGGGAAAAAAATAAAATAGAAATTATAATTTTAAAAAAAAAGAAAGCAAAGAGAATTTAACAGGAACTTAGGTGATGGAAAATATAGGAGAAAATAAATCACTATATACCTTTTATGCTTCTAGTTTGGTACCACCTGAAAATAAATTAGGAAAGGAGCTGGTGGTGTAGGTCAGTGGCAGAGCACTTGCCTAACCTGTGAGTCCTTGGGTGTGATCCAGTTGTATAATACTACAGTCCATACAATAACATACAGTACGTAATACTTGATAATAATTAACCACTGTTATGGTCTCTGCATTTACTACACTATCCATTTCACCTTTACTATAGTGTCCTTCTACTTATTAAAACGTGTACTGTAAAGCAAGACATCATTTCATACTGATAGCAGCTTACCTGAGGTTACTGTGTATATTGACTGTACCAAGAAGCCATGCTGAAGGACTCACCTATCAGACTGTAGGATCAAGCACACTGTAGGAGGTTCACACAAAGATGAAATTGCCTAACAATGCACTTCTTAGAACACATCCCCAGTGCTTTAATGATGCATGACTGCATCATCACAAATGCTTAACTGCATATGCCAAACCAGAACACAATGATATGCTGGGGTGTAATGCAGCCAAAACAACAGAGTAAAGCTCTCCATACTAATCTGGAGTCACCTCTGGAATCTACTGTTAAGAAAGGAATCCAATGTGTGATAGCTAATCTTGTTTGGGTTATCTGGATTGGTCAAGGAGGCATCCCCTGGGGACCACTTTTGGTCCCTGGCCCCTTGCTGTCTGGCTCTTTGACTGCTTTCTGGCTGCCATGAGTTTTGTAGCTTTTCTCTGCCATGATGATTCTGTCTTGGAGCCAACTGACCATGGACTGGAACCTCTGAAACTATGACCCACAATAGATCTTTTCTCCTTTAAGTTGTACACATCAGGTATTTATTTTGTCCTAGAAATGAAAAACTAATACACAAGGCAAGAGAAAAGTACAAATATAAAATCTAAGAATGCAAGAAAGAAATGTGTAAGACTAAATTTAATTTGGAAATCAGTCTACAGAAAAACAGCACAAAAATTATGTCCTAGAAGCAATGAGCACCCCTACCACCCAGATAGTGGGTTTTAAATACTCTTTTCCACCAGAAGGAAACAAGGATCTTGGAGATATGGCTGATTTCAAGACTAGAGAAGGAGAGAAAGTAAGATAGAGCTTAATACACATAACAAGACAAAAAAAGTAGAGCTTCTCACTGGGCACGAGAATGCATGCTTATAATCCCAGCTACCTGGGAGGGTGAGGCAGGAGGGGAACAGTTTGAGGCCAGTCTGGCCAAGTTAGTGAGACCTGCCTTGAAATAAAATATACATGAAGCTCCGTGTTTAATCCTGATACCGCTCCCCTCCAAAAGAGAGAAAGTGGGGGTTTCTCGCCAGCCAAATTTACGGCAAATGGGAGAAAAAGAAAGGGACTTTAAAACATAATAAATAAATGTAATATCCACAGCACCATGGCAATAACCTCTTCTACCAAGAAACAAGGCCAGAGATTAAAGTTGCTTAACTAGAAAGTGCTCCCAAATCTGTTGCCTTAATCCTATATATATTCTCTTTCTCTATCCCTGCCCCACCACCCCACCCACACACACTGGGATTGAATCCAGGGGCTTCACAATGAGATACATCCCTAGCCCCCTTTTTTACTTTTTTTATTTGGAGACAAGGTCTCACTAAGTTGGTGAGTTGCTCAGGCTGGGTTCAAATGTGCAATCCTCCTACACCTTAGCCTTCCACAATGCTGGGACCTCAGGCATACACTATGATGCCTGGCTCTCTTTGTTTCTAGTAACCTGAAAAGCAACTTCAGATAGAGACCCAATTTAGTAATTTGACATCTACAGAAAATAAGAAGTTGGTTTTCAATCATGGGTCTTGTGATTATTATTTTTTTTATTTTTTATTTTTTTGTAGTACTGGGGACTGAACTCGGGATGTTGTGCTTACAAGGCAAGCACGGTGCCACTGAGCTAAATCCCCGGCCCATTGTGATTATTCTTTGGTGTTCAGCTGGGTCCTTGCCTGACTTATTCAGAGTAGGAGAGCTGCAGGTAGAGACTACTAGTTTGGTATTTTCTCCTCCTCTCAGAGAACAGTAGCAATGAAAACAGAAAATTGTAGTCTCCATCTTGGGCAAGACTAGTAGACACTTGAAATTTTAAGTCATAGAAGAGAGGGGAACTGGCAAAGGCAGTGATAACTAAAAAGGGCTGCAGGAGCCAATGGACAGAGGATTTCCACAGTTATTTCAGGTATAAACCTGAGCAAAGTATAATTCTCCAAAGTGAGAAGCATACTCTGACACAAGAAAGCAAGGTCTTTTGTTTATACCAGTGGGTACCATGCTGGCAGCACAGGACATACAGTTGAACCAGTAACTGCACAGATGCAGAGTGGGGAACACAGTGTGTGGTGAGAGAGGCTTTGCCACTGAGTGGTCTATCAGCTGGAGAGCAGTAGTGTCTGGGAAAACCCAAAACACAGAATATCCAATAATTCAACAAATGTCTCCTAATCCAGTACAGCTCGGGCTATAACAAGAAACAATTACAAATGCTTGATCCAGAATACACAATATCTGATCAAAGAAGAGAACTTACAAGGGAACCAACACAAGATCTATTTACAGACAGAAGAAAAAAGGTGGGAAGGAGCTCTCATTGGGCAGATGAATATTGTGCCATGAATTTTAAAACATAGTAAGCGAGTTCTATCCCTGGTACCAAAAAAAAAAAAAAAAAACTTAGTAATTGTTGCTATGAAATCAAAATACAAAGAAAAGGTACAGGAGCTCACTGGAAGTGACGCTCCAGTGAACAACCAATGAGATAAATGAGCAGGCAGAAGAAAAACAAAAGACAATTACTCATCGATTTCAGGAATGACGGCAATGTGAAGAGTAAAACATGAATGCTGACAACATGGAAAGGGAAGGAGAGAACCATAAGCAGAATCTAAAGAGAATAGAAAGGATTACATAAGGAAGTCATGTAAAAAGATTCAACATATCATAATTAGGTACCTCCTGATAACATGGGATAGAATGAATATATAAAATTAGAATTCAAGAAAATTTTTCATACACTTTTATGCTACATATCAAAAAGGTACACTATGTTTCTATGTCCTATGTAAGGATGAAGGAAGTGACTATAAAATATATCCTGGTAATGCTGCTAAATTTAAAGATGAAGGCTCTGGGGCAATCAAGAAAGATGAAGGTCTTTTTAGGGGTTAAAAAATAAACCAGGCTAGCCAGGCACAGTGACGCATGCCTGTAAACCCAGCACTCAGGAGACAGAGGCAGGAGGATTGTAGTGAGTTCAAGGCCAGCCTGAATTATATTGTGAGACTGTCTCAAACAAATAAATGAAATAAATAAACAAACAAACAAAAGCCAGCCGGGCTTCAGCATCATCCAGCTCCCATTATCCAGGGGAGAAACACCTATAAAGCACTCAAGGAAGGATCATAGAAACAAAAAAAAAAATTCTATCAGCCAATTGCTGGTTATGTGCAAAGACCTAAGTAAGTGATTTTGGGCATGTGAAAATTCAAAATATTGGTCCTTTAAAATAAGCCTTTTTGGGGGCTTGAGACATAGCCAAGGGAAGAGTATGTGCTTAGCATGCACAGGACCTCCATTCTATCCCCAGCACCAAAAATGAAAGGAAGGAAGGAAGGAAGGAAGGAAGGAAGGAAGGACAGACAGCCAGCCTGCCTTTTTTGAAGAAAGTAATAAAGAACAAATTACAGTCAACCAAATGACAAGTGGAAGGAAAAAAAAAATCAAATACTGGCAGGCAGGATTGAATGCATGTGATGAAAAAAGTAAAACCATTGAAATTTTTCTTGAATTTTACTTCTTTTTTGTATACCTTGTAGCAATTTACATAGGTTTTTTGGCCTTTGAGTCTGGTACAATTCTTTTCTTTTCCTTTTTTTTAGGAGACAAGGTCTCTATGTGGTCCAGGCTGGCCTTGACCTCATGGCAATTCTCCTGCCTCGGCCTCCTGAGTGCTTCCATTACATGTACGTGCCATGATACCCAGATCCAAATGTTTGACAGGTTCTATGAGCCCTCTGAGCCTGGTGGAAGACAGTGCTTTAAATTCTATCATCTACTTCTTTCATATAAATTGGCTTGTTTTAAACATGCTATCTACAGAATATAAAAAGACCTAGATATTAGGAATCTATCATAATTATAAAGATATAAATAGAAAAATCATCTCAACTGATGATCAGGTTTTTAAAAAAATTAGTACATTTTACAATACATGATTACATTTATCATGGGGAGTTTGGACATATATATAGCACATCTTAATTCTTATGTTTTGTCCCCTTCCCCTCCCACCCCTCCCTGCTCCCTCTAAATCTTCTTCCCCTTCCCATTTGCAAAAGCTCCATTTCCATTTTGGTCTTCAACTTTGTGCCTAGCACAGTGCCTGGCACAGAGGAGGCAAACACAATGCACTTCTGCTCTATGAGTGAATACTGAACAAGCACTCAGGAAATTCAACATCTATCTTTTACTGAAACACTTAATTTGTGCAGAAAAACACTTTCATAACTTGATTTAAAAAAGCCCAACCCCAGTTTTCATTGTACATGTATGTACACATTTTGAATTTCATCACACTGTTTGAATAATCAACTTTCTAAAGTTAAGATAAAATTAAAATGAAGAAGTGTTTTATGTTCAGCAGCTATATCTCTTTACACCTCAGGCAACCTATTTAATTACCACAAAGTAAAGTATCCCAAATTACTGGAGGGAACTAAGGATGAAAGGAGTTGATAAACCTGCTTAATGTCACACGTGGTGAAAATAAGTCCTAGGCATTATTCTCCATTTCAATGTTACTTTCTTCAGGGTTGGGTTCTAAAGCCTCTTTCTAGTCCATCCACTGACTGGACAGACTCAAGTTACCTCAAAACTTTAACTGTGCCCCACATGCTGATCACTTCTAAACTCTTACCTCTGCCACACATATCTCTTCAACAACTCGCTGACAACAGCCACTTGTTTTTCCACAGATAGGATCAGTATCACAGTGTCACTAACAAAAAGCCTGTGCCACTCTTTATTAACCAGACCTCATCCACACGTCACTCTGCATATCTTTCAATTGCACTACCTTCCCTTCTCAAACACGCAGCCTTTCCACTGTACCCTCTGGACTTACAATTCATCTATAGTGATGGTGAACCTTTGAGAGACAAGTTTTGGAACACAAAACCCACATACTTACCAAAAAGTGCCAACACTGCAAATAAACTTGAGTACTGAGGTTTTAGTTTAGAAAAAACAACTCATACATTAATATCTTCTGTCTTAAAAGAAAAACAAATATGTGTGCCATAGGTTTCACACCACTGCTCTACAGCAAGAGATATATCCTACACACTCAACTTCTTCTCTGAATGGGCCCTTCCCTTCCTGTCTTAATGAACCTCAGCCACTGAGAATATTCCTCCTCTCCAGAGGGTGCTCTATTCTCTCACATCACCCTCTTCCCCAGCTATATTGTGTACTTAAATTGTGTTCTCTGGCTCTTTGCCCTGGACTCTGGCCTTATCTATCAGCTTCTCCCAGCATCACAACCTTAAAACGCCACTTCTTCTCCACTGTTCTCCATCTTGAGTTAACACAACTCCACCCTGTGAGGTGCACAGGCCAACTAGTACCACTATAACCCCGACTCCTTCTCTTTTCTCAAACCACCATGCAATTCTTCAGAAATTCTCAGCTGCATCTTCAGGATTTAGCTCAGTGATGCCATGCCTAACTTGGTCCTGAGTTAGATCCCTGGTACCAGAAACAAAACAAAACACAACCCTGCATCTTCAAATTAATACAGAATCTAACCATTTGTTCCACCTTTACCATCACGTCTAGATTCTGGCTAGATACTCTCCATATAGCTTCTCTGCAGCAACTCTGCCTCTCTACAGCCTGTAGGAACCAACTTATCCAACTACAACTTAAGATCATGGCTCTGTTCCATGTAAAAGTCCACTGAGACTTCCCATCACACCACAGCAAAGCCCAAACCCTTAGAGTGTTCCATAAGGCCCTTTGTGATCTGGTGCCCCTACTACCGCCTAAATGAATGTTACCAGTCTCTTACTTCCGGTCTCCTTGCTGCTTCTTGTACATGACAAACATACTCATATTCCTGTCTCAGGGCCTTCACACTAACTCTTCCTGCTGCCCAGAATACAATTCTCTCAGATAACCCTATAGCTCACTTTACTACATCATTCAATTATCTGTTGAAATGTATTCTTATCCCACAAAGCCTTCCCCGACCACCTTATATGAAACAGTAAGCTTTCTGGACCACCATTCTGACACTCCAAAGCACCCTCACTCTACTTCTCTTCAATGCTCATCATCTAAGAATTATTTTTTAGGGCTGGGGATGTAGCTCAGTGGAGCTGCACCTGCCTGGCAAGCACAAGGTCCTGAGTTCAATTCCTGGTACGGCAAAAAAACAAAACAAAAAACAAACAAAAAAACCTATTTTTAAAAAATTTTTTTTGGTACCAGGGATCAAACTTGGGTCCTTGAGCTTGCGCAGCAGGCAGCAAAACCACTGAGCTAAATCCCCAGCCCCAAAAAACCTATTTTTTATAACTATAGCTCCCAAAAACAGAATCTCTATGAGGGCAGAAATTTCTCTGCATGCTCACTGCTTTATTCTGAGTATGTAGAACATAAAAAAGTACTTAGTAATAATGAGTTAAATACAGGAATAAAGGAAGGCAAGGACCAATAAAGGGAGTAGGGAGGATGGCTCTGTATACCTCAATGCTGAATCAGTGGCATGTGCTGCTGTCGTAGTGATGACTGGAGACTGAGCTCTGGTGGCCGAGACAGTTGCTACCACAGCAGGGGACATGGTATTAGAGGTGGTCACAGGGGGACGAGACTACCAACAGGAGAGAAAATTCATTAAAACAAAAGGAAAACTAAAAGAGAATAAGCAAAACACTAAAAGTACAATTTGAAACTTGGACCTCCAAATGAGCATATTTGTCTCCTAATGTAAATAAATTCTCATCATTCTGACTAGAGTTCTTCAAACAGGGTGATTTTAAGACCAAGAGTTGGAATTATCGGGCCGGGGATTTAGCTCAGTGGTTCCAACGCTTGCCGCGCAAGCACAAGGACCCGAGTTCGATCCCCGGTACCAAAAACAAAACAAACAAACAAACAAAAAAAAGAGTTGGAATTATCAAAAATCCTAATTGGCTGGACCGTATTGGAGACCTTCTTTCCAAACATGACTGGGGCCAAAACAGTCCCCTATTCTTAATGCAAATTGGATAGCACTTTGGCTCTCAGGACAAGCTAGCATGCAAAAAAACAACAGTACTTTGTGCTGTCACGAGTCACAGTGCCCAATGGAAAAAAAGCTCAGATGCTTTCTCCATCTTTTCATATGGCTAGATAGCCCTAGTCCTTACCACTACATCTACGTGTAACATTATCTGACAAAGGAGCTCCACACAGGGCCTCCCTTGCTTGTCCACCATCATTCTGAAGACCTTGATTCAACCCTCTTTCTTGACCTTGGTATATACAAGGTCATGTACAAGCAAACTCCACCTATTCTTTACCCTTTCTTTTCACCTTGGCTCTCTTATCCGCTACTTCTGTGTATAGCTACTTGTCTCTCACTGGGGTCACTGCTACTTCTCCTCACTAGTGAATGCCATATCTTGATGCTCACCTTTTTTCAATTAATCATGTATTCTATATGTACTCCTAGGGGCCTAAGTGCCCTCCAACTACATTTTCTTGGCCAGCAAGGCCTTTTGTTTTATTCTGAAAGCCAATCAGGACTCTTCCTTATTATCTTAAACACAGCTGCTTCATGTTACATCTATGATTCCTAAAAGCATTTGGATTTTCATTTCCTTATGTAATTCAGCTACATTAATCTTTCAGATTTTTTAAAAATCATATATTAGTTAAAAAAATCTGCAGATGCTCACTACTATCAAATCAATTTATACTCCGCATTTTAGTGTCCCCAGTTAATAGATAATACTATCTCCTATATTATTACTTCAGTAGTACTGAGGCCATAGATTTCCTTGAAAAAATAATGGTGAGGGCTGGGGATTTAGCTCAGTGGTGCCGCCACCTGCCTCGCAAGCGCAAGGTCCCAAGTTCGATCCTCTGTACCAAAAAAACAAAAAATGGTGAAAGGCATAGACCATCCTCCTAGAAAAGCATATGCATGAGAATGTGTAAAAGAACTTTCAGGAGTTCACAGATCCCTATCCAAATTAAAAACCCTCTCAGGGCCAGGAATGTAGCTCAGTGCCACTGCGCCTACCTGGCAAGCACAAGGTCCTGAGTCCGATCCCTGGTACAGGGGAAAAAAAACCCAAAAATCAAAACAAAAAAACCCTCTCAATTTTTTATTTTTTGAGGCAGGGACTTGTATGTAGTTCAGACTGGGCTTGAACTCATGGCGATCCTCCTGCCTTATCCTCCCGAATTCTGGGATTACAAGCATGCACCACCATGCCTGGTTCCCTCTCAGTCCTAACCAAACTTCACTATACATTGTCTGTAACTATTATTCTCTTTCTTGCTGTGGTTTATTTCCCTCTTCACTTCCTCTCCACCTCTCTGAATCCTCATCACCACTCCTATCTCAACAAAAAGCCTTCCCTTACTCCCTTTCATCTCCATTCCTACACCCCAGGGCACACTGTGGTCTGCCTGGCAGAGTGAATGACCCCATCAGGCACAAAGCACTTGCTGGCTGAGCACCCGCACCCCAACATGCCTGGATTGGTTGGTGAATGATGTGCTGTACTGCTGGTTGTGCTGTGGCAGCATTTGGCAACTGTGAGGTCGGCCTCAGGACCGTGGTTACTTTAGAACTGGACATTACAGCAGCAGCAGCTGCACCTGAAAAAAGTTTTTTTTTGTTAGCATGGCTTATGAGTTCACACTTTAAATAGATTTCTAAAACTCAGTGTGTTGGCATTCAGCTGAAGTATGATATCTATACTCCCATTGCTTCACAAAGGAAAGTAAGAAAAAGCTGGGCATGGTGGCACATCCACTCAGGGGACCAACACAGTATAACCTTGCTTGGCTCCAGTAGTTCAGGAAAAGAAAAAAAAAAAAAATTAAGAAAATGTATACTCAAGAATTGAGATTTAATAAGATTAATAATTCATACTGTGTCTTCAAGGACATTCTTAAATGAAACTAGCTGTTGCTTTATTTTTAAATTTTTTACAATTTTATTGTGCAATTTAATTTTATTGTGCAAGTACCAAGCACAATAAACAGCAGTGTGGCGCTACTGCCTGGATTCTAAGGTTCCAGGGCTTTAACCACCAGGCAGGGACACTTCACCTTACCCAACACTGGCTTTGTTCCATTAATGCCGACGTCAACACTGTAAAAAAGGAAGTGTCTTAATGTCTTCACGAAAATGGGCTGACGTCACACACCCCCTCCAAAGGGCCTGTGAACCACATGTTGGGAAACCTGGAGTTATGCTATGACTGAACAAACCTGATTTTGTGTTTGCTAAACTGATCGTGCCAACAATCAATTGTTTTATACTCTCCAATAGAAAGTAATAATTTCTGGTCAAAACTAGTAATTTATTACAACTTATGAGAACTTAATTATAAATTACTGCTACATAAATAAATACGTATTGCTATGTGAACTTTAAAAAAATGAGTGATCATTATCAGTAAATTTCAAAAATATTCACAACTGGGCTCGGAGTATAAATCAGAGGTAGAGCACTGTCTACCACACACAGGGGCCTGGGTTCAATTCCTAGCATTGTAAAAAAAAAAGATATCCAACTATTAGTATTTCTGACTTTATTAAAAATAAAAGACCATGTTTAGATCATTATAGCCTTGAGGAGTTCCTCTGAAGAACAATTTTTTAAAATACACGAAAAATTTGCACTGCTTTAAGTTTCCACATAGACTTTTTTAATGCAATCTAAGAAACATATATTAGACTATGTTAAAAACATATACTACACTTAGTTCTACTGTTCTGCAACTTTAATAAGCTGACTTTGGATACATTCTATATGACCACATCTTCTACCAAGTGTGTATGTGCCATTGTACTTCGAGAGTTTGAATAAAACATGGAGTCTTTTTTTTGTTTTTTGACAGGGTTTCATTATGTAGTTCAGGGTGGCCTTGAACTCACTATGTAGTCAAGGTTGCCCCTGAATTCATGGTGATACTCCTGCCTCAGTCTCTTGAGTGCTGGGATTACACAGTGCGCCACCACACCTGGCAAAACATAAGAGTTTTTACCTCGAGGTAAATGAGAAGCTCCAATGTGAAGTGGGGGCCCAGGAGCATTGCTTCGGATAATGGACATCTGTACATTTGTGGTCATGATATGATGCAGGTTACTGGGATGTCCCTGGAAGAAACAGGATACAATCATCTTTCCGTTCATCATAGACATTACCTCCAGGAAGCCATTTGCCTCATACATGGGTCAGGTTGCTCCTCTTAGAACTTTCAAGAGAAACAGCTGAGGACACATAGCTTTAGCTGTTTCTCACACCATCCTCCGTAACGATCCATGGCATTAGATATGTCACAGGTGACTGTAAGGAGCCTTCAAACGCTTCAGGCCTATCTAGATGCTAGAACCCAGTAAGATGATATATTTGACTCTACTTTTAGAAACTCTCATCGCCAACTAGCCTTTCATGCTCTTCCCTAGCTGAAGGCTTAATTTTTCCTACTTCCTTTATGTCTCTGCATACATCATTCTTTATGCTGTTGATGATCTCTAAATGTCAGTGTTCAACAGGTACTCCCCTATGGGCTCTTCAGCTCACTCAAATATACTTGAATGAAGGGTATTGTAAAACTGAAAAAATAAAATAAAATAAACAGTCACAACTGGGTGTCTGAGGGACCATGCCAGTATCCTAAGAGGGACACATCTGCAGTCCTCCAAGAAAACCCAGAGAAACAATGCTCAATGCTAAGATGGTTCTCAATCCTTCAGAGCTATCTGTGTATAACCAAAGACAAACTGGACTCTGACTCCTCATGGACACGGCCTGACATAACTTGATTTGTAACCCACATGTAGGGTAATCCCCAGAACACAGCAGCAGACACTTGTAAAGACTAGCTTCTCTCTAGTCTCTTTCTCAAACCTACTATATTTCCCTTGCAGATATCAATTCCTGTTTAATTTTTTGTTTAGGATATTGGTCAATGTATTTATTCAATATATAACAATCAACATTTTGGCATCTTAGTTGAAAATCAGCAAATTAAGAGAAAAACACCTGTTGTCCACTGATGGTTGCCACGGGAATGGCTGAAGCTTGAGGGATGCTACTCTCCATGGTAACAGTAACCTGCCCTGGAACCTTGGGGGGAAGTGATAAGGTAGAAGGTGGAGCAGGAGCAATGGGACGGCTAGGCATGGTGGGCTTCGGGGGCGGCTGTGAACAGAAAACCACACAAAACATATCAACAGCTCGTTCTAATGATACATTTCACTCTAGAGTTTAAAAAGTACACTAATCATCTTGAAGAATTCTAGTAAAGATGCAATTAGTCCTATATGGTTTATCTGTCAGTAACACAGCTTTTGCACTGAAGCACTAGCATTTTCAATTAATAGAGGGAATGTACCAAGGCTAAGTGACTTCTCAGATCCACGGAGATGGTTAGTAGAACTGAGATTAAAGCCCAGATCTGTATGGCTCATAGCCCAAGCTCTTTCTTCTACACAATGCTTCCTCCCAAGTATGTGCAGAAGTAAACAAAACCCCAGTAACTAAAAAATAACCCAAGGTAATACACAGGCCATATGCTCAGATACTCCCAAATTTCAGCTACGAAAACAAGACAAGTGCTGCTCCAAGTTAGCATGCCCCTAAGCTGAATAACATCAACATCAATATGGCTACCAGAAAAGATCTCGTGATGGCCCCTGCCCATCGGCAAAAGTCTAAGCACTGCAGAACAGCAGAGCTCTAAGTTACAAGGAGCTGAACTGACAGGGCAAAAAGAAAATATGAAGTCTGAGCCAAGGACACAGCCTAAAATTTTTGTTAAAAGTTTTATCTTTTGCTATGGTTCAGTATAAAATCTTAGCCCTCTCCATTACCTTCATAAGTCCCTCCGAAAATGAGAGTGGCACTGCTGGCGTCAAGTGTGCTGGTGGGGCTGTCACCGCAACAGGTGTGGCCGATGCGACAGCATGGTGAGTAGACAACACCTGCACCTGTGGGTAGGGCCTTACCACAACGGGCTCTTGCTTCTCCTCCCGGGCCTGGAGGGAGCCGCTGGAACCCATGTGCTCCCTGGCACTGACCTCCGGATCTCGACCAGACTCATCATTGACTAGAAAAGATGTGAAGAGTGAGGAAACATATCAGTTTCCCAACTAAATTAATACAGCACACAGACAAGAGTGGCACTTACAGGATTCTGGATAGGGTAGCTTTCCCATCTTATGAACAAAGGGCCTGATGACCATTTAAAATAAGCTCAAATAGTTTAAAGTGCATTACAGGATAGGAGAAAATTTCATTAAAAAAAGTTTAAGTTACATAAACCTAATATTTAGTATAGCTCCTAACTCTAACAACATGTAATTTTTCAAGACTGAGGGACAGGAATGAGAGATATTTTTATGGGTTTTTTTTTTTTTGGTACCAGGGATCGAACTCGGGTCCTTGCGCTTGCGAGGCAGGCGGTGGAACCACTGAGCTACATCCCTGGCCCTGAGAGATATTTTTTACTGTATGCTTACTGTTTAAATGGTACTGGGGCTTGCATGTGGTAGCCAAGCACTCTACCACTGACACTGTTTTTTTTTTTTTTAATTTTGGACTACCAGAACACAGAACCTATTGAAAAATTATGAAAATCAAGGAACAAATACTAACGTACTAAAGAGTTTGTGGAAATATTAATACACACTTATTTATCCTTTTTCCAAAATAGCATTCTTATTTTTTCTGGGCATAAAAATATTTAGTTATGAAGAAAATTTAAATTATTTGTAACACTATGAAGAAAGTAAAGGTGTCCCAAGATCTATTTCATAAAGGCACCAACAGTTAATATTTCAATAAAATATGCAAAACTTCAGAGTTCTCACCTCTTTTGAATTTGGGGTGGGTTTTTATTTAACTATTTCTCACTGGAGTCTAACCTTCATAAAGCTAGATGCACAAGTGTTAACTGTGTAGTACAATGGACTTTCAGAACTGAGTCGCCAAGACCGCGCTCAAGAAACCAAGCAGCATGAGCCCCAGACATTGCCTGTGCCATTCCAGCCTAGTCACCGTGCCCTCCCCACCCAGATCCGCTGCCCTGACCTGTCACACAACATCAGTGTCTATTCAAACTTTAACTAACAAACAACTCACATACTCTGCTGTGTCGTGCTTTTTTTCTCTTACAGATATGACTGAGCCACATTACTGCAGAGAATTCTACATTCTCAACGCTATAAAATATGCCATTTTGTGAATAGACCACAAACCCACCCACTTTACCATTAATTTAGATATTTTCAGTTTTTTGTTATAATAAATAACAATATTGCCAGTGATACTCTTCTATTTATGTTTTTTGGTGAACATCCAGACCATTTCTAGTTGACATATACCTAGGAGTATAATTACAGAGTAATACAGAATACGTGTATACAGTATCATTTTTAAAATGCTATGTGGGATTGTACTACATATATGTACTATAGGTTTTTTTGCCACTATATCACTGATGGTTATCTTAAGTTATTTTCAAATTTTTGCTATTAACGCCTCTTCAGGTAAAAAATTTCTAAGAACAGAAATGCTGAATGAAAAGACTGATAAATATCTATTTTGTCACATACTGATTTTTCTCCCAGATCATTTGGAGTTTTAAAATTCTGATTTATAAAACCAACTGAATTTATATACAATAAAATGGCTACTCTATGAGTAGTAAATTCAATGATTTTTTTTAAAAGAAACTTCCTCAGCAACACCTATAAGCAGAATGATTTGATCAGATGTTAAGCACATTTAAAACTTTCTAAGAAACTGCTAAAGTGCATTCCACAGAAGCTGCACCATTTTATGTCCTCCAGCAAAGTATGGGAATTCTAGTCACTCCTCAACAATGTTTGATGTACTGCCATTCTAGTGAGAGTGCAGTGACAGCTCACCATGGCTTTATTATTTTCACAATGACTAGCAATGTTGAACATCTTTTTATGTGACCACATACATCTTATTTTGTGAAGAATAGCTTCATTTTAACCATTTTAATCAATCGGCTTTTACTGAGATATAATTTAATATAAAATTCTTATTCTCTATGAAATATTAGATAAAATTTCACAAAAGGATACAGTAGTATAACCACAATACAATGATACAGAACATTTCCCATTACTCCAACAAGTTTATTTTTTTGTCTGTTTTTTGGTACTGGGCATCACACTCAGGACCTTGAGCTTGCAAGGCAGGCACAGCGCCACTGATCTAAATCCCCAGCCTTCCAACAAGTTTATTCATGGCCCTGTGCTGTCAACTCTCTCCCTTCCACTGCTATTCCTAGACATCATCAATCTCCTTTCTGTCATTATACCTTTCACATAAACAGAATCACACAATCTGTGCTCCTGTACATTTGCCTTCCTTTAGTAGAATGTTTCCTACTACAACATGGGGGGGGTCCATCCATGCTATGACATATTTTGGTAGTCTGCCTGGTCTTTGTTATTGCTGAGTAGTATTCCATATTGTGGATACAGCACAATCTGCTTATCTAGCTCTGGGGTTTCCCATATTTGGCTGTTATAATAAAACATCTAAGAATATTTAAGTGCAAGACTTTGTATTGTTTTGTATCTCTTTGTGGTTTTTTTGGTACCAGGGATTGAACTCAGGACCTTCCACTTGTGAGGCAGGCGGCGGCACCACTGAGCTAAATCCCTGGCCAGACTTTATATAACCATACATTTTCTTTTATCTTCCATTTACCTAAGAAATGGGATTGCTCGTTGCATATATTAAGTGTATGCTTAATTTTATGAGACACTGTGCCAAGTTGTTTCCCAAAGTGATCAGACCTTTTTGCACTCCCACCTATAACAGTATATTGAGTCCTGTGTACTTCACAGACCAATGCTTGGTACTGTCAATATCTCTAACAGTCACTTTAGTGGATGTACCATCATTTCTCATTGTGGTTTTAATTTGCACTTCCCTGATGATGAATGTGAGTGATTTTCCATGTGCTTCTTTAGCATCTATATATTCTTTCTGATCTGTTCAAATACTTTGTTCAAATATTTTTACTACTGAGTTACGAATTCTTTATATATTCAAAATGTTTCCTTTAATAGATTAAACATTGAAAATGTCCTGTCTCTGAGGCACAGCATGACCTTTGATTTTCTTAAAAGTGTCTTCTGAGGAGCATTCATTTTTAATTTGCATCAACTACTTCTTCTACGATTAGTTTTTTGGTTACCCCAAGGTCCCAAATAGTTTCTTCTGGCTTTTTGTTTTTAAGATATTCTGAATTTTACATTTAGGTCTATGATACCTTTGAGTTAATTTGGAGATTGTAAGCATTGAGGTTCATTTTTCCCTATATGGGTAGCCTGGTGTTCCAATACTATTCTGTTATACAGTTATAATTTCCCTATTGAATTATGCACTTTTGTCAAAAGTCAACTGACCATACATGTGTCTGCATCCACCACTTTGTTCTACTGATATATATTTTTATCTTTATCCTAATACCACACCATCTTGATTAGTGGAGTTTTGTATCAAGTTTTGAAATAAGATAGTAGTGCTCTCCAATTTTCTTTGGCCAAAACTGCTTTAGCTATTTTAAGTTCTTTGGATTTCTAAATAAATTTTAGCATCAGACTGTCAAGTTGAAAAAAAAAAAAGCAGGGCTGGGGATTTAGCTCAGTGGCACTGTGCCTGCTTTGCAAGCACAAGGTCCTGAGTTCGATCCCTGGTACCACCAAAAAGAAAAAAAAAAGCAAAGCATGCTGGAATTTCAACTAGAATTTGACTGCACAGATCACATTGGGAAGAACTGATACACTAAAAATATTGAGTTTACAAATTCATGAACATGACAAACCTTTCCACTTACCTAGTTTTCTTAGCAATCATACAATCTTCTAACTCCATGCTCTACATATATTTTGTTGTATCACGAGATTTTTTTTGTTGGTTTGTTGTGTATTTTTGACACAGGGTCTCACTATATGATACAAGCTGGGCTCAAACTCACTATGTAGCCCAGGCTGGTCTTATACTCTCAATCCTCCTACTCCAGCCTGTCAAATGCTAGGATTACAGGCATGTACCACTATGCCCAGCTTCACTATTGTTTTGTATGCTGCTATAAATGACACTGTAAAAACTTCATTTTCCATTGCCAGTATTTAAACATACATAGTAATTGATATTGGTACACGGATCTTATATTCTACAACTTTACTAATTTTGTTATTGTTGTTTTTGGAGACAAGGTCTTGGTTATGTAGTGCAGGCTGGCCCTGAACTCACTCTGTACCCGAGGCTGGCTTGGAATTTGTGTCGATCCTCTTGTGTCGGCCTCCAGAGTGCTGAGATTACAGGCCACCACAACTGGCTCAACTTCACTAATTTTACTCATCAATTCTAATTGGTTTTTTTAGAAGATTTTTCCAGAGCTGGATGCAGTGGCACATGCCTGTAATGCCACAACTTTGGGAGGCTGAGGCAAGAGGACTACAAGTCTGAGTCACACCTGGGCAACTTAGTGAGACTCCTTCTCAAAATAAAGAGGGAGGGGACTGGGGATATAGCTCAGTGCAGAGATCCTGGGTTTAATTCCCAGCACTGGAAATAAATACAGAAATAAAAGATTTCTTAAAGCCTGGTATGGTGGTGATTGCCTGTATTCCCAGCACTCTAGGAGACTGGGTTAGGATGATTACAAGTTTAAGCTCTCAAGTTCAGTTCCAGCCTGGGAAACTTAGCATGCACACACACACACACACACACACACACACACCTGAAGATGTAGCTCATTGCAAAGGCCCTGGGTTTAATACCCAGTACCACGAAGTAAATAAGTGAAATAAAAAAATACAAGTAAGATTCTTTAGGATTTATGCATACATGATCGTTTTATTTATGAATAAAGACAGTTTTACTGTTTCTACACTTTGTACTGATTTTTAACTTTCCTTCTGGTCTAGATAATTTTTCTCTAATAAAATGTTTAAGGGAAATAGACAATTTCATGACATTTTCCTATCGGTACAGGAAGACTGATTTTTAAAAACTTCGTAATGATCCTTTCCTGTTAGGCTCTTTGGGGATTCATCATTTCCTTTCAGACATTTGGATTTAATTTAGTTCATTTCTACCAGAAAAGAAGCATGAAGTATTAGTTCTCTATGCTTAACTTTGAACTTGTGCTTGAAATCCCAACATGCTTAGGATCCTAAATCATCTCTTACGATACAAGCAACAGGAAACATAGAGAAATATTTAACTATTTAGGAAAAACTTCTATTGTATTTTCTTAAGGGCCTCTGAAAGAATAAACACACAGGTGCACTCTTCAGAAGTAAATTACAACATTTTTGGTCTAAGTCAATGATCTCTTTTTTCAACAAAATTTGAGGACAATTATTGCTAACACCTTTTTAAACAGAGAGTGCAATTCTCTGCAAAGAATAGATGTTTTAAAATGATCTCCTGAGCTACAGTCCTTTATATTATCTGTTGTGAGTTTATACCAAAGACAAAATACTGTCAAAAATATCTGTTAAGGAATAAAGAACTTCAGGTGGCTCTCCAAAAATATAAGAAGTTGCTGAGCACACTATGCCCCTCCTCAATAGCAAGCACAGCACATACAAAGGTGCATGAGAAAAACAGTCCTGGCTCTCATAACTTGAGTTGCTGTGGAAGATGGAGTCAGTAGACTCCCAGAGTAAACAACATCTAAGATGAAACCTCAAGGAAGAACAAGAATCAGTCAAGTAAATGGGGAAAGCAAGACAAAAGACTGTGACACAGGAAAAGAATGTATGAAGTTTCAACGTCATAAAAATTGGGACTTTACATTATTCATTCAGAAAATATGAGTAGATACAGCATCATAGGAGGCATAAAGAAGCTTAAAGGAACTTCAAATCTAAAGGGAATTAAAATAAACTTGTAACAACTAAGCTGGTGGGAAGGAAGCAAACCAGAAAGTGAAGTTAAAACAGAGAAGTGCTACCACCCACAGGTGAGAGACAAAGACCAATTAGTGGCTTCAGCTCTTGATTTGAGCTATGAGGAGACAGAGGCACTATATATCATATGGAACACAAGAACTGGGTGGTGAAAGCCAGGCATGATGATAGCACATGCCTGCCTTTCCAGCACTCTGGTGGCTGAGGCAGGAGGGCCACAAGTTTGAGCCCAACCCACACCATTCAGTGACTTAGCAAGACCCTGTGTAAAGGTTTTTTTTAAAAAAAAAAAAAAAAAAAAGGAAGGGGTTTAGGCTGTAGTTCAATGGAAGGACCTGGGTTCAATCCCCAATACCACCTAATCCCCATTCCCCACAAAACTTCATGGTAAAGAAAAAAAACATAAAAAATGTACTTCAATGCCATCTTTTTACTTAGTGCATACAAAAAAAGTATTTGAAGGAGCTCCTCAACTTCTCCACTGTTAACTAGATGTTTGAGGGGAGAGGGACAATATGGTACATTTTAGAATACACAGCATCCCTCACCTCCCCCTATCTGATGCCAGTAGCACTCCGGAGCTGTGATACCAAAAATATCTCCAGATACTGTCCCAACATTCTTCAGGAGGGAAAATCACCACCTACAGAGAATCACTATAGTGCTCACAAGGTTTACCATGACTAAACACCAAGCTGCATATGTGCATATGTAATTTTTTTCGGCTTTTTGGGACAGGGTCTCACTATTTGTTCAGACTGGCCTTGAACTCACTATGTAGCTCAGGCTGGCCTTGAACTCGTGGCAATCCTCTGGCCTCAGCCTCACATGAGCTGAGATGACAGGTGTGCACCACCGCGCCTAACTTTCATATGTACTTTTTAAAGACCTCTTTTCCTAGACAGTAAACTCCTAAGAGGCAAGACCTATAAGAGTTATGCACCACTGGGGTCCCTCATAGCACTATTACTATACCTGTGGGTGTTAATTAAATGAGCACATATTAGTGCATTTAAAAATCAGTTCTTACAAGCATGCTTTACTGTAAGTTCCATAAGTACTACACATAAAAGAAGCCATTAAAATAAGAGGAAAATATATTTAAATTAGTATAGTAATATAACCTTTCTTCAAATGCAATACACTAGTATTTACTAAAATCCTAGAAGGAATTTGTTAATTTTTAAGTTATAAAACTGGCAACACTCTTAAAACAAGAAACAATATAGAAGAATGGTACACATCTCACCTGTAGCAGCTGGGTTTATCAATCCTGCAGAACCACTGTTTGCAATCTGTGAAGGCGCCTGGCTCAGCCCAGTGGAAGGGGTTCCTAACCGAGGAAACTGTTGAGAGCTCATTTCCACCTGCAGTACACAGTCATACAGTTATTACTAGCTTGTAAATTTGGAACCAATATTGAGAAAGCAAGACACTTTTAGCATCTACGGTATCTTCCCATAAAATAGCAAATGCAGCATTGTTTACCTAAAACAGTAACTTGTGATCAATGTAAATGAAGACATTATCTAAATTATGAAGGCCGCGTGTTACCACAAGGCATATGCATCTTTTGTAAAGTTTTCTGGAAAACAGCATGTCTCTTTGAAAGACTCAAACCTCACACGAAGGTAAACAGAACCGTAATTAGTATGTCATAAGAAGATTCAGAGGAGAAACGCCAGCCCCAAGAAAGAATTAGAAATATTACATTAGGAAGTGAAGTGAAAGGCATTTTCACATGCTTTTCTGTAAAGGCCTCCATTTACGGATTTTTTCTTCTCTTTTACAGACTCGCCCTCACCTGGCCCCTAGCCAGAGAGACCCCAGACCTCTATTTTCTTTAAAAAACATCACCCACTTTGCTTTCAGGAGCCACACTCTACGGATCTCCTCTACTTGGCCCCGACCCCACCCCAAATCCCTGGAAAGATCGGAGGTCACGGGTTTCCAGACCCCTCGGGAGTCCGACTCCGAGTACCGGCAATGGGCAGGCGTCCTGCCGAGTCCCTCGACAGGATAAGCAGTGTGCCTCTTTACCGGTGGCCGCCGCCCGCCGCCCATACCTCCCGCTTCCAGGGCGCAGGGCCGAGGGTGCCGCGGAAGGCCCATCCCAGTGGCAACGCTGGGCTCCGGGGACAAGGACAGAGCTCAAGCCGGGGCGCCCCGGGCCCGCCGCTGTCCAGTCCCGTCGGCCCCACTCACCCTGCCGCCCGGCCGCAGATCGGTTCCCAGTCCTCTTCCCCCGAACCAGCCCCTTCCTCCCCCGCCCGCCCATTGGCCCCACGCCCGGAGCGTCACTGGAGGCCCGACACCAATCCACAACGGCCTGAGCGCTCTGGGCCCGCCCCACCCTCCCGCCGCCCGCCGGCCAATCAGGCGCGAGTGTTGCCGGGACAACCCAAACCCCTCGAGGCTGGGCCAATGGCAGAGGGAGAGAGGCACTCCGGGCCAGGAGGGCGGGGAGCAGGGAGGCCCCGCCTCTGTCGGGGTCTGAAAGCGGCGGGCGCAGGGCCCGGATGTGGAGAGTCACTTTAAACTGCTTCAGGAGCCAAACTCCCCGGGCCGCCCGCCCGCGCCCTCCGGGCCGCTCGGCTTCCCAGCCGAGGCCTACGCCGCCACGCCGCCACGCCCCCACGCCGCAGTCAGCCCACCCCTCCTGGTGCCTCTCCCTTCCCCGCCACAGGACACCCTGCCTCTGCCGCCGGCTCAGCCGTGGTGTCCAGCTTGCGAAAGAGCCGCGGCCCCAGATACTGGTACTGGAGTTGAGGCGCCGCTGCCTTTCCCCGGGGACGCGCAGCGGGACGGACACTGCAGTCGGGTTCGGCCGCCCCGCCCCCTCGTCGCCTCTGCCCTCCCAGGCGCCCGTCCCGCCATTACCTGGGTGCTTCGCCGAGTGGCCGCCACACCGCCTCGAGCTCGTTTCCGTGCGCTCCCCGCCTGTGAGGTCGACGTCCTCGGGCTCCGGACCCGCGTCGCCGGTCCGCCGGGGCACTAGCACTCTGCTCCCCGCCCCACTCTAGCGCCGCTGCTTCCGCCGCCGTAACGAGCCTCTTGCCGATTGGTGACGGATGGCCCCGCCCACCTTCCAGAAAGCCACTCAGCTCTTGGCCTGAGCGGGAGAGCTGACGGCTCTGCCCCTCGGCGCCTCGGAGGTCTCTGGGAAGTGTAGTTCCGGGCGCCAGGAGGGCGGGCCGCGAAGGAGGTGGTGAGCTCCAGGGCGGGGCCTCAAAAGACCTGGTTGGAGCAACACGTCCCTGTGCTGTGTGGAGTAGGTTCAGCTTTTTCTCTTCTCTGAGAGGGAAGATAGTGGATCCCACCCCTTCGCCGCAGTCTGACGGCGCTGGGTTTCATTCTTCCGAGGTGGGGCGGTGCGACGCGGGAAGGTTAGTGGAGGAGTGGAGGGGGGCGGGGGCGGCGGCAAGCTGGCCTGAGAGCTTCTCGAGTGTGCCCGCGTTCCCGTGCCGCGCGTGGGTCTGGATGTCACCGCCGGATACCGCGGCCGTCTGAGCCTCGGCGTGGCGGGAGTCCCGTGCCGCGTAGGGGCGTCCGCGTCGGGTCCGCGCCAGTTCCAGCAGGCCGGCGCTGTGAGGCTCCAGACGGCGCGGCACGCCTGCCGGCGTTCTCCAGTCACAGAGGAGCGCAGGCGGCGCGAGGTTTGGAATGGAGAGTTGATGCGCCTGTAGAAGTCTTAATCAAGGCTGCTGAGGCACACTTCCAGTCTGATAAAAGATTACGACTCCCTTTTCTAGGTGCTATTTTTGGCCCGTAATTAGTTTTTACAAAACGAGAGGCTGGAGATTTAGTTTAGTGGCACTACACCTGCCTTGCAAGCTCAAGGTCCTGAGTTCCATCTCCGCTTCCACAAAAAAAAAAAAAAAAAAGAACTGGGGATGTTGCTCAGTGGTAGAGGACCCCTGGGTTCAATTCCCAGTACCTTCTAAAAAAAATTAACGGGGTTCACATCCCTTTGTGTCATGTACAGTCGCGCAAGCCAATACCTCGGTGGAGTACTTGCCTAGCTTGCATGAGGTCCTGGGGTTCAATCTAGCACTATAAAAAACAAAACAAAAACAAATGTGTTGAGGGCTGGGTATTTAGCTCAGTGGCACCGATGACTGCCTCTCCAGCACAAGGTCCCGAGTTCGATCCCCAATACCAAAAACAAAACCCCAAAAAACCCCAAATGTGTTGATCACTGGAGCAAAATAAACAGTCTAGAAATATACCCCCCCACACACGCGTGGGGGATATAGCCATTTTTTTGGATAAATGTTGCTGAATACTCGCATGGAAAGAAAAACAAAAACCTTGACCCTTATCTCAAACTGTATGTAAAAATTAATTCATGCTGTGGGGCAGTGTGGATGTGGTGGTATTCCACACCCAGGAGGATGCAGTGTGCAGGTTCAGTGTTGCTTTGACAGCCAGTGAGGCTTCTCTGCAGTTTCACACTTAAACTTTGTGCTGAGCTAGTCCTTCTAGATGAAATGGTTCTGCAGTCCTTTGGAAAGTGGAAATAGTCTACAATTTCAGAAGTAGAGGGCCCAGAAGCTTTTAATCTCTCCAGAAAGCCATAAGGGGGACGTTCATGGGGAGCTTTATGGGAACATTACACAGTGTTTGTATATTTTGATATCATTAGAATCCAAACTTTGATAATTTCTGATTAATGCTCAAATATTTCTTTACTATTTTTTTTCCTCGTGCAGAAAGACTTCTGCCACTCTCTCAGCCCAGTGGTGTTGAGAGAGGTGGTGTTGATGACTACTGTATTATTGCATCTCTTAGAAAAGCCAAGGAGCAGTGCAGGCTGGTTCATCTTCCTCACGCTGGCTAACGTGCTCCTCAGACATCCAAGTTACAAGAGCAGCCCCATTCTCATGCAAAAGTACTTTTATACTGCTAGTATAATGTTGGTGGATTTAGTATGTTCTTCATAGAGATGGCTCAGCCAGTAACTTTTACATTGAAAACTCTGCCTATACTTCCTCTAGTGACAATAGAGAGCTGGACCAGGGCTTTGGAGACCTTCCTTAGCACAGTAGACATTAGGTTTCTGTGTAAGTGCTTTAGTTTTAGCAGTTGACGGGACCATATACAATCCTAATGTGAACAGGATAAGAGTAAGTGGAGGCTGGTACACAGTTAGAAAAATATGTTAGTTGATTACATCTGAAATGGATTATTTGTCTCATCAGCAAGTATTATTTGAATAAAATACAAGATGCTTAAGATAAATATTGCTCTATAATAGTTTGCTTTCAAAGATTGGAGTGTGAATCTCTTTTTCACCATTCCTTTAAGAGAAGAAAGTGTGGTAACTGATGATTTTTGAAAGAACATGTCTGACTGCATGTTCATTCAGAGCTCTTTTTTTGTATATGTGGACTGATGGTGTGGTTAGTAAAGTAGAAATTTGGCCTGACTCAAATTGTTTTATCTAACTGGACTTTTTATCTATCTGTGTCCTTGAAGCAGTTCTACCACTTGACCAAATTCTCAAGGGCCTTACCAGGCTCCTTGACAAGGATGAATTCTGTTTCTAGAACTTCCCTAGAATTCACTCATCATTGAGAAAAAGTTAATTTAAAGAAGCATTCTCTCCTGATCACAAACAAATCTGCAGAGTTATCTGTAGTTAGTGCTACAAGGTCCAGCCAGAAGAAGATTTGTAAATAGCATAAAGTAATGGGCTATGCTAAATAGCAGAGGTACAGGTTTTGAGGTTCTTGAAGTCTGGTTAGCTGGATCACAGGCTGGAGCTTTGAAGGTAGTTAGTCTCTCCTCAACGCTGTTCTGTCCAGACCTGTGGACTCAGGAACACCTTCACAGT
>NW_004624732.1:17446916-17460008 GCF_000247695.1 Heterocephalus glaber | reverse complement strand
TTGGCCTTAAACTCACCATGTAGACCAGGCTGGCCTCAAACTCACCATGTAGACCAGGCTGGCCTCAAACTCCTGCCTCAGCATCTAGAGTGCTGGGATTGCAGGCGTGTGCCACCACACATGGCCCCAGTCCTTCTTTCTTAGGTTCTTTTTGTTGTTGTTTGTTTTTTATTTTATTTTTTTGAAATAGGGTCTCATATAGTTGTTCAGACTGGCCTTAGACTTGAAATGCTCCTGCCTCAGCATCTCAGTAGCTTGGATTACCAGAGTGCTCCACCATGTTGGGGCAAAGTAATTCCACTGTGGCAGATCTGTACCTGACTGCAAACTGCACCATCATAGCCCACTCTGTCTGAAACTTAGAGAAACAGTCACAGAGGGTGAGCAAGGAATACCTTAAGAAATGTCTACATTTTTTCTCAGTTACCTGAGCTAGAAAACTTATACGTGTAAAACAGTAGATGCCACTGAGGACTGAAAGTTGCCTCTTTTTTGAACAACTGTGCTAGAAAATACATCTCATTTTTTAAAATGTCAGTAACAAGGAGCTAGCTATGTAGCTCATTGATAAAGCTCTTGCCTAGTATGCACAAGGCCCTGGGTTCAAGTCTTAGCAAGACACACACACAATGTCAGTAGTGGCTAAACTTTAAGGTCTAGAATCATAAAGAATAAAATGGAATAAAGGTTTCTTGCTACTAAAGTGAAACATTAGGAACAATACTAAAATATAGGTCTCATCCCACTTACATTTACATGAAGGCTGGTATAGTATAGATTAACGTGACAGACAATTGAAGAAGGAAACACAGAATTTTTAGTTTCAGTGCTGAGGACTGAACCCAGGGCCTTGTGCATGCTAGACAAGAGCACTACTGCTGAGCTACATTTTTGCTCTCATTTTTTTTTCATACTGAGGATTGAATCTAAGTCCTTATTTATTCTAAGCAAATGCCCTATTACTGAGCTATAACTCCAGCCCAAACACATAAAATTTTAATACTACTTAGTTGTCATGAGGTACAGTAGGGTCCTCAAAGGGATTGGGTCCTTTGTTATTCAGCTAGCCAGCCAGGTGGCTTCTCAAAGGTGGATCAGCCTCCATGGGCATCAGGTGCCAGAATGTTGCTTCCAACTGTTCCCAAGGGCCAGCCGTTGGGCCTCCCTTTTAATGGTTCAGCAGGAACTAGTCTTGATTCTGATTAAGAGGCCAGACATACAGGGTCCCAGTTTCCTAGACACAAATAACCTAATCATTCTTCTATCTCAGTTTCAAGTGTTACTCTTTCAGTGGGACATGCATTCACATGTCATAAAAGTGTGGACAAGGTAAGGTCCTCTAACTCATGTCTTTCAGCTTCTCGGTTCTGTCTGGAGGAGACTCTTCTTACCAGTTCTTTGTCAGTCTCAAGATTGCCTATGCATTTTACAAGCAAGTAAGTGTATATAAATGGTCTGGTTCCATCATGGAAATAGTAGTACATTATATACACTGTTCTGCCCCTGGTTTTTTTGTTTTTTGGGTTTTTTGGGTACCGGGGATCGAACTCGGGTCCTTGCTCTTGCAAGGCAGGCGGCGGAACCACTGAGCTAAATCCCTGGCCCTCTGCCCCTATTTTTATTAGTGCTTCAAAATATATACAGCTAACAATCTTAATGTTTGCAATGGTATTTAAGTTCAAATTGCTTTCTATTTATAAACATAATCAAGCATTCATAACCAGCTTTATACTCAATGACTAGAGGTTTCTGTTACTTAAAGACAACCTGTTGATCTTAGAAAGTGGCATTCATTCAGGGAGCCTCAGTTCTTACCAAAGGGATTCTCCTGGAAGCTTCTGCCAAGCACTTTCAATAGAAATTAAATTTTGTTTAACACGAAAGGCAAATGTGATGTTTTCTAACTAATACAATACTGAGACTATCTCTTCACAGCACAATGTGTACCTCATTGACATGTACCTAATATAAAGGCAGCAAAGTTCGCAATCTCCCACAATCCCTCAGGAATTATCCCAAGTTTGAAGTTCATACCACGTGGACCAGGTCCACGTGACCACACATCCACAGCTACTCTGGAAGAAATGGAAACTGGAGGCAACACCCAAGAAGAGAGTTGGAGACCAGTGTACCTTTTGTTTTTGTTTTTTTGGGGGGGGTTGGTACCAGGGATCAAACTCGGGTCCTTGCACTTGCGAGGCAGGCGGTGGAACCACTGAGCTAAATCCCTGGCCCCTCCACAGCTACTCTGGACAGTCCTGGCTTACATGGTGCTGCTGTCATGGTATCATTGTTAGTATTGACCCTTTCCATTCCGAAAAGTATCCCAAGTAGGGTGATAAATCATGCTACTGGAGAGCCCTCAGTATACTCACAATGAGAAATTTAGGGATTTCTGTGTCAGGTTTTTCTAGGCAACGGGAAGAGAGCAATTTATACTTATTGGAGCTGAAAAAGTGCCAGGAAGGGCCCGGGGATTTAGCTCAGTGGTTTCGCTGCCTGCTGCACAAGTGCAAGGACCTGAGTTTGATGCCCGGTACCGAAAAAAAAAAAAAAAAGTGCCAGGAATAACAGACTAAAATCTTAAGGAGGAAGTTTTACCAGGTAGGAAGTTGTAATAGTTAAGATTGTTAGGTCTAAGGAACAAATGGGGTAAAATGAGGCCCTTGATCCAGAAGAGTAATCAAGTTTTAAAAAACACCATTTTGGAATGATAGAAAAACATTCACAATCATTTGAAAGTTGGCATTCTTGTAGGAAAAGCTAAAATTTTGTAGATATAATCTCAAAATTAAGGACAAATTGGGTAGCAGATCCACAATGACTGCCTAGGAAAAATCCACAAGATAATTCTAACTATAAAAATGCAAAGCACGGGACCTGGGGTATCATTCAGTGGTAGAACATTTGTCTAACATTGCAAGGCCTTGGGTTTGATCTCTAGCCACATGCACAAAAATTAATTGTTTTCTTTTTTTTCTTTTTTCATAAAAAGGAATTTAGCTCCTTTCAGAGTATCTTCAGATTTTTCTTCTGTTAAGAGTAGTATAGGACATGGACCTAATTTCATCTTGAGAAGTATGTAATTTAGAGATCCAACACAATCTCTCTCAGAACCTCACCTGAATTTTTTTTCCTTTTAGTTTCAGTGCTAGGAATCAAACCCATGGAATGGAGGCTACCAGTATAACAGGAAGTGCCGAGTGGAAGTCTTGGAATTTCTGCAACACTCCCTCAAAAGTAATACAAGGGGTGGGGATTTGGCTCAGTGGCTCCACCGCCTGCTTGGCAAGCACAAGGTCCCAAGATCAATCTCTGGTACCACAAAAAAAAAAAAAAAAAAAAAAAAAAAAGGCAATACAAGATTCTGTGGGAAATTTCAGAGATTAAATGTAACCAATAAAGAACATAAATATCCCCCACTTAATTTGCCTGTTACCTTTGTGCAAACAAATAATTGTGGAGGTGGACAATGGATTACTGTAAATTTAAATTATATTTGATTTCCTATTATTGCCCTCCCCCGTGTGTGTATATCATGCTGGAGATCAAACCTAGGCCCTCATGCATGCTAGGCAAACACTGTACCCCTGAACTACATCCCTAGCTGTTAATGTTACCTCTTTATTAGCACAATGGCCATATCCACTGGTACCTGTTTTGCAGCAATTGATATTGACAATAACTTTTTGTAACTACCAATTAAGAATAACTACCAGAAGTTGTTTTCACCTAGCAAAATCAGCAATATATTCTTTTTTAATTTTTTAAATTTTTTTTGCTACCAGGGATTGAACTCAGGACCTTGCGCTTGCAAGGCAGGCAACAGAACCACTGAGCTAAATCCCCAGCCCCCAGCAATGTATTCTTACCATCTTTCCTCAGATCTGTGTTAAATTTTTAACTCCATGTCATAATCTAGTCTGAAAGAAACTCAATCTTTAGATGCACATGGTGGTGCATGCCTGCATTCCCAGCCCTCCGGGAAGCTGTGGCAGGAGAATCACAAATTTCATTCCCACCTGGAGCACCTTAGTGAGACCCTGTCTTGAAATAAAAAGGAGCTGTGAAAAAGTCCTGGGCTTAATCCCCAGTACCACCACCAGCAAAAAAAAAAGAGAGAGAGAAAAGAAATAACATTTAATCATCATTCTGCTCTACTATATTTCAGCATATGATGCTGTTTAGATATGATAATGAAGATATTTCAAATATCCTAGATGTCTTTGTAAGATACACGTATGGCTGAATATTGAATTTTCTAGATGTTCTGTAGTTTGGGGTTTGCTGAAGTATTCCTTCTCAAATGAAAGATGAGTTGCTACATCTTGCATCACTACCACTAATAAAGAGACACTGCTTTTGGTTGTCTACTTTGGATTTTAGGGTTCCCTAGAGGAACAGATTACTATAAAATATGTACATGACTACATATAGGATTTACTAGGTAGGCTTACAATGGCCACCTGTGGAATCGGGGATGGAAGAATGCAAAATGGCCAACTGTGCACTAAACAGCTAGAGGATCCAGCCGAAGGTCAAAGATCTGGAGTTCACTGAGAGTTCCTTGTTAGTCTATGCAGGAAAGCTGAAGGGTCTGCCTTGAAGGGTGAAAAGTCTTTGCTGGAAGCCTGAAGGAACTGAAGACACACATACAAGAGCAGTGGTAAAGATTGGAGTTCCTCCAAAGAAGGAAAAGGAGGGACTTCCTTCTTTCCCATTTGATACCATCTGGGCTAGAAATCGGCTGATTGGTGCCATGAGGTGAGTCTTCCTGCCTCAGTTTGCAGTCTATGTGTCAATCATCCACAGACACACTTTACTAATCTGCTAGGTTGTTCTTGCTTGAGTCAACTTGACATACCACAATCAACGATCACGGAAGAGAATTTACACAGTTGTGTTTCTAGACTTACTTATTGAGTAACCTGTACTATTTCAGTTTTGAGTGGCAGCTAAAGCAAGCAAAGGCATAGCAGTTGACTCAAGCTTTATTACTAGCTGTTTGCTACTTGAGCCTTATGACCCAGCAGATCCAATGATTCTCTAAGTGACTCAAGCAGTATGACCCATAACGAAATCCAATAGGGAATCTTTGCAGGAACAAAGTCAAGCCGCCTTATAAGGTAGCTAGTCCCTCTCTAAGAAACATCTCCTAATAATTATCATCTCATCTCATTGCTTATTCTGATACAAGTGTTATTGGACCCATAACTCTATAAAGTTGCTCATGCACACCAGTAATTCAACATCAAGTGGAAACTGTAATGAGACTGCCTGAACATGTCCTGAAGGCACAGTGGGTTACAGTAACAAGTGGCTCAGATTCTCGTGTTTGCTATGCCTGCTGTATTAACAATTTCTCCCTTAACCCACTATGCCTTCATGGAAAATTGTTTTGAGAAGTCTGCTGTGATTCTGATGGGCTTTCCTTTGTAGGTGATTTGTTTCTTTTCTCTAACTGCTTGTAGGATTTTGTTTTTCTGTTGGGTTTCTGGGATCTTGACTATTATATGACTAGATGTAGATTTTTTTTTTGATCATGGCTAGTTGGAGTTCTATATGCCTCACTTATCTGTATGTCCAATTCTTTACCTCTGTCTGGGAAGTTTTCCACTGTTACTTCTGTGAACAGATTTTTATGTCAATTGTGCTTTTTCCTGTTCTTTCATGGACTCCTATCAGCCTTATGTTATTCTTCTTTGCATCGTCTAGCAGTTGTTGGATTGATTTCTCATGGTCCCTTACTATTTTTAAGAAATCTCTATTTTCATGGTCTCTAACCACGATCCTGTCTTCTATATCTGATATTCTATCTTCAGATTCCCTTAATCTGCTGTGGATACTTTCAGTGGAGTTTTTAATCTCCTGAATATCTGTTTGAATCTGTTTCATGGTTTCCATTTCTTTCTTATGCTGAGTATTCATGGCTTCCAGCATGTTTCTGAGCTCATCTATTTTTTTTATCTGTTTCTGTTTTAGATCCTCTAATCATGTCTTTCATTCTGCTCAACATCTCTGCAGATATCTGGGAGATTATTTTTGCTTTGAATTTTTCTAGAGCCTCATTCATCTGTTTTGTTACTTCCTGTGCTATCAGTTCAGGGTATCCAGGTGGTTGGTTATGGGACTTTTCCATCTCATTTCCCCCAGGATTTACCCTTGGTGGGGTGGAAGTCTGAGTTTGTGCCTTGCTTAAATGTCTTCTCATTTTTGTTTTTGGTACTGTCCTTGGTTTAACTCCTGGGTTGATAGTTTGAAATTGTTTATTGTAGGTATCTTTGTTGCTTGTAATTAGAACCCTTATGGAATGATTGCTTCTCAGAGGTGTCTTCCAGATATAGCTGGTCTTTAAGTTTTGAGTCTCTAATGACTCTAAGGCTATCTCATTTTCCTTATACTAGGAAGGTCATTGACTAGATCAATAACAACATCTTAGTCCAAGTGATACAATCAGCAACACCATTGCATCAAGTACATCTTTGAAAATGACATTTTGTGGTAGTTATTAATCTTTCACCTTTAGCTGTGTGAATTAAATCAAGATCGAGGACCAACCCAACATATAGTGAATAAACTCTTCAATATAATGACTTTACCCTTTGGGATGGGGAGTTAGAAGGGGTTGGGGAGGGAGGGATAGATGGGAAGATGGATCGGGGAAGGTTAGCAGTGTGGTCAGAGGACACAGGTGAGAAGGAACAAGAGAATACTAGGAAAATAAAGAAGAACTCTGAATGAGGACCAAAACGGGGACAAAAAGGGAAGATGAACAATGTGGGAGAGCAAGAGAGTGAGTGTTAGAGAGAGACAAAGGAAAGAGAAAAGAAAGAAGAAAAGAAAAACAAGGAGAGAAAAATATTTGCAAAGAGTAGGAAAAAAATTAAAGATAAGAGGAGCAAAAGAAAAGAAAAGAGAAAAACAAAATAATAAAACTAATTTTGGGAATAAAAAATAACCATGAAGATGAAGGGCCTCTTTCAGGGTATGTCTCTGCTGTCACAATAGATAACATGGGTTGCAGTGTACAGATATAAGTCAATGAGTCTCAGCAAGCTAGTCGCAGACCTATGAGATTCAGGCAGATTTCTGGCTACAAGTCCCAAGTTGAGCTCCCTGTCCTCCTGTAGGGTTGAACTCTGTAGAGTTGTATTGCAGGTTCCAGCTGCCCTTCCCCTGAAGATAGTCCCGGTCCTGATGGGAGGTGAAGATGACTCCAACTTACCCAGTACAGTGGTCTGGTGGTCCGGTGTCCTCTGCATCTTTGTAGTGTGGAACCAGTTGGCTGTACAAAGGAGCCCGGGGCGGGGAGGGAGCGGTCCAGTGGATTGCTGCCGGGGCGTGAGCTGATTTGGCACGTTCTGCACGACTCGCGATGTTGCTACGGCGCCCGCAGACCTGCTTGTCTGCAGCGGGCTGATTCCACGAACAATGTTGAGATCGGACACCCGAAAATGAACTACTCCCTGCAAGACAAAACTCATGACCAGATCAGCTTCCTGGTGCACAGCATGGCACTTCCATCACAAGCCTGGTGAAGTTCCTGTCCTCAGAAAGGAGTCTATTTTGTGCCTTCTCCTGCTACGAAGATTTTATACCACTTCCCCTCCCTTTGGCTGCTCTGTCTCTTTCCTTGCAGAGGATATGGAGGCTAGGAGATGCATAAGCTCCCACCACCCACCCCACAGACTCAACTCCTCTCTCTGAGTATAGAGGAAGGCATCGATAGATTTAATTTAAAGGGCCAATTTCTACTGCTGTCAGTGGTTGCTGGGTGGTGGATCAGCCAGCCTTGTTATGCAACACTCCCAACTGTGACTACAAAGTACTTCTTCAGCTTCTGAAAGACTATACTTTTCTAATTGGTTGTAGCCAGTAATTGTGTGTCATCTTTAGCTTTAATGAGTCAAAAGTCACACGTTTGAATTTCCAAATCTCTTCTCTGCATGACTTAAGTTTTTGAGGCATAGATTTTCGTTTTCTTTTCCTAAAAATTTGATGGAATTATTATTACTTGTTGGCATTTTAAACATGAGCGAGTGTTTGTATGCATGCTGTTTTCAAAGGGCTGGAATAGGGCCGTGGATTTAGCTCAGTGGTGCTGTCGCCTGCCTCACAAGTACGAGGTCCTGAGTTCAACACCTAGTACCAAAAAAGGGGGGGGGGGGGCTGGAATATGCCAGATGGTCTGTTGTCACAACTTGTTATCACTGTTGTTTCCTTCTGCAGAACTCTCTACCTCACAGAGGATGAGCCTGGTATCACATGATCCAGAATCCTGTTTTAGTATATGTGCTGCCAAAGTGAGTGAACCAGAATCCTTTTCCCTATGTTGCTCCAGGTTAGACTATGACAGTGTAACATACTCACATAAATATTGTTTCAAAATCTTTATTTTGAAAAATTTTAGACTTACAGAAATTTGTTAAAATGGTATAGAAAATTCACATATATCCTTTGCTCAACTTCCCCAAAGATTAAAAACTTATATAACTATAATATAATGATTAAACTCAGGAAATTAATAATAATGTAATAGTGTTAATTACATCACAGACCTTAACAGTTTACCAATTTTTCCCTCATGTCCCTTTAGTGTTCTAGGGTCCAATTCAGAATCCTACATTGCATTTAGTTTTTGTACAATTTTGTTCTCCTCCAATTTGTGCTTCTTGATCCTATTCTAATTTATTTTCTTGTCTTTTATGATCTTGACTTTTGATTAGTAATAGTTAAGAATCTCATTTACCTGACACAGGCTTTTTTTGTTTGTTTGTTTTGGTACCGGGGATCGAACTCGGGACCTTGCGCTTGAGAGGCAGGCATTGGAACCACTGAGCTAAATCCCCGGCCCTAGTAGTCAAGAATTTTAGAGAATATCTCTCTGGCTTTGTCTGATGTCTCCACATGATTAGATTGAAGTTATGCATGTTATTTTGTCCTCTGTGCTCCTTATAAGGAGATAAATCTCATTACTTGGGTAAAATACTGTGTTTGTCATCTTCATATAACTATATAAATACTCAAAAGAATCAACTTGTATAGAGAAAAAGGTTATTTTGGCTTACAGTTTAAGAGGCTCCAGTCAGTTGCCACCATTGCTTTTTGGAGCTGTGGGGAGATAGCACATGAAGGTGGAGAATGTGTGTGAAGCAAATTTTCTGGTTGGGACATAAAAAAGGAAGGGGCTGGTGTCTTACTATCCCTTTAAGGGCACACCCCTAATGAGCTAAAGACCTCGCACCAGGCCCCACCTCTTAAAAGCTTTGACATCTGTCAAAAGTGCCACACTGGGGTCCATGCCTTTAACACAGGGGCCTTTGGGGGGGGCATCCTAGATCCAGACTATAGCACATGGTATCAGCTGGGTGTCTCTGCTGCAATATTACTATTTTTTTCTCTCTGGAATTGATAACTATCTTGAGAGAGATTCTTTGAGTGTATGATAATAGCTTGTTTTACCCACTGATTTTAGTATTCCTTGGTAAGTCTTGCCTGCAACTGTTAGTATTGTGGTGTTTGCCTAATGGTTATTTTACATTTCTCTTATTCCTTCTACGTTTATAATTGTCTGCCAAAAGGAAAGGCTATCCCTTCCCTTCCATTATTTATTCAATCATTTATTTCTATCAATATGAACTCATAGATATTTATTTTATTCTTTGAGTTATTATCTACTACTATTACTATTTAGTTTATTTTGTTTATATTTTTGTAGTGCTTGGTATCAAATCCAAGTTCTTGCCCATGCTAGGCAAACACTGTACCTCTGAGCCACACTCCTAGTCCCTTACTTTTCAAATTGTTCCAGCTTTGGCTGTTGGCAATTCCTCTGGTTGGCTCTGTGTCCTTTTGACATTCTTCCATATTTAGTCAAGCCCTTCCATATTTTATGACATCACAAGATATTCCAGACTCATTCAGTATTTCTCTTGCATAACATTTTGAAGGCAGGGGCTAGAGATGTAGTTCAGTGGCAAAGCACTTGCCTGAGCCCAGGGTTTGATCTCTACTACCAAAAGAAAGTAATAATAATAATAATAATAATAATAATAATTTGATGGGCCGGGGATTTAGCTCAGTGCTTTCACCGCCTGCTGAGCAAGTGCAAGGACCCGAGTTCGATCCCCAGTAGCCTCCCTCAAAAATAATTAAAGATGGAAGCAAATCTATAATAGCAATTGCAGGCAGATACAGGGCAGATGGTAAGTTGTTAATCACTGTGGTGCTGTAGAAACTAAGTTAGTAACAGCTTCTTGAACATTCACCCTGTGAGTCTTCCTTTTTCTATCTTGCAAAACAAATTACTGAAAACTTATAGTTCAAATAGGCCATGTTTATTATCTAACAATTTATTTGGGTCAGGAGTCTGGTTATGGGTTAGCTGGGTCCTCTGCTAATGGGCCTGACACAAGGCTAGAATCAAGGTGTCAGTCGGGTGGAGATTTAGCTGAAGCTTTCACTGGGAATGGGTCTGTTTCCAGAGTTACATGATTGCTATCATAATTCAGTACCTTACAGTCTGTTGGAATGAGAGCCTTATCTCTCTGATGTCTGCTGGCTGGAGGCCATCTTCAGTTCCCTGTCATGTGAATATTTCCAATGTGACTGCTTGTTTCATCAACATATGCAGAGAAGCTGATAGAGAGTCTGCTAACAAGAAGGGAGTTTCCACTTCTGATAACCTACTCATCAAGGTAACAGCTTTGATGTCATGGGAATACAACATGTCTTTGTTACATTCTGTTGGTTAGAAGCAAGTTGCTAGGCTGGTCCATACACATGGAAAGGGGATCATGCACAGTGTGAACACATGGAAAAAGGGATTGCTGGGGCCATCTTAGAGTCTGCCTTACACCATTGGCCTCTAGTTTTTCCTGGACTATCTACAATGGTCACTGTTTTCCTGTTGGAATCCTGACTGACCAGCCAGCCGTACTATCAGGGTTTCAGCTGTATACCATCTGTGAACTTGGAGACTGCTCTCTGGACTAATCAAAGCCTTGCAGCTTCCATCTTCATGCCCTCAAGTTTTTCCCCATCAGCCCAGGCCCTATACCACATGTCCTCTATCCCAGTGTTTTTCACTTGCAGTGGTGTTACAGAGTTTGACCCAGGCCTTCCCTGAGGCCACTTTCAGCAGAGACATCCTGAGCAGAATGCAGATGAGAGTAACTCTTCTCCTAAGTCCTCTTGCATAAGGGTTTGTGGGAGATGAATATCTTACAAGGGAGGTTGTATGATAAGTTCTATGCTACAATTCCACTATATTTCCTAACAACAGTATAAAGGACAGTTAAAGGGAAGACATGACACCAGATTTGAAAATTTTTAAGAGGTTGGGGTAGTGATGTAGCTCAGCAGTAGCGTGCATGCTCAGCATATACAAGGCTCTGGGTTAGATCCCCGGCATGCATGCAATGGCTGGAAAGGTCTTTTTATTCCTGATGAAATTGCAGGAGTCCTAAATGAAGTCTTGAGGTTATAAATCTAGTGTGTGTGAGAAGTCAGCATATGGCAGAGGCTGAATAAGAATTAATGCAGCTTGGGTTCTCAGGGGATCAGAGAAACAAGAGAATGAGTTAGTGGAGCCACTGATCTCTGTGGTCTAGTGACTTCACATTCTCACTGCTTCAGCTCCCTATTTTTAGAAGAGCAGCAAAGAGTTGGGATGCTTAGAAGCTGAGTTTGACAACCTCACGTACTACCACTGAATTAGAAGTTAATAGCATGAGCCATGCATGGTAAGGTACACCTGTAATTCCAGCACTCTGGGTGGCTGAGGCAGAGGATCACAAGTTCCAGCTCAACCTAAGCAACTTAGCAACTTTAGTGAGACCCTGTGTCAAAACAAAATAAGGCCAGGCATGATGGCTCAGGCCTGTAATCCCAGCATGAGGGAAGCTGAGGCAGGACAATTGCTGTGAATTAAAGCTAGCCTGATGCAGCTGGTCCCAGCACCCAGAAGGAAGCTCCCACCTCCATCCCAGGCTCCTAGGGCAGTGAAGCTCAGCCAGTCCCAGCACCTGGAAAAAAAAGGAGGAAAAGTTTATTTTGGCTCACAGTCTGTAGAGGTTTCAGTCCATAGTCTGCTGACTCCAAGGCAGGATGGCATGGTAGAGGGGTGTCACAGAGAAGAAACAGACCATGGCATCACAGGCAAGAAGGGTGATAGATCAGGAGGAGGGAGGGAGATAGACCCTGCCAAGTCACGCCTCCAGTAACCCACTTCCTCCAACCAGGCTTCACCTCCCAACGTCACACCCAGCTATAAACTCAACAGTGGACTAATCCACTGAGTGTCACACCACCATGCTTTAATCACCCCCAAAGCTCCACCTGTGAGAGCATGGGGTTTTGGCAGGACATCCAGATATAAACTATAATACATATAGTCTTGTTAGATGGAGTGTTTAATGTGTATGTGTTTGGTATATATGTGTTCGTTAGCTTATTGTATTGTTAAAATTCCTTATTTCTTTGCATATCTTTTATCTGGTTTTTCTATCCATTATTTTATTTTATTTTATTTTTTGGGTGCCGAGGCTCAAACTCAGGACCTTGCACTTTCAAGACAGGTGGTGGAACCACTGAGCTAAATCCCCAGCCCCTGTTCTATCCATTATTGAAAGTGAGGTATTGAAGTCTCCAACTATCACTGAAGAACTGCCTATATCTCCCTTCTTTTTTTATTTATTTATTTGTTCTAGGTTTTGTTGAGACAGGGTCTCGCTCTGTAATTCAGTTTTAGTATATGTGCTGCCAAAGCGAGCATACTTGCTCTGTAATTCAGACTGGCCTTGAGCTGCTGGAATTATAGTCATACACTCACTGTTAGACCCAGCCTCTCCCTTCATTTTTTTTCCCCATTAACTTTATTGGTACATTTTAGGTATAAAATAGTTACATTCATCATGGGGATCTTGTACCATTACATGAGTCTCTTGGTTTTTATTTTTTTCCCCCTTCCCTTGCCCTCCCTTCACCCCCTTCACCCTTCCCTATTTGCAAAGACCTTGTTTCCATTTTTTTCCTCTTCTCATATTTTTTCCTTTCCCTTTTTTCTCTTCCCCTACCCCTCCCAATTCCCCT
>NW_004624732.1:17418851-17435527 GCF_000247695.1 Heterocephalus glaber | reverse complement strand
TTTAAACCTTAAACCACTCTGGCCATATGCCTAAAAAAGCTAAAACTAGAAATTCCATTTGACCTAGCTATTTCTCTTCTAGGTATCTTCCTGAAAGAGTTAAAGACATCATATTACAGTGATATGTGGATACTCATGTTTATAGTAGCACAATTCCTAATAGCTAAATCTTAGAAGGAGCCTATGTATCTATCAACAGATGAATGAAGAAAATGTGGTACTTATACACAATGGAAGTGGTTCTGGCGCCTGCCTTGTAAGTGCAAGGTCCCGAGTTCAATCCCCGGTACCAAAAAAAAAAAAAACACCCCACAATGGAGTAATATTCTGCCATAAAGGATAAACTTGAGTCATTTATAGGGAAATGGATTCACCTTGAGACCATAATGTTAAGTGAAATAAATCAGGCACCCAAGCTTCTCTTATATGAGAAACTCAAAAAATGTAAAGAGGGAAATAAGATAGACAATAGGAAAAAGAGAGATAGATCTTTTTTCTTTTTTCTTTTTTCTTTTTCTTTTTGTTTTGTTTTTTTGAGGCAAGGTCTCCCTTTGTAGTTCAGGCTGGCCCTGAACTCACTATGTAGGCCAGGCTGGCCTCCAACTCATGGCAGTTCTCCTGCCTCAGCCTCCCAAGTGCTGGGATTACAGGAGTGTGTCACCACGCCGACTCTCTCTAGTTTTTTGTTTTTTTTTTTTTAAATAGAGTCTGGCTATATAGTTCAAACTGGCCTTGAACTCACCATGTAGCCCAGGGTGGCCTAGCACTTGAAGTTCTCCTGCCTCAGCCACTTGGTGTTGGGATTACAGGCACCATCATGCCTGTGAGATAGATCTTTTGCAAACAGGAAAGGCACCAAGAGATTTAAAAGGAGAATAGAAAATGAGAATGAAAATAATTTAGGTGGGCAAGGTAGCAAAGTGCCTGTAGTCCCAGCTATTTAGGAGAGTAAGGGAGGAGATTGCAAGTTCCAGGCCAGCCTGGGCAACTTAATGAAACTCTTTTTATTATTTTTGGTACTGGGAATTGAACTCTGGACCTTGTGCTTGCAAGGCAGGTGGCAGCACCACCAAGCTGAATCGCCGGCCCTTGAAACTCTTCACAAGTAAAAAATAAATAAAATGGGCTGGGGATGTTGTTCAGTGGTAGAGCACCCCTAGATTCTATCCCCAGTACTGCCAGAAGAAAAAAATTAAATTAAACCTGGTGTGGTGGTGTATGCTTGTAATCTTAGCCCTCAGGACTGAGGCAGAAGGATTACAGTGAGTTTGAGGCCAGCCTATGCTACATAGTGAGTTTAAGGTCAGCCTGGACTACATAGTGAGGCCCTCCCAAATTAAATTAAATCAAAAATAAAATAAAGTACTTCGGGTGATAATTCCTTGCCCAGTAAATAAGAGGAAGTAGATAAAATTGTAACACAATATCCAAACTAAATCAATTTTCTTGAAACCAGCATTCTAAAATATTTCTTTGAATCCAAATATCAAAAATTAAAAATAAAATAGGTAGAAATTAAAACAGATTTGATTGACCTTAGGAAAAAAGTAGAAAAAAGTGAGAAATTCATCTTAGAAATGAAGACTAATTTACAAGATGATCAAGGAAGAATAGATTCAAATGACAATGTAAAATTGATTACTGGGGGCTGAGGTTGTAATTAAGTGGTAAAGTGCTTGCCTGGCATGTGTGAGACCCTGGGTTCAATCTCCACGGAAAAAACAAAAACAAAACAATCTGCTAAAAATAAATGTATTGTCTTCTCTCAAAATAGCCTATTCTCATCCTATAGAGTATACTTATTTTACTTTGACTTGACCCAAACTCATTCTGCAGAGCCTGTTTCTTTTCTTACCTGTAAAAAACGTAAAACCTTGGTACTATTTGTGCTTGTCTTGATCAGTTTTTTGCCTAGGACAGAAAGAACCTAGAAAACACCCCTAGAAGGACGTTCCAACACACTAAACCCAGGTAACATATTTGGCACAGCCAGATAAGAGCAGGATAAAATGAGCTGCCCTTGAACTCTCTGAAGAAAAAGACTACCCAAAAGAAGAAGGCTACTTCTGTGAACCTCTGGAATACCTGAAGTTTCTCTTCAAAAACCAAGATTAGGGCCGGCCGGGGATTTAGCTCAGTGGTTTTGCCACCTGCTGCGCAAGCATAAGGACCCAAGTTCGATCTCCAGTACCAAAGAAAAAAACCCAAAAAGCAAGATTCCAGCCGGGCATGGTGGTGCACACTTGTAATCCCAGACTCAGGAGGCTGAGGCAGGAGGATTGCTGCGAGTCCAAGGCCAGCTTAGGCTACATAGTGAGTTCAAGGCCAACCTGAATTACATAGCAAGATCCTGTCTCAGAAAAAAGCAAAACTCCAGTACTGCTCTGGGTGTAGATAAGTAAATGGACACCTGTATTGAGACTCCAGTTTTTAATTAGATCCATAATGTGGGTAATTTTGCTAAGGGTTTGGCTCTTGGGCTCTTGGTAATTTACCTAATAGACCTTCTTTGCTGTACTTTCTCTTCCATAGGAAGTGTGGAAATCTAACCGGCTTCCTCTCATATTTGAGCTCTGCATCCCTAACCTAATAATAAAGTCACTTTCCTGACAAGTTCACCAAGCTTTCTTCCATTAAATAGGCAGCTTGTGTAAACACTGTCACTTCTTCTTATTGTCTTCTGACAGCTTTTTTTTTGCTTCAACCCAGCCAGTGAGCCATGGTAGCTGGAGAGCACATAACCCCCAGAAGGTTGGGCCTACAGCCCCTTTCAGCTGGAAGTAACTCTATGAAGAAGGAGATCTCCATTCCCTCAGCACCCCATAAAGAATTATGGGGATTTGTGTATCTCAGGGGAAAGTGAGGCAAAAGACTAGGGTGAGACAAAGCTGGCTGGGGAAGAAGGTGTGACCTGTTAATTACAAAATCCCAGGACACATGTGCAGAACAGTTCCCAAAGCCCAGCACATAGACTTCTTGCAAGAATTTGAGCAAGTTTTTGATAGGATGATCAGACTCAAAAAGGACAGGTGACATTGATCTCTTTGCTCTCATGTTTTCTCACAGTAGCCCACTCTTGTCCTGTATGGTGTATTTATTTTCCTACTTTTACTTGGCCCAAACTTGCTCTGAAAAGTTTGTTTCTTTTCCTACCTTTAATAAATGTAAAACCTTAGGCCAGGTGTGGTGGTACATGCCTATAATCCCAGCACTTGGGAAGATGAGGCAGGAGGATCGCCATGAGTTTGAGGCCAGCCTGAGCTACATAGTGAGTTTGAGACTAGCCTGAACTACATAGGGAGACCCTGTCTCAAAAAAAAAAGAAAAAATCTTAGAAATAAATGTAAAACCTTCCTACTGTTAAAACATTTAAAAATAAAAGTACTTTCAATAATTATAATAAATACATGTGGCCAAAACACTCTAATTAATTAAAAGTGTTATTATATTGGGTAATAGAGCAATGTTCATATATATGTTGCTCAGAACTAACCCATATTAAATGTTATGCCATAGTAGATAAGGTTAAAGTAAACAACAGAAAAGGATATGTAATGCAAACACTAAAAGCAAACACATAACCAGATACCCTAGCTTCCTGACCATTTTAATATACACAAAACATGCTTCAGGACAAGAAATTTTAACATAATAAAGAGAAACTTTACAGTATGATAAAGGGGTCAATTCTTCAAGACGGTATAATATTAAATGTATATGAACCTACCAATAGAGCCTTAAAATTCATGTAGGGGTGGGGGATGTAGTTCAGCAGGTAGATTACATGTTTAGCATGCCTGGGAGCCTGGATTCAATACCTAGCACCAAAAAAACCCTCCCAAATCCAACATCCAGAAAGATGCTCTTGAAAGCATCATGAGAGTTACAAGAGAATAAAGAAACTGATATAAAATATTTGGTAGGCATAACTAAGTGATAGAACTCGTGGAAATTTAGCATTCACAAGATCCTGGATTTGACCCATGTGCGCGCGCGCACACACACACACACAATAAAAATAAAATAAAATACACATAGCAAATCATGAAAAAACTAAAAGAAGAAATATGGACAGTCATAATTATAGTCAGAGATAAGATACTTCTCAGTTATTAATATAAAAAGCAGATAGAAAATCAGTAAGTATATAGGAGGCCTGAAAAACATAATCAACCAGTCTGACCTAATTAATATTTATGAACATGCACCTAACAAGAGCAGAATACACATTCTTTTTAAATGTACTTGGAATATTCACCAAGATAGATTATATTCCTGGCCGTAAATCAAACTTCAACAAAATTAAAATAATTGAAATTATGCAAAGAATATTCTTAAAACAGAATTAAACAGGAAGAGAAAGATATTTGAGAAATCTTTAAATAGAAATTAAACGACACTTATAAATAACCCATTAATCAAAGAGGAAATAAGAGAATTGAGAAAATAAAAATGGAAAAGATTAAAATTTGCAGAACACAACTAAAGATATACTTAGAGGAAAATTTAAAACATTAAACAGAACAGTCTCAAATCAATGGTCTAGGTTTCCTCTTTAAGAAACTAGAAAAAGAGAAGCAAATTAAACTCAAAGCACACAAAAAAGAAAAAGAATAAAGAGAAGAGCAAACATCTACGAAAAACAAAAAAATCAATAGAAAATCCCGGTCAAAGCAAAGGCTGGTTCTCTGAGAAGAGCAATAAAAACTGATAAATCCCTAACCAGACTGACTAGGAAAGAGGAGAATACAGGAATTATTAATACCAAGAAAGTAACCTCTTCATAGATTTTATGGGCATTAAAACGACAAAAGGGGAGTATTATGAACTTTATGCCAAAAACTATGATGACTTAGGACAGGGATCAGCATGTTATGGTCCATGGATCAGATGAGACTGAGAGCTAAAAGTAGTTTTTCATTTTATATCTAAAACAAATAAAAGGAAGTACATTGAAAATTTAAAGTGAGGATATATTTGGATGATGGAGGTATGTGTAAAGTTTTTTATGTCTGAGTTTCCCAACTTTTCTTTGACCATTAAAAAAAAATAACAAAAAACACAACCAGACATAAGAGACAGGTATACAGAGACTTGTTTAGTTGCTTTTGACTCGGGTGTTCTGTCCTTCAAAGCCCTCCCTGCCTCTCCTTCAAAGGTCACCAATGATAGGAAGAAAGTGTGTGGTAGAAGTTACCTGTGCAGTTGATATAAGACAGCCTGGGGCCCAAGGCGTTCTGCTGTCAAAGAGGTGCTGGCCTGAGCAGACATTACCAACATTCACAAGCACAAAAGTGCAGTGGGCTTCAAAGTGTGCCCCTTGGGCACTCAAAGAGACACAAAAATTTGCCAGGAAGGACACAGGGGCTCTAGATATGTGTGTACATCAACATCTGGCTTAAAGAGGATGTCTGGGCCAACAGAATAAGGAATATTTCTTACTGTGTCCATTTGTGGTTGTCTAGATGTCCAGAAAACATAATTGTGATGAAGATTCATCAGACTAATTCTAGCAGGTAACCTATATACCTGCTGCCACTTTAAAAAATCTACAGACAATGTGTCTGAGAACTAACTTTGTCCAGTTAAGTTATAAATCTGCCAAAATTTATAACTAAAAACCCTGTCTTTCCTACTTGGGAGTCCAGAGCTGTAAGTGTGCCTGGGCAGGAGCAGAGAGGACATTCAGCCCAGGCTGATGGTATAACCTGGGACCCACACCAAGAAATATTTATAGTTAGATTCGTAGCTAGAATTCTAGAGTGGAAGAGCCAACATGCAATGCACAAGACCTCAATGGGCAGGAAGTCCTTCCATGGCTGTGGTAGAAAGCTTTTTGTTCCTGTTACAAAATACCTAAGTTAAACAATTTAGAAGGAGGAAAATTTTACTTTAGTTCATGGTTTCAGAGGTTATAGTCTATGTTTGCTTGGGCCTGTTGCTTGCCTGTGGCAAGGCAATGCATCATGGTGGAAATGCATGGCAAAAGAGCCTGAGCCTGCACCTCGTGACAACCAAGAAACTGAAAGACAGACTTGGGGCGGGGGGGGGGGGGGCAGAGACAGAGAGGCAGAGACAGAGAGAGAGACAGAAATAGAAACAGAGACAGAGGGAGGGAGACAGAGACAGAGAGAGTGGGAGACAGAGAGAAAGTGGCCAGGACCCTAACCTTTCTTCAAGGGGATATCCACTAGGCTGCCATTCCCTAAAGGTTCTCTCACAGCCCAGTAGTGCAGCGGGCTGCTGGACAAGATTTCAACACATGGACTTTGGGAGATATTCAGGTTTCAAACTTTAACAATGGTACTCTGGGCAGAACTGCTGTGTGATTTTAATTCTGCATGACCACGTCTTTACTTCATTACAAAAGACCCACAAACCACACATCCTCCACACAGCACAGAGCCCAGTTTCAGTGGCCCAGGAAGAGACTGCATCAGAGTCCCAACTGACACCACAAATCTGCTGCCTTCCACTTTTAGGTTTCCTTTTCACAGCTAACAAATTACCAGTAAAGATGCGCTGGGTTTGTCTCCTTTGTATCTTTGGTATTCTTCTGTGTTTACACCTAAACACGAGTCCTGTGTGCCATTGTGTACACCCAGATTTATGTATACACATTCAAACACCATCTGGATGAGCAAATGACTCTTTGAAGCCCATGCAGAAAGTGCCAGATGGAGGTTTATAAGGCTTTTGTTCCTAAAAGTCCTGCATCTAAAACATCCTTAAGTATGTTAAAGAAAAAATCCAGGCCAGGTGCGGTGATGCACACCAGTAATCCCAGCACTCTGAGAGGCTGAGGCAGCAGGATCACAAGTTTGAGCCCAGCCCAAGCATTTTAGCAACTTAGCAAGAACTTGTCTCAAAATAAAAATAAAAAAGGGTTGGGGAGGGCGGGGATTTAGCTCAGTGGCTCCAGTGCCTGCCTTGCAACCGAAAGGTCCAGAGTTGGATCCCTGGTACCAAAAAAAAAAAAAAAAAAGAAAAAAAGGGCTGGGCATGTAGCTCAGAGCAAAGGCTCTGAGTTCAATAAAGAGGAGTTTAATAATCCCATTTTTAAAAATCAATAAAATGTACATATTTAAGCCTAAATCTAGCAAGAATTTTTTTCTCTCACATGCATGCTGGGCAAGGAGAAGTAGTTAAGTGGTAAAATGCCTGCTTATCATGCATGAAGCCCTGCCAAAAACAAACAAACCAAAACAAAAAACAAAAAGCAAACATACAGTAGGCCCTTTCTCTAGCAGGATAGTCAAGGGCTTCTTTACATAGAGACCTGGTCATGAAAACAAAAGCAGAAGCTGCCTTGAGTCTTAGTGTGGGAAGTTCGAGAATGACATATTCACAATATGCTCCTCGTCAAAGCCAGCCCAGATTCCAGGGGTGGGAAGACAGACACCACTTCTGATAGCAGGAACCACAGAATCACTTAGCAACAGGGAGGCATGCCACACCACATGGGATGGGTGTGCCAGGTGTCTCTGTTGCCAATTCTGAGCCCAAAGACAAAACATACAGTGTGTCAGACAATGAATTTGAGAGGGCTCTGGGACAGGTGAGTGAAAATTGAAGCCTGCTTTAATGAGAGGCTGGAAGTCCAAAACTGGGTGGCCTCATCTGTTTGGGGTCTGGTGAGGTCCTCCTGGTAGATGGTGAGAGAGAGCATGTGCAGAAAAGATTGCAGGTTGAGATGGGAAGTCAGGCTCACTCTTTTTAGGATATGTGCTGCTGAAGTGAGCATGGGCTCACTCTTTTTATAACTCACTCTTGGGAGAATTAATTTACTCTGTGTGGCCAGAAATAATCCTTTCCACAGGCAGCACCTCCAGTGCCTTAATTACTTTCCACTAGGCCCCACCTCTCCACAGTTCACCAGCTCAACATTACCAGGCTGAGGACCAAGTTGCAAGCACATGCAACTTTGGGAAACACACTCAAACCACAGCCAATTCCTAGCACTTGCTCTGCAGTTTCTGTAGATACCCAGCCCCCAATCTGATAAAAACAAAAATCTCTTCTTTCATTTGGGTAAATTGGAACTCTCAGCTATAGCTCCTTTTAGAACCATGTTTCTGGCCTTAAGATCTGTCTCAACATTGCTTCCTTCTCTTTCTCAGGGTAAGTCCCATTCATTTTGTTTTTATGATTGCAGTCCAAATGTTTAATTTCTTCTTCCTTTTAGACCAATCTTACATCCTCTTCCAACAATTTAGTGAGATTGAGGAGCTGCATGGCACTATATAGTGGTGATTAAATAAGTGGAAGAGACAGTGAGTGCTGAAGGTTTGGAGGTCACCACAGGAACAAATAGGCATCTCTGTAGGAGCATGTAGACACTGTGATAAATATGCACATTAGCTCAAAGAACCACTGGTTAGTCAAGGAACCTCAAGGTGGGCAGAGGTCTGTCATATAGCAGAGTAGGGGCAGCTATGAAGATTCAGATGCTGCCCAGAACATTACCCAGTGTGGTAAACTGATCAACTGAAAAGCCTCCAAAAAGCTTTAGTTCCTTTTTATATACTAGTGTACATTATGAGGATGATGGATGTTGCTCAGTTGTATAGCACTTGTCTAGCTAGGATGCACCAGGCCCTTGGCTCATTCCCAGCACCACAAACACAGCACACACAGCTACACACATACACACAAAAGCCAATGGGCCGTTATGGGGCCAGTTAACAAAGATGAGAGAAGGCAAAAAATTTAAGAATGGATTTGATAGAAAAATATAATAGCTAGAGTGCTCCCCAGATCTTGGTGGCAGCTACAAGTGTTGTCGCCGCTTTCACAATGGCTTTGGTCTGGACTGTGCCACGACCTCTCGGGAGATGTAGCTCATCAGAGCCTCTTTAGTGTTGGAGTTTGGGCCACAGGCATCTTGGCGGCAGTGGGAGAACAGGTGACAGGGACTCATCTCCGAATTCCTTATAGAAAAAGCACCCGGATCCCAGTGTTTCAATGGCTTCAAGACAACCAAAAGTGCCTGCTCTTGGGCCCAGTGGGCCTCTAGGCAAGATGTCCCTGCCCATCGGGATGTGTCGCCGGGCATTCAGCTGTGATAATGCCCTGGAGAACCCTGCGCCCATGACTCCTCCTCCAGCGGACATGGGCAGCATCCCCTGGAAACCAGTGATTCCAGAGGGCAAGTACCAGCACCTCGCTAAGGCGGAGGAAGGAGAGGCCAGTGTATCCCCCACTGCCGTGCCCTGGCAACGGACAAGTTCCCGGTGGTGAAGGCTAAAGCTACCCATGTCATCATGAGTTCCCCGATCACAAAACAGATGCAGGAGAGCATTCAGCATTTTGAGCAACAGGCAGGGCTGAGAGATGCTGGCTACACGCCGCACAAGGGCCTTACCACAGAGGAGACCAAGTACCTTCGAGTGGCAGAAGCACTCCATAAACTAAAGCTGCAGAGTGGAGAGACAACAAAAAAAGAGAAGCAGCCTGCATCATCCCAGTCCAGCCCAAGCAGCACCCCTCATTCTTCCCCGAAGCAGAAGTCCAGAGGCTGGTTCATGTCTGGTTCCTTCACAGCTTTAACGGCCCCAAATCCTAGCACCACGGACCCTGGAAGTGGGGATAAAGATAGAACCTCATTAGATAAATGGAATGTCTTTGGATCAAGACCCCTCCAGAGGTCTGATTCTGGAGGTTTGGCTGTTCAGGCCTACAAAGAAGCCCAGAAGCCCTCTCCCATGGAGCTGATCTGTGCCCAGGCCACCCGAATGCCTGAAGATCCAGCAACCTTCAAGCTGCCCAAAATGGACATCCCAGTGATAGAAATGAAGAAAGCACCACTGCGGATCCATAATCTCAAACCACATGACTTGAATGTTCTCGTGCCTACTGGGTTCTAGAGTGTTTTCTATCCCAGGGTAGAGGGTTTTTTGTCTCCCACTTCCCTTGGCTCTCACATAGGAATGATATATTTTTAAACCTCTTAAATGAGGCTACAATTAATTTTTGAGAAACAGTGTAAAGCTTGTACTTGTGTGGAAGAAACCATTTTGTACTGCTTTGGACTGAAAAAATCTGAGCAGTGATTTTGGGGTACCTTGCAACCTATTTTTGTATCATGTACCCTAGACAAGAACTTCAATCACTGCTTAGTAAATAAGGTTTAAGCTAGTCCAAAACTGAGATTTGATTGTTTTATCAGGATCAACATGAATATTGACAAATCATGGTGTAGAGGTGTCCACTAACTTGTTTGGGCACTAATTTTGGCCCTTTTGACCATGCTGGTGCTGTGCTCCAGCTCATCATTTGGGACCCAAGATACATTTGACATCTGGGTACAGTTAGCAGCCAGTCCAGGGAGGGATCTCACTTGAAGTCACCTTGCTTTTTAGTCAGCCTAATGGATTATTTTGTCCTGCAGCCATTCCTTCATGCCTCTTGGTACTTCCCAGGCCACTGCCACAGGAGAGATACTTCCCTCTCATCATAGAACAGTGTTGCTTATCTTCTCTCGCACTTTAAAGTGAGATTAATTTAAGTCCAATTTGGTTGAAAACTAACAGAAAATTCAGTCTGATTTCTTACTGATTACATATGTATAGCTTTTTTTCCTGGGGGCAGTGCTAGGAATGAACCTGGGGCCTTGCACATGCTGGGCAGACACAATACCACTGAATTAACCCCTAACCCCTAGATATTTATATTGCATTTTTTTAGCGTAAAGATGGTTAGTACAGTTATAGACTTTAGGTTCATATAAAATTAATGTGTCATGTTTTGACTTTTGTCCAGATCAGGGCCTGAAATTTTGTGGGATAAGATTGGTCCAAGAATTCAAAATTTTTCTGTAAATGGAAGAATTTTTCACTACAATGAGGCTCATACCTTTATGTGACACATATCTTACTGAAGAAAGGAAAAAGAAACTGCCTTTTTATTTCTCCTTACTATGTACATGTTCATTGTCGTGAACACTGGCTCAGATATTGCTGGGGATTTTTTCTTTTTGCTGTACTGGGGATCGAACTCAGGACCTTGCACTTGTGAGGCAGGCACAGCGCCACTGAGCTAAATCCCCAACCTGTGCTGTTTTTTCTTTTAGGTAGCATTTTGTTTACATAAGGAATTGATCTTCCATAGAGAAGCCCTGGAGTCTAAAATTGTCACAATTAATTTATTTGTGTTTTTTTTCTTTTCTTTTCCTTTTTTTTTTTTTTTTTTGGTACCAGGGATCGAACTCTGGTCTTTGCGCTTGCGAGGCAGGCGGCGGAACCACTGAGCTAAATCCCCAGCCCTGTGTCTCCTTTTTCTTGTTTTGACAATAAAAATCCTTACTACTTTCTCAAAAAAAAATATAGCTAAATGGCTAGGAGGAAAATCATGTAAATGTCCATAGACCAGACAGTGTAAAACACTTATAACTAGGTATTTGTGGTTAATGGAGATAGCTATTTTTAGCTACTCTATCTTTATTATCCTGATGAAATTATTTTTAGGACATTTCTTTTGCCAAAAGTTTCTTTCATGGAGAACTCCAAAAAGGCCTTGGTTGGCCCAAGAGGATTGGGTGGCCTGGGTCTGACTGTTGGGTAACAGCTCTGCAGGATTTTATTCTCCTAATGGATCTTTCCACTCCTCAGCTCATTCTTTTTTTTTTTTTTCATTAAGTTTATTGGTACATTTTAGGTATACATAATGATCACATTCATTATTGGGAACTTGTACTTCTACATGCTATATCTTGGTTCTTCTTTAGTATATGTGCTGCTGGAGCGAGCACTCTTGGTTCTTCTTTTTTCCCCCATTCTTCCTCCCTCTCTTCCACCCTTCCATGCCTCCCTATTTACAAAAATCTTTGCTTCTGTTTTTTCCTTCTTTTCTCATATTTTTTCTTTCCCTTCTTTCCTCCCCCCTTCTCTTTCCCTTTTTCTTCCTATTTCATATTATCTATTATACATTTTATTATACATTGTAAACATGGGCTCCCATATATCACCATAGTATGATGCTTTTAATGCTCATCCCATTCTTAAAGGAAAAGGCACACAAAGTCAAGTTAAATCTTAACTTTCTGCATGAGAAACAGAGCTTCCAAACCTGAAAGACTCAATGCTCTGTTTGTCTAGCAGCTCAGGGACCACTGACTGATATCAGGGCATGTCTTTTGCCCCACAAGCTGACTGCAGGAGAACAGTAGCAACAGCAGGACACCTCAGCTGAGTGGGTCCCAGGGACAGAGCAGGTACTGCATCTAGGAGCTACTTCTGTGGAATCCAGTATTGGCTGAATGCTGTTAATGATACCTCAATGGTGCTTGATGGGGGAATGTAGACTCTATAAGAATATTGAATTGAAAAAAGTAGAGTAGGTAAAGGAGAAAAGGTAATGGTTTGGGGAGTGGACTTCAAATGTCGTGTCCAGGAAGAGATGACGTTGACAGAGGGTGGGATGAGAAATCTGAGCGAAACTTGTGGGTAAATGAGAAAGGTGGTTGGGGCAGTGTGAAAAAGCACAGTGGTGAGCCTGCATGTTCATGGACTAGGACTGATGAGTGAGTTGTGATACTGTGATTTGTGACAAGGAGTGAGGCAGGTAGCAGAGCCTGTGGTTATTGAGCTCTGAATTCTTGATGATGGAAATGATATGTGTTGTCCATAGAGTACAATGAATACTAGATTTCAAAGACTTAGCACACACAAAAGAGTAAAATATCAGGCTGGGGGTTTAGCTCAATGGTGCTACTACCTGCCACGAAAGGTCCCAAGTTCGATCCCCAGTACCAACAACAACAAAAAAAAAGAGTAAAATATCTTAAGAAGGTTTTATAATTACTTTTGTACATGTAATTTCTTTGTACTTTTTAAATGTGGTTACTAGAAAATTTGAAATTACATATATGGGGCTGAGGGTAAGCTCAAAGGATATGCTTAGCATGTATATGGTCCTGGTTCAATTCTCAGAACAATAATCATAATCATAATAGTAATGATGATAACTGTATATGTGGCCCACATTTTATTTCTATTGAACAGCACTAGCCTGGAGACCTCAGTACTCTACAAATTCATCTTAAGTGTTCTGAGTCTTGGACTTCTGGTTTCTTCTCTATCTCTAAGGAGACTGGACATTGTGTATCCTTCCTACACAAGAAAAACCTATTCAATCTGGAAATCAACAGGGAATTGAGGTCAGAGGACAAAGTGACACTCCAAAAACAGGAAAGCAATTGCCCAGAAAAAAGATTAGCTTACTCTAAGCAGGCCCCCCTGGGTTCAGTAAGGAGCAGGAAGGCTTAAGCAGTAATTCTAGCAAATTTCTAGAGGCTGACCGTAGACTAGCTTGAGAATTAAATGCTCCTGAGCACTAAGAACAAGGGGGCTCCCTTACTTTTGTGGGGTTTGCCTCCTGAAGCCTTACTAGTGAGAAAGGGGACCACTCTTTCATATGGAACTGGACAACTATGAGTTAACTGTGCTATTAGGAAACTATGGGTTAACTTAAGTAACTATGCTCTTTGTAGAATGTACCTATGTACCTGAGCAGCCATGACAACTTCTGTAATCTGTCACCAAAGGAGCTTAACGGACTCAGAAAAACCTGCCAGAACTCTTTGCTTTACCCCTCTCCACTGCTCTGCTTTGTGTAAATCCTGCTTGCTATATTCCCAGGGAAGCTCCAATGGAATTAAGCCTCGTAAGTGTAAAAAGAGGTATATAAAGAAGTGCAAACTTCTATTCAGGGCTCTTGAGACTGACAGGAGTCACTCACTGAGCTGTCGGCATCATTAAAAGCTGCTTTTGCTCCTATCTTCATGTTAAAAGTGCGAGATCCTCACTGTTTCCTGCTTCATCAGGTTCTCACAGTGAAAAGCCTAGAAAAATTCCCTCATTTCTGGCCAAGAGTTGAGGATAAGTAACTATTTCCAAATAAACTCTGAGTATTCTCCATAACAAAGGCCTAAGATCTCACACAAAAGCTTACTTGCTTTAGTTTTTTTTTACCCAATGCATGATGTCCGGCTTTCAACAAAACGATTACAGGCATGCTGGGCTGGGGATTTAGCTCAGTGGTTTTGCTGCCTGCTGTGCAAGCGCAAGGACCCGAGCTCGATCCCTGATACAAAAAAAAAAAAAAAAAAAAAAAATTACAGGCATGCTGAAGGGCAAGGAGAAATCCCAGCTGAAGACACAAAGCAAGCATGGGAACCATACGCAGATAAATAATGATCATAGGATTCAAAGACTAATTAAAAAAAACTTTGACAATCTAAGTGCTCTGATGGACAAAGTGGACGACATGCAAGAATAGATGGGTGAGGTAAGCAAAGAGACAGAAATTCTAAGAAAAAAAAATTAAAAGAAAATCAAAACACTGTATCAGAAACTGAAAGAATGGGCAGGCTCAGTGGTGCATGCTTGTAATCCCAGCTACTTGGGAGACTGAGGTAGGCAGATAGCAAGCCCAAGGTCGCCTGGGCAACTTAATGAGTTCCTGTCAAAATGAAATGAAAGAATGAAATGAAAGTTCAATGTGAAGCCCCTGGGTTCAATCTTCAGTACTGCAAAACAAACAAAAAAACCACAGAGACAGAAAGAAAGCAAAGCAAAGAAGATAAAAGAATGCCCTTGATGGGCTGATCATTAGATAGACTGGTGGATATGGTTTAAGGAAAGAATCAGTGAAAATAGAAATAGCCTGAACTAAAATACAAAGAGAAAAAAAGAACGATAAAACCAGAGTAGAATATCCAAGAACTGTGAGACAATTACAGAAGATGTAACATATGCACAACAGGAATACCATAAGGAGAAGAAAAGGATGTAGAAGACATAGTTGAAATAACGATTAAGAATTTTCCAAATTTAAAGACAGAAACCAAACCACAAATCAAGGAAGCTCAGAAACTACCACATAGGATATAAAACAAAAAATGTACCTGTAGATATATCAGATCCAAGATACAAAAACAAAAAGTGAAGAGAAAATTTTGAAGTCAGAGAAAAAATTCCACCTTACTTATAGGGAAAGAAGAATAAGAATTATATTGGACTTTTAAAAATAAAATATGTAAAAACAAAAATCAGTGGTGGGAATGTATAATGGTATAATCGTTTGAGAAAATAACTTAGCAATTGCTTCAATAAAAATGTAAGCCAGGTGAGGTATCCTGATGTGGTGGTATAATCCCAGCACTCAGGAGGCTGAGGTATGAGTATTATGAGTTTGAGGACAGCCTGGATTACATAGTGAGACCCTGTTTCAAAGAACCACACTAAATCACACAAAACCACATGAAATCAAAATAACAACAACCAAACAAAATAAAATAAACAAAACAAAGCAACCCCCCCAAAATGTACACTTTTTTATTAGTGCAAGTTTGCAGTCCATAATGATTAATTTATTATGGGGAGTTGGTACATATACATGATACATCTTAATTCTTTCTGTCATCTCTTAACCGCCCCCCCCCATCCCGCTCTGCTCCTTCCAACACTTGGTCCCTATTTCATTTGCAAAAGCTCTATTTCCTTTTTTTTCAATTCTTTTTTCCCACCCCATTTCCCTCCCCTTCCTCCTTCATCTTTCCGTCTCTTGTTTCCGTCAGTTTGAAAAAGATCTCCTTACTTCCTACTTATCTTTTATTTTGCTATTTATATTTTTTGAATTTCTCAGAAAAGAGACATCACGCAGGTTAAGCTTCTGTGTCTGACTTATTCTATTTAATATTATGGTCTCAAGGTGTATCCATTTACCTACAAATAACTGAAGTTTATCTTTCTTTATGACGGAGTAGTACTCCTTTGTGTATAAATACTACACTTTCTTTATCCATTCATCTGTTGATGGACATGTAGGCTGTTTCCAAGATTTAGGCATTATAAATTGTGCTGTTATAAACATGGGTATGCATGCATCGCTGTAATATGGTGTCTTCAGCTCTTTTGGGAAGACACATAGAAGGGGAATAGCTGTGTCAAATGGAATTTCTAGTTTTAGTGGGTTTTTTTTTTTTTTAGTACCGGGATCGAACTTGGGTCCTTGCACTTGCAGGGCAGGTGGCGGAACCACTGAGCTAAATCCCCGGCCCTAGTTTTAGTGTTTTTGAGGAATCTCCACATAGATTTTCATAAAGGTTGTACTAATTCACATTCCCACCAACAATGTAAGGGTTCCCTTTTCTCCACAGTCTCACCAGCATTTGTTATTATTTACTTTCTTTATGATAGCCATTCTTTCTGGAGTAAGATTGTATCTCAGAGGGGCTGGGGACTTAGCTCAGTGGTTCTGCTGCCTGCTTCACAAGCGCAAGGACCCAAGTTCAATCCTCGATACCAAAAAAAAGATACTGGAAACAGTAAGATTTTATCTGTGTTGTTTTAATTTTCATTTCTCTAATGGCCAGCAATGTCAAACATTTTTCATCTAACTATTAGCCATTTGTACTTCTTCTAAGTGTCTGTTCTTTTTGGTTCCCCATTTTTTGATTGTGTCTTTTATTTTTGGGGGGTCTAATTTTCTTGAGTTCTTTATGCATTCTCGATGTTAATCCTCTGTCTGAGGAATAGCTGGCAAAAACTTTTTCCCATTCTATAGGTTGTCTCTTCACTTTGTTCGTTGTTTCCTTTGCTGTACAAAATCTTTTAAATTTGATATGATCCCATTGATTGATTCTAGGTATTATTTCTTGTGCAATTGGTGTTCTG
>NW_004624732.1:17390371-17416327 GCF_000247695.1 Heterocephalus glaber | reverse complement strand
CTTGTGCTTGCAAGGCAGGCGCGGAACCACTGAGCTAAATTCCCGGCCCAGTATATTGCCTTACATTTGAAAAACAAATCCGGAAGACAACGTAATCCCTATAGACGAAACTGTCATTGCCTGGATAAAATAATCTGCTCATATAATTTAATGACCCCTCCCGTACTTCCTGTAACGTAAACTATCAAATTTTAGGTTTTAGGATAAAATCCAATGCTCAGAAACATTAAAACAATTCGTCCTTTATTGTGCCTTTTAATAGAAGGGTTTAGGGAGTAAGTTCCAGACTGCAAATCGCGGGTGGGAGGAGTCGAAACACCCAGTTTGGAGAAGCTTTTAGAACTCAGTCATTGGCCCAGGCACCTTTCCAGTACCAGGTAACACGCGGTCGCTCTCGCCAAATTCAAAGGACTGGATTGATTAAGGGGCGGGGCCTCCCTGGGGGTAAGATGGCGGCGCGCGACGCTCTGGGCTGCTTGGGTCCCTACTCGGTATCAGGAAGTCCTCTGGCCTTCGGTTTAGGAAGCGGAAGTAAAGGGGTTGGCAGTTGGGCTGTTTCTCTCAGTGACCGGCTCGGGAGTCGAGCCGCGGGAAAGGCGCGTGTCGGCCTCTCACTGGCGCAGCCTTCGTCGCCGCCGCCGCCGCCGCCCCGCCCCGGCGTTGTCGCAGGCGCTGTAGTGGACAGTGTGCGGCCCCGGCATGGGCAGCGAGGGGTACGCGAGCGGTGCTCCTGTCGCGGTTGCGCGGCCGGTGACAGGTACCCGGGGGTGGTGTTGGGAGGCCTTGTTGGTAGAAAGAGGGTCTGGCACGTCAGACGACCCTGTGCCCAGGTCACCTTGAGCTTCCGTCTCTGCCCTCGGTTTCCCCTCGCGAGTCAGCTCTTCGGCAGCTCCCCAAGTTGTCCTTAGTGGTCTTCCCCTCGAGGTGGCGAGTTCTCAGGGTGGCTGCGGGCAGTCCTCAGCGGTCTCGAGCCGTCTTTGAGGAGCTTTGAGACCCATGTGTCCTAGTGCAGAAGGGAAGTTCCTTAACGTTAAGTTAGACCGAGCCTGACCCTAAGTAGTATAAGAACCAGCACTTAGCAAGAGTGATTGGAGAACTGCTTTGTCCTTATATAGGTTTCTATTTTCCCTAAATGAATTCAGGTGATACATATTAGTTGCAGTTTTCATTAATGCTGGGATCTGTTGGCCGGGAATTGGAAGATCCGGTTTCATTTTTAGTTTGGTTTTTTTTGCGGTACCAGGGATCGAACTCAGGACCTAGCACTTGCGAGGCAGGCACGGCGCCTCTGAGCTAAATCCCCGGCCCCTTATACGGTTTCATTTTTAGTGTGGGACCTGGCAGAAGAATAAGATCTTCATACATCACCTAAAGTTATGGATGTGAAGTGTCCTTGTTTGTTTGTTGAAAGCGCTGGCTTCTTTAGTATTTGCTGCCATATTTGAGAAGGAGCATATTTTGTTCATTCCAAGACCTGGGATCTTATGGCTTAATGCTCTCTGGAATCATTCATTGGTGCACTTGCTATCCAACTTTATATAAGTGCCCTCTTTTCTTGAAATATCTTTTACACTGGCAGACATTTGAACACTTATTTTATTTTATTCTATTTTGAGACAAAGCTCACTATGCAGCCCAGGCTAGCCTCACATTTGGGGGTGATCCTCCCGCCTCAGCCTCCCAAATGCTGGGATCACATGCGTGCACCACTAGGCCTGGCTTGCACACATTTTAAATATGTAGTTAATGCCACAGAACTAGAGATGATGATAGCCTTTCCTCTTGACTGGCTTTTCATACTCTTAGCTGAAACCAAATTTATTTAAGGAAGTGAACAGAATACTTTTTTTTTTTTTTTTTGGTACTGGGCATTGAACTTGGGACCTTGGGCTTTTGAGGCAGGTGGTGGAACCACTGAGCTAAATCCCTGGCCCTGGAATACTTTCAAGAAGGGAGAATACTCGAGACTATGACGAAAATTCACTTGGAAGATTTCTGTAGTTACTTGATCATTTTTATCCCAGATATATGGTAACTAGCTGAAATCAGGTGTATGTGGTTCACAGCAAATGGTTTTACTAATATGGATAAGTATATATTAGGTTTAGTTAGTTGAGAAGTTAATTTCTCAAAAAGGGTGCTTTCTAATATTTTCTCACTAGTATATGTTGAAACTCAAGTACACATTTATAAACTTGCAGATTGCATGTTGTTTTCAAAGAATTTGTTAGCTCCTGAGTTTAAAAATGAAAGAAGAAAATGTCAATGACTTTGATTTTAGAATCATTGTGTCTGTTTCCCCAAAAGTGAAAAGCATTTACCACATGTAATTTTTGTTCATCTTTTCTGTATCTTACTGTAGATAAATAAGCAAGGAATAATATTTTAATTTAAACATACTAGAAACTTACAGGTAAGGTTTTGACCAGTTTACCATTAGTTGATACAGTTGGGCCTAGAACTTGTTAAAGAACGTTTTATGTGTCATGCTACTGGCCTTGTGCCCATGATTATGGCGTGCTGCTACAGGGCACAGTGTGACAGCTGTTATCATCCATACTAGTCATTTAGGACCACTAGTGTCAGAATGATAAGGGACCTCATAAAATGAAGATATTGTATCCTCAAACAAGACCCCTTCAGTGAAGTTCTTACAGTTTCTCTGGACAGCCCTTTTCTCTGTTATTCCCTGTGGGATCAAGAATGTGGGGTCAGGGTGGCAAAGCTCTTGCTCCTCCTCTTCCTCCCCACTCTCCTCAACTCTGGGGATTAGACCCAAGGCCTTCCAACTGAGCTGCATTTAGAGGGCTTATTTATTTATTTATTTATTTAATTTTAAAATTTGAGACAGTGGCTCACTAGGTCACTGTGTACCCTAGGCCAGGCTCATGTGAGTGCTGAGATAACAGGAGTGTGCCACCAAAAGCTCTTTAATGTCCACTTGTTCTCTTCTGGAGTGGTGCTATACCCCAGTTTGAGAATATACACTGTAGGGCCGAGGATTTAGCTCAGCGGCGCCACCCCTGCCTCAGAAGCACAAGGTCCTGAGTTTGTACCCTGGTACAGAAAAAAAAAGCAATACACTCTTTCAGAAACAGTGCAAGGGGACCTCTGGGTAAGTCACGGGCACATAAGCTTTTCTTTTTTTGGTGGTACTGGAGATTGAACCCAGGGCCTTCATACCGGAAGCAGCTCTAGAAGGCCTCATTCATGAGTGTCTTTAGTTGTGCTGTTGTGGTTGCCTTGAGATTCAGAATTTCTTGTAAACATTTACCTTTCATAGTCATTTTTACTTTGAGGAAGAGCCAAAAGTTGCATGGTACCAGCTCTGGTAAATAAGATGACACACCATGTGTTTATAAGCCTGCCTTCCATTGGATGGTACTTGGCAACCGCATTCACCATAATTTTTGATCACATCTCATAAAGACACAAAAGAAGACTTTCAGAACTGCTTCAGAAAGTAGCAAGATGGAGAGGAGGAGTGTGTTTGAGCGAGGGGAATGTTTTGAAGGGGATTAATGGCAATGTTTCTTTTACTACAGTAAATTTTTAAAAATTTTAAATATTCACCGAATATTTTGATCAGTCCTTGTAGCATGATACTGTGGAACTTGTAGACATGATTACAATCCCAGGGAAATTCACTCCCCAGCTATTGTTTGTAAACGTTAGGTAACATGGGGTATGTAAAGCTAGCCCATTGCTCAGTAAAGGGTAGGATTTCCTGAGTGGCCTTGTGTCCTGCCCCCAGTTCTCTTACCACTCTACCTGCCCAGTTGTCTGCCTGGGGTTATTGTGTGGTGATGTTCAACTGTTATTCATCATGAATCACCACTTTGTGGGAATTATACATCTAGGCTCCTTTAGGACAAATTGTAAACATAGTCAGGATCATAATATTGCTTGAACACTGTTCACACACTCCTCTGTTCAGAAACCCAGTGACTTTTGCGGAGGATTTTTATTTTCTCTTAGCCACAGAGGATTTGTTTCCAAAGTATATGTTTGATAATGTACCATTCTCTGGTTTAGGAACATAGTTTGGTTTTCTTGTGATACAATGTTTACCTACAAGGATTGATTCTAGCAGGAGATTTAGCTCAGTGGTTCTCCTGTCTGCCTCCCAAGCGCAAGGTCCCAAGTTTGATCCCTCGTACCAAAAAAAAAAAAAAAGTAATTTAAGGATTGATTCTGGAATAGTACTTGGCACTTTACAAAGCAGTTTTCATGTTGCCATTTCATTTACATAGTGACTGTCTGTGGTGGGTATCGTTATTCCTATATAGTCTGGGAAATGAAGGGCCCAGGAAGTTAGCCCACTTATAGTTAAATTGCTAGTAAGTAGCAAACACAGGGGTTGCTCATAGCTCCCATGACTCTAATAGGTTTTCTCTTTACTAACCAGGAGTCTGAGGCTGCAGTGCATAAGCCTGTGGAAGATGGTGTCTGTATAACCCTAAGAGTTCTTGAGTGATCTGAAGTTGTGTGTACAAGCTGGGGTCCTTGCTTGCTTCTCTTCAGAAAATGTCATAACTCTAGAAGGTTCTTTGAAAGGAGCCTGCCTTCCCCCTGCCCCAGCCTGGAGTCATTGCTAGCAGGTTTCGTTGTCAAAGGTCTAGTTTAGTTGGCTCTGTTTTCAGTAGATTTTATTTTTGTGCATAGATTCTTTTGTTTCTTTTTTTTTTTTCTGGTACCGGGGATCAAACTTGGGACCTTGTGCTTGCGAGGCAGGCGCCGGAACCGCTGAGCTAAATCCCTGGCCCCAGATTCTTTTGTTTCTGCATAGTCTATGTAGTAGTCTTTACAAATGTTGTTTTTAAGAAGTATTTCTGAGCATCTTTATTTATGTCTGATGTTCATACTTCCCTCCAGAAGAGCTGATAGTGCTTGAATTTAAAACTCTTCTAAAAGCCGTTTTTGTATTTGCTATACTTGATTTGTTTTTGACCATTACTTTTGAAAGACTGTATGTTACAGGAAACAGGATATTAGTACAAATTATGATTTTTTTTTTTAGAAAGGCTCACTATGTAGTTCAGGCTGGCCTTGAACTCACTGTGTAGCCCAGGCTGGCCTTGAACTCCTACCTCAGCCTCCCATGTGCCAGAATTACAGGTGTGTGCTCCCACGTAATTCTTGTAGAAAGAAGGAGGTATTGATTAATTTTCTCAGTATTACTTGTCTCTTCCTGTGAGATGTATAGCCAACATAGAGGAACTGGGGTGAAACTAGGATAAACCATATCAAATGGTAAGCTTCCCACATATTCTCATCCTCTTGGTTCCTATTAAAAAGGGGAGGAGGGGCCGGGGATTTAGCTCAGTGGTTCCATCGCCTGCCTCACAAGCGCAAGGTCCAAGTTTGATCCCTGGTACCAAAAGAAAGGCGGGGAAGAGGTCCTGGATGTGAACTTTTTCCTTTCCTTTCCTTCCTTCCCCTACATGAGATTTTTAGCCAGAGTGGCCTTGAAATCTTGGGCTCAAGGGATTCTGATTCTCCTGCCCCACCCTCCTGAGTAGCAGGGCCACTGTGCACACCCAACAATTCTTACATTTATTTATGTTTTATTTGTGTGCTGGGGATTTGAACCTGGTGTCTTGCACATGCTAGGCAAGTGTTGTACCACTGAGTTGTGCCTACCTCTGGATGCTAACTTTTATGTAGCTCTGGGGGATGTCTGATTAAGGTGCTGTTAGGCAGATTCTGGGATGAGAAAATCATCTCAGAGAAATCTACAGCTGGAGACTGTTTTTGAAATGGCCCAGTCACTCTCTGTGAGGGTCTCAGCATTCTGAGAGGTTGTTGACAGGAGTCAGAAGGCTGCATGCTGTGACCTTGCTGCTCTGCTAGTCACTTGGTGTTCCTGATTGGTAGATGAGAATGAGTGCCCTTGGAACCCATTGAATTCTTATATTTGTTCATTCCAGAGCCTGTCTTTGATTTTTTGAGAGTCATATTAGTTTTCTAAGGCTGCCATAACAAAGTACCACAAAGTTGATGGCTTAGACCAACAGAAATTTACCGTTTCATAGTTTTGAAGGCTACAAGTCCTAAATCTTGTAACATGATTCTCTCTGAAACTCTCTAGATGGAGATTTTTTTTCATTAAATTCTTTTATTGGTACATTCTAGGTATACAACACAATTACATTTCTCATTGGGAATTGTACCTTTACATAATGCATCTTGGTTCTTATTTTTTCCCCATTCCTAGCCCTCCCTTCACCCCCTCCACCCTTCCCTATTTACAAAGATTTTATTTCCATTTTTTCCATTTCTCATCATTTTTCCTTTCCCTTCTTTCCTTTCTCCTGCCCCTCCCACTACCCCTACCCCTTTGGACCTTTTCTTCCTATTTTGCATTATCAATTATTCATTCTAATCATTGGTACATTTTAGGTATACAATATAATGACATTCATCATTGGAAATTTGCACCTTTACATAGTCTCTCTTGGTTCTTATTTTTCACCCTTGCCCAGCCCTCCCTTCAACCCCTCCAGTCCTCCCTATTTACAAAGATTTTGTTCCTATTTTTCCATGTTCTCATATTAATCCCATTCCCTTCTATCCTTTCCCCTAGCCCTCCCACTTCCTTCCCCTTTGCCCCTTTTCTTCCTATTTCACATTACCTATTATAGATTTAGTCCTTGTTTACACTTTCAGTTTCTCACACCAGAGAAACTATTCCGTATTTACACATGTGTGTCCTATTTATTTCACTTAAGAGTATGGCCTCAATGTGCATCCACTTAGCTATAAATGTCTCTAATTTGTCATTTTTTATGGCTGAGTAGTACTCTAGATGGAGATTTTTTTTTGCTTGGCTCTTCCAAGCTCTGGTGCCCCAGGCATTCCTTGACTTGTAAGATTTCAGTGTCTGCCTCAGTCTTCACCTGGAGTTTTCCCTGTGTCTCTTCATGTTGTTTCTCTCTGTCTGTCTCTGTGTCCCAGTTCCCTTTTTTATTATACTAGTTACATTGAATTAGCCCATCCTAATGACCTCGTCTTAACTTGCTTGCCTCTGTGAAGACTCTGTCTCCAAGTAAGTTCACATTCTGAAGTTCTGGAATTTGGGAATTCAACTTATTTTTATGGAAGATAAAATGCAACCCACAACACATCTATCATTTATGTTTCATCTGTTTCAGCTTTATTTACTTCATACTTTATAAAACATTCTTGGTTTTTAAAACAATCATAACTTGCTGCGATACCAACTGACTTTTATACTTCTGTATGTATAGACTCCCCAGGAAATGAAGTGGAGCCTGTGTAGGAAGGAATATAATGAACTACTTACCTTTAATTATGTATCAGTCACTCAACAAATATCTGTTGGACTGTCTATATATTAAGTGCTAGTATTGTTCAGAAGTGGTCCTATTTTTGTTCTTTTGTATCTCTTGGTATTAAGATTATTATTTTGTATCTCTAGGTATTAAGATTTAAACATGACCCTTTTTTCTTTCTAGGGCTTTGCTGTAAAATGGGACTTCTAATTGTGCTCACTGGACTGTGGCTGTACTCCTCAGTAAAAGCAGATTCAAAAGCCATTACAACCTCTCTCACAACAAAGTGGTTTTCCTACCCACTGCTGTTAGAAGCCAGGTAAGAAGACCTTCTTTTCTTTCACATATTTGAATATAAATGTAGGCTCTTCCAGGAAATGAATGAATATTCGGCAGCTTTTAAGAATGAGATTATGATCTTCAGATATATTTATTAATGTGCTGTATAAAGGTTGTTAGGGCACAGAATCTTTCAGTAGGAGAGGGCTCTGTCGATGCAGAGAAGCTCAGGAACTTGGTTAGGCAAATATATTGAATTAGTTAAATTTTTATGTTATCTTCCAGAAAAAGTGTCAGTGTGGTTATAAGGGAAGACAGAATTGTATTTAAAAGAAATTGTCTACCAAAGTGAGGAAAGTTTTAAGGGATTTTTAATAAATGCAAGAGGAGAGAGCTTGGCAAGGCTGGGGAAAGAGGACATGAATCTCCCGAGAACCCTAGTAAAGACCCCATCAGAGAGGGCAGGAGGTGGCCGAGGGAATGACCAGATTTTTCTGTTCTGAAGTGCCTGTGTTCTGCACATAGCCTCTATAAAGTCAAATCAATAAATTAATATCTTAATTAAAATTGGTAGCACTTTTTGTAAAACAATTGTATATTTTAAATTTGATAAAATAAAATATAGTCAATGATTTCTTGGGAAATTTTCAATTCCAAGTGCGTTTTTTAGCTAGTGTTTATAATATACATACCATAGATATATCTTTTTTTTTTTTTCTTTTTCAGTATTGGGGATTCAACCCAGGGGCTTCACATTTAAGTTTCACTCACAGTGCTTTTTTCTTTTTCTTTTGAGATAGGGTCTCACTAAGTTGCCTAAGCTGGGTTCAAATTTGTATCTTCCTGCCTCAGCTTCTCAGAGTATTGGGATCACAAGCATTGACTACCGTACTTGGCTAAGATAACGCTCCACATAGCCAGTTTTATATTCTTATGCACAGAAATTTATTTTTATTATATTGCAAGTAATATATAGTTAGGATTTAAGGGAATCTTTCCAAAGGTGTAGTAGAGGAAATACTTCGCAGTGTTTGATACTAGAAATTTGAACTGTCAGGTCACTTCAGTTAACTTTGTGGTCTGTCTTTGATTCTTCAGCTTAGAATTTTGTCCTCTAACTTTTCTTCCTGAATTCCTTAAAACATAGGAATAAAGTGTTGTGTTGTGTTGGTTATGTGGGTAGTCGCCCTGCCAACGGAGAACCTCGGTTGGTGTGGGGGAGAGGACCTGTGGAAGCTGATCTGGACATCCAGGGCCTAGTGGACTTTCTGCTGAGCAGACTCCTTCCTTACTTCTCTGTGCCTCTCTCTGTTCAGCAATGAAATGGCAAAAGAAAAAGAGAATTCAGCCAGAACAAGTCCTAACACTGCTGTGTGCATTGTGTAGTGGGTTTACAGTAACTAATGTGATAGATGGGTTGAGCTCCTCAGGTACTTCGTTGGATTACAGAGTAGTTGTATAAGTGAAATGGCTGAGGGTCACTGGAAATCCTGGACTGCTTGAGCCAGGACTCTGGCAACTCATGTTTTGTTTTAATTTGCTTTTCCTTTTTGAAATTGTATATGGGATAATTTGGTGTAAATCTAATCCACTGAGATTTATTATCACTTTTGGAATAATTTTGAACAATTAACTGTAACAGATGTTTCATGATATCCTGCTTAACATTCTTAGCTGAGTTATATTTGACTTCACTCACTTGTATTGATGCTGACTAGTTTTTTGGAATTTAGTTTGTTCTGAAAGATTCTTATGATATATACCTATGGACATTTAAGAAAGAATGCCAAAGTTTTCAGCCCCAGTTTCTCAGGTTTTTTCAGTTGCTTTGATCACTGTGGAGTGGATAGGCTCTAAATTCATTTGCCAAATTCTATGTCACCTTTAAAGGAATCTGTAACATCCCTTTTCATGTCCCTGGTCATTGTTTTTAGGCCTCTGCTCTCCTGTGTCTTTTTGCAAACCTGTGGCCATGGTAGGGAGATTTGTAGGCAACTCAGGAAGGAGCTCTGCTTATTTGAAAGTACTCTGTACTTCCTTCCAGAGCTTTCGAAGGCTGCCATTCTTCTCCTGTGTCTGATGATGGCTTGTGGTTCTCTGTCCATCTGGGTAAAGATGAAGGGACAGAATCTTTCTGTACACGACAAGGCATGCAGTTATCATAGACCTTGTGGCAGGCTCATGTCTTAGAGACTAAAAATATTCCTGTGTACATTTTTAGATTGTGCTTCATTTACTAACTTTGTGCCCTTAAACAAGTCCATAATTTCTCTGAGTGGCTGCTTTTTTTTGAAAATGGTTATAACTGAGGGTGGTTGTGTGAATTTGTGGATACAGGTGAATGTGCTGAGCCCAGTGACTGTTACATTGAAGACTTTCCTTAGACAGTCCTTTCCCTTCCCCTTTGAGCCCTGTTCAGAAGAGTTCCTATTCTTATATCACAGTAGCTTTAGAAAGTTTACCATTGGATTTGTGCTACCTAGTGGACATTCAGGTTATTTGTAGGATTTGGCGGGGGGCAGTGGCGGGGAAGTCATAAATGACAAGCTTTATTATGACTTTTCAAAAGGTTTATATATGGAGACAGTGGTATAATATGCTCTCCACATCCCCATCAGTCACTTTTTTTTCCCTGATACTGGAGATTGAACCCAGGGCCTTTGTATTGAACTGCATCCCAGCCCTTTTTATTTATTTGTTTTTCTGAGACAGGATCTCACTAAGTCACTTGAATTTATGATCACCCTCTTCAGCCTCAGGTGTGTGTCACCACACCCAGCTCACCAGTCACTTTGAACAGTTACCAGTCCCAGTACGGTAATCACCATCAGCCTCTCCCCTACCTCACTGGCATATTTTAAAGGAACTACTTATATTATGTAATTTTATCTGTAAAACTACAGAGTTTTACTCAGAGGCAAAGGTATAAGAAGCTAAGAAACAAAATAAAAATGCAGAATTAATTATACTATGAAAGAAATAGTAGTGTTCCTTTTTCATGATGTCGTCCATTATTCTCCTCTTCCCTGGATTTCTGTGAATTTAGTGGTTAATTTTCTTAAGACTGTTCTCAGCTTAGACTTATAAGACTTATTATGTAGTGGGATGAAAAAAGAATTATGGTTCAAGAAATTTTCCTATAGGAAAAACATGTATTTAGCCGGAGTGAGTCTCTTCTCACCATAACTAAAGAATATGTCATCCCCTTCTGCTAACTTATCTTGTTAATGTGGCTTCAGCTTATGAATTTAGTGTTTATTTGGACATCGTGACTCAGAACATGTTTTCTTAAACTGTAAACTATTTTACAGTTACTCTGAAATTTATGTGAGTTACTAGAAAGTCTAGAGAAATACAGAGGCATTAAATAATTAAATACATTATGATAATGGATATTTTCAGAAACCTGTTTTTAGGGAAGCTGTGGATTACCAGGAAATGTTTCTTATTTTTCCCATATTTCTGTGTCTAGCTGTGGAGTAGAGTGAGAGTTGTACACCCCAGTGTTGACAAGTAATGGGAAAGTCTTCCTTTGGCTAGGTAAGCTGAGATCCAGATCTGTAGTTTGCTTTAAGACAGTGAAAGATCACCACTATATTAGTTCTCTGGCTTGGAAGTGAAGATAACCAATTTATGTGAATCACTTACTCAGTTATTACAGACATTTTCTTTTAGGGATTTTAGACTCCTGAATGAAGGCGAATTCAGAATGGCTATCATTTTAGGTTAACAGTGAAAAGTGGAAAAAGATTAAGATGATATGAACATTTTAGATCTGATTTTGTTAGATCAGTATTAATTTTACATAAATCTAATGATCTTGAAAATTTAGATTTATGGGTGTGAAAAAATTGTAACATGCTTCCTTTAGCCTCCTAGAAATTTTTCTAGGGTTTATATTTACTGTGGGAGAACCTTTAGGCAAAACATGTTTTTTGTTCTTTGTAAGGTCTTTCAGAAAATAAGCAGAACTACTACTAGAATTATTAATTCCTAATTCTGCTTCCACCACTGACAGCATTTTTGTTAATGGGCTTTAGAAGCTTTTTTTAAATATTGGAACTTCCTTGTTACAACATTTTTATTATTTCAGGTGTCTTAAATAGCTGTGAAGTGAATATACTATTAAGTTAATAAGTTATTAATAGCTAACAAACTAGTAAGACTTATCTTTAAGAAAGACATACATTATACATAAAAAGTATAATATATATATATATAAATTAAAAGCCAAATTGTGGACATTTGGAAACTTCAAAACCTTTTTATTCTCTATAGTAATATGGTTTACATTAAAATATTTTATTAAGTTTTATTTCTGACATTTCCTCCTTTTCTCTCAGTGAGTTTTTAGCAGAAGACAGTCAAGAGAAATTTTGGAATTTTGTAGAAGCCAGTCAAAATATTGGATCATCAGATCATCACGGTAAAATTGAAGCAAATGCTTCTTTGACTTTGATGTCTGGGAAAATATTAGAAAAATGTTCTCTTTTATAGTATGTGTGATGTGGCAGTTAATGGAAAGCATTTTTTTAGTCTTAAATGACTAGAGTTGCAATGCTAGCCAGGAAGAGCCAGCACAAACCAAATACTGTGATCATTTTAGACACTAGAGGTTGACTCAGGGCCTCAGGCAAGTTAAGCATGTGCATTATCATAGAACAGTGCTCTAAGCTCTAAAAGACCTACAGTACTAGGGATAGAACACAGGGGTGCTTTACACTGAACTACATTTCCACCCCTTTTTATTTATTTTGTGACAGGGTAGTTGCCCAAGCTATCTTAGATTTTGTCATTCTCCTGCCTCTGCCTCCCAAGTAGCTGGGATTACAGGTGTGTGCCACCACATCTAACTCCAATTATTTATTTACGTATTTATTTAGATACTGGGGATCAAACTAGGACCTTGCACTTGCAAGGCAGGCACTGTGCCACTGAGCTAAATCCCTGGCCCTCCAATAATTATTTTTTAAGGAAATGAGGTCTTAATATGTTGTTCAGGCTGGCCCTGAACTCCTGGGCTCAAGCTATCCTCCTGGCTCACCCTTCCAAGTAGTTGAAACTACAGGCATAAACCACTATACCCATTCCCAAATAATTATTTCTGATGCAGTTTGTAACTTTGGCTATAAGTAGTACCCTCCTCCCCCTCATGTTTTCATTGTTGTGTTCTTTTATTAAAGTGCTATGTGAATATTTTGTGGAAGTACATTTTATTTTAAATCATTTGGTGTTCGCTTAATATCCATCTGATTTAATTCACCCTTTCTTTTGTTATGAACTAATTACTCAACTGATCTATTATCTGTTAAGCATGTTGTCATTAAGATAGTGCCATCCAGAATGTGTTCCATTATGCCTGCTGGCCACTCACAACTTGAGTGTCAAGGTACCAAATCACTGCCTGGCTTAACTGTTTAGGTTTTATAAAAATAATACATATTTTAATAGTTGTCTGTATGTTTTTTGTGTGATTGAAATACCTAAAGGTTTCAAATAAGCATCTTTAAGTTTTGGTTATATAATTTATAGTCAACTAGAATTGTTTAAGTTATCAAAAAACCATTTTACTTTTTAGATTTCATGGAACAGATTTATCATAGAGTCTTAAGTGAAATTTGAACAGTGATATTTAAAGTGCAATTTCAATATAAATGATATGTATTCTTTTTTTTTTTTTTTTTTTTGGTACTGGGGATTGAACTCAGGACCTTGTGCTTGTGAGACAGGTGGCAGAACCATTGAGCTAAATCCCTGGCCGTATATATTCTTGATTAAAATTAGAGGAGTATGAATTCTTGGAGAAGTGTATGTTAAACATTTTATTATTTGAAATTTATTATTTGTATTCTTACCACTCAAAGTTTCACGCCATTAATATTTTGACAACATTTTGAGTTATTTCTTTTCTTTTCTTTTTTATTTTTTTGGTACTCGGGATTGAACTCAGGACCTTATGCTTGTGAGGCAGGTTACAGAACCACTGAGCTAAATCCCTGGCTTGAGTAATTTCTTTTCTAGTTTTTTGTTTTTTTATGTAGAAAACGCTAATGCAGTATAGAACCTTTTATATTCTGTTTTTAAGAATGTTGATACTTTTAAAAGTAAGGATTTTTTTTTTTTGAGTAGCTAGTATGTGATTCAGAAGTGAAAGCTAGATAAAAGGCTATACACAGAAAAATCTTTTTCCTTCTTGGTCCCTATTTCTTGTTTCTTTTCTTGCCTTTTATAAGCATTTTTAATTAGTTTACCCTGCAGTATTTTTTACAGCATATCCATATATGCAATATGGATACACATACACACGTATAATATACATATTCTTATTTCTCATTCTTTTGGTTAAAAAGATAGCTTATTATGTACATTGTATATCTTACATTTTTCATTTACCTGAGGATTTTTTTCATGCTAGTATGTCGATTTTTTTCCCCCTTTCATATAATTTGGTTCAACTTTTTATTTAAATACTTGTTAAACTTTATGGTTTTGTCAGTACCTTTTAATATCTTGTACTTCCTCATCCCACTGTTAATTTTTTAAAGTTACTTCAGTAGATAACATATACTTGGTATCAAAGATACAAAGATAAATAAGTCATAGCCTCTACCTGTAGGGGCCCAAAGCCTTGGGTGGTAGATAGATAGTGAGTAAATCATTTAGTAAATGATAGAAGTGAAAGGTGAGCAGAGAAGTATTCTGGGATTCAAGAAGAGATGTCACTATTGTAGCATTTGGTAGGAATCAGGGTGACTTCCTGGAGTAGGTGATTTCACAGCTGAATTCTTCCTTTGGGAATAGGTAGGTGGGTATCCAGGTAACTGGGAAAGCAGCAGTTCAGGGGAAGGGAATAGTTTGAGCAAAGGGAGAAAGAAAGGAAATGTCCAACTGCAATCTATATGGAGGAAATTTTGAACATTTGACAAAAGTTCAAGACAATATACTGGTAAAATTTTGCAGTCACATACCTTTGTAACCTATATATTTATGAACTGTTTTATTTGGATAGCTCTAGTTTTATTGAGTTATTTGGATTAATGTTCTTTCTTGACAGGTACTAATAATTATTCCTATTATCATGCAATATTGGAAGCTGCATTTCAGTTTCTATCACCTCTACAGCAGAATTTGTTGAAATTTTGTCTGTCTCTTCGTTCCTACTCGGCCACAATCCAAGCCTTCCAGCAAGTAAGTCCAGTGCTTCTAGACAATAGCATTTTGTAAGGTATATGACATGATGATGATGGGGTACATTGCAGTTGCCATGGAATTGAATTGCAGAATTGTCACTTTTTTTTCTGGGATTTATGATTTATTTTAAGATAATAAGTAGAACTGATGTTAAGTGTCCAAATCACAGGTTTTTTAAAATTTTATTTGTTTTTTTTGTACTGGGGATTGAACTCAGGACCTTGTGCTTGAGAGGCAGGCGGTGGTACCACTGAGCTAAATCCTCGGCCCAGTTTTTTATTTTTGTTTTTGTTTTTTAATTTTTTTGAGACAGGGTCTCACTGTGTCCAGGCTGGCCTTGAACTCACTGTGGAGCCCAGGCTGGCTTTGAACTCATGGTGACCTTTCTGCCTCAGCCTCCCAAGTGCTGGGATTGCAGGTGTGCACAGCCCCAAATCACAGATTTTTAAAGATATAATTTGTACTTATTTTCATATAAGAAAAGGAAAGAATAACTACACAAGAAAGAGACAACCGCTTTGTTTGTGCAACACATATTGTTTCTTACTACACCAGTGAACTTGAATCTGGTCACAACCTTTAGAACTAAAAGCAGTTTTCCAGGAAATACAGCAGGTGGAAAGTGTCAAGCAGCATCACAGGGATGCAGTCAGGAAAATCTAACTTCAGGGAAACTGCTGTCAAGTGATCTGGTTTCAATAAATAAATAATAAGAGGAAAAAAAGGGACAGAGCAATTTCAGATCAAGAGAGACTTCAAAAATGTGTCAGCACAGTACAAGGATCTTGTTTGGATTTTGAGAAAGTGATTTTCTTCATGGACCATATTTTTTGAGCACATACTTGTGATGCAGTTAACTTATTCCTCTCTCCTCACCTTTCTCCAAATTGGCAGCGGGGTCCAGAGGCTTCATCCAAAAGGGATTTCTTCCCTTTGGCAAATCTATAGGTAGTGCTATGTTCTTCCATTTCCTAATTTCTGATTTATTCATATTCATTCATATTCTTCCCCCAACCCCTGATTTAGCAGCCATTATTGCTTAATTCCTAATCTAATTCTTTGGGAAATATAAAGTGATGACTCAGTCTGGCAGTCATTATTCATTTGTTTCTGGAACGTGGACATAAAGAAGCACATTGCCTCAGCTAAGCGTGATGGCGCACGCCTGTAATCCTAGCACTTGGGAGTCTGAGGCAGGAAGATCGCCACAAGTTTGAGGCCATCCTGGGCATATAGTGAGTTTTGGGTCAGCCTGAACCACATAGTGAGATTCTGTCTGAAAAGACCACAACCACAACCAAAACCAAAACCAAAACTAAAACCAAAACCAAGTAAAACAAGAAGCACATAGCCTCATTATTATTTTTGGTGATATTGTTCTCATAGGAAAGACAGAACACACGCTCAATTCTTTGCCTTTATTTCACAGGATTCTAAATTTGATTTATTAGCATCCTTTGACTATTTAAGTTTTTATTTCATCTTTATTATGTTAAATACATTTAGCATTTAACATAATGCTTACTGTCGTAACCATTTTAAGTGCACAAATCAGTGATTTTAAGTGCATTCATCCATCTTCAGAACTTTTTTCATTTTGGGAAATTGAAGCTATACTCAAAATCCCCCCCCACCCCCCCATTTCCCGTCCTTTCTTCTTCCACATACCTTGACAACTGACCTTCTATGTTGTACCAATGAATTTACTTGTTCTGCATACCTCATATGAGCAGTCTTTAACATTTGTCCTTTCGTTATTTGGCTTGTTTCACATAGCACGATGTTTCTAAGGTTCACCATGTATAGCAAGTATTGCCATTTTACTCCTTTTTTGGCCAAGTAATATTCATTCCATTATATTTATCTCACATTTTATTTATCCATTCTTTCCCTAATGAACATTTGGGTAGACTTCACTTTTTGGCTATTGTGGATAATATTGCTATGGCACATTAGTGTACACTTACCTGATTGAGTCTCTGCTTTTCTTTTCTTTTGGGTTTTTACATAGGAGTGTAATTCCTGTGTCATATGGTAAGTTTATGTTTAACTTTTTAAGGAACCAACACTGTTTTGAGTGGCTGCACCATTTTAAATCCCCAATAGTGGGTATCTTTATTACTTGTGTTTAGAGCCCTTATGGAGTGATTGCTTCTCAGAGATATCTTCCAGATATAGCTGGTGTTTTTAGGCTTTGACTCTAATGACTCTTAGGCAATCTCGTTTTCCATTTACCAGAGAGGGCAACTGATTAGATCAATCACGACACCTTAGCCCAGTTGCTACAATCAGCAACAACAATAGCATCAAACACAACTTAGAAAATGACAGTATGTGGTAGCAATTATTAATCTGTTACCTTTAACCGTGTGAGCTAGATCAAAGTCGAGGACCAGGCCAAAAAATGTTTGTAGTAAATAAACTCTTCAATATAGCAAATTTACCCTTTGGAATAAGGATTTAGAAGAGGTTGGGGAGGGAGGGATAGAGAGATAGAAGGAGAGGAAAAGGTTAGAAATGAGGCTAGAGGACACAGGAAGATCACGCAAATTTTGGGAGACCGTTGAAGACAAGAAGAAAAGACAGGGTGAAGGAACACTGACAAGAACAGAATAAACTAACAGCCATAGGGAAGCTAGAAACTATTCATCTTCCTATAAGAATAGTGACAGTCGAGAGAAGGGAAGAGAGAGAAAACAATCCGAAATAGGACAGGAGCAGGAACAAAGAGGGAGAGAAATGCAGAACAAGAAGGGAGAGAGAGAAAAAGAGAAAAGAAAAAAGAGGAAAAAAAATATATTTTTTATATATATATATATATATATATATATATATATATAAAGGGCCTCCCTCAGGGTATGTCTCTGTTGTCCTGGTAGACAATGTGGGCAGCAGTAGGCAGATCTAAGTCTCAGCAAACCAGCTTTAGTTCATTTAGATTCAGGCTGATTTCTGGTTGCAAGGCCCAAGTTGAGGTCCCTGACTTCTTGCAGGATTGAACTCTGCAAGGTTCTACTGCAGGATCCAGCTGTCCTTATCCCTTAGTGAGCCGGGGTTTCTATGGGAGGTGCTAATCCCACCAATTTACCAACCATGGTGGTCCAGTGTGCCCTTTAATTGCAAAGATTTTCTTCACTTTCCCAGTAGGCTTCAACTTTCATTGAAGACCTTCAGACAGACCCTGTCTCTGTTGCTCACTTCTTCTCTATCTTCTAACCATGGCCTTTATGGGCCCTTGGTGCCTGTGCAGTGCAGATTCATATATGGTGCGGGCCGGCCAGCAAGCTCCGGGCCCACGCAGCGAGCTCCTTTCTAGGTGTGCCTTAAATCCCCAGTAGTAATACACAAGGGTTCTAATTTCTTCACATCTTCCCCAGCATTTGTTATTTCCTGATTTTTAATATTGACCATTCTGATAGGTGTGACATAGTATCTCATTAAGATTTTTTTTTTTGGTACCGGGGATGGAACTCCAGTCCTTGTGCTTGCGCAGCAGGTGGCAAAACCATTGAGCTAAATCCCTGGCCTGTAATTTTGATTTACATTTCTGTAATTTTTGTTTTCTTTTTGGTACTGGGGATTGAACTTTCGGGATCTTGCGCTTTCGAGGCAGGCGGTGGCACCACTGAGCTAAATCCCTGGCCCAATTTTTTTTTTTTTTTTAAACAGGGTCTCACTATGTACTTCAGACTGGTGTTGAACTCACTATGTAGCCCAGGGTGGCTTCAAATGCGCCGTGGTCTTCCTGCCTCTCAGCCTCCCAAGTGCTGGGATTACAGGTGTGCGCCCCCATGCCCAACTTCTCCTTAATGATTATTGTTGTAGAGATCTTTTTATATACCTAGCGGTCATTTGTACATCTTCTTTGGAGAAATGTCTATTCAATGCCTATGTACATTTTTAAGTTGAGTTGGTTGGTTTTTGTTAAGTTGTAGGAATTCTTTATATATTCCGGGTGTTAGTCCTTATGAAATTTTTCAGATATGTAATTTTCAAATATTTTTTCCCATTCCATGAGTGGGTTGCCATTTTACTCTGTTGATTTGATAGTATCCATTGATGTAGAAGAGTTTTTAAAGTCCAATTTATCTTATTTCATTCTTTTATTGCCTTTTGATGTCACATCCAAGAAATCATTGCCAAATCCAAGGCTTCCAAAATTTCTTCCTAGGTTTTCCTCTGAGAGTATGTAGTTTTAGCTCTTGTTTATGTCTCTGATCCACTTTGAATTAATTATTGCATATGGTATAAAATAAGGATCCGACTTCACTCTTTTGCACATGAATATCTGTTTTCCCCAGTACAGTTTGTTGAAAAGACAGCCTTTTCCCCATTGAATCAAGTTGGCAACCTTGTCAAAAATCATTTTATCTCATATATAAGTGTTTATTTCTGGACTCCTATTCCATTGTTCTATATGTATGTCTTTACTTTTAGTACCACAGTGATTGCTGTAACTTGGTAATCAGTTTGGAAATTAGGAAGAGAGTCCTCCACTAAGTTCTTTTGATGCCATCTTACCATTCTTTGATTGTGTACTTACTATTTGGTATGTTAAGAAGTTTCAGGATCATTCTGTAAATCTCTGGCTCTAGATTTGCAATCAGCTATTTCTCTATGTGTGTGTGTGTGTGTGTGTGTGTGTGTGTGTGTGTGTGTGTGTGTTGGGGTTAAGGGAATGATTTTGGTTTTGATTTTGGTGCTAGAAATGGTACCCAAGGGCTTATGCATGTGCTCTACTACTGAGCTATACATACCGCCAGCTCCTAGGGAATGGTATTTTAAAAATACAATCTAGTCACTAGGGATATTCATTGCTAATGAGTTGGTCATTGTTTTTAGGCCTTTTAAGTGGGCAGAGATCGGCAATAACTATGTCTGTATCTTAAGACAAAATATATATAATGCTGTGTAAAGATGATAGACTGTGATCTCACACTGATATTTTCAATTTAGATTCAGGACTACTGTGTAATGTCTATATCTCTTTCTTGTATGTGGAGAACCCTTGTTCTTAAGGATCTAAGTTATAATTAGATTATCTCATGATTACTCATTTGCCTTATTCACAGTTTATATACAGCAGTGTCATTTACAGCACTCATATTACTGGCATTTATTGAAAAGTTAAAAGTTTTTCTTTCACCCTAGTGATCCCTATTCTTCCTTTTCCTCTTTTTTTTTTGGTACCGGGGATCGAACTCAGGTCCTTGTGCTTGCAAGGCAGGAGGCGGAACCACTGAGCTAAATCCCCAGCCCTCCTCCTTTTCCTCTTTAAAAAAATGAACAGAACCTAAACAGAACATACATGTTTTATACTGTCTCAGCTTTATCAACCTCATTTCATCCTAGTTCTAGAAATAATTTATATCCTTTTTGCTCACCACTAGTCTTTACATTAATATCTCTAGTCAGTTGACCTGCCTTTCTCTTTCTCTCTCAAGTGCTCTCTCCCCCCACCTGCCCATCTCCCCACTATTATCTCTTTCTTCCTCTGCCACCTCTTCCTTCCCCCTTCCCTTCTGTCCTGTTTTTGGTACTGGGGATTGAGCCCAGGACCTTCACACTAAGCTACACCTACATCCCTTTTCTATTTTTAGACAGGGTTTTGCTAGTCAATAACTTGTTTGTGCTGGGCTTGAACTGGTGATTCTTATGCTTCAATCTCCCAGAGTGCTGGAATTATAGGTGTGCACCATGTCCAGCTCACTTGGCTTTTCTGATGTTGCTTACTGGTAGATTCCTGAGAAGGGACTCATGGAAACAATATTTCCTCAGCTTTTGCAGATTTATGTACTAGTTTCTATGTGCCCTTTAAATTCAAAAGTCTGCATATAAAACCTTAATGCATATTTCTTTCCTTGACTATCTTAAACATATTTAAGCTCCTTTCAGCATAAAGTCTTCCTGCAGATAATGTAAGTGATAGTAATCTCATTTTTTTCCCTTGAAAGTTTGTTGTACTTTTTTTTTTTTTTTTTTGGCGGTGGTAGGGCCTTATATGTGTTAGGCAAATGCTTTATCTCTGACCTTACATTTCCTTTTTCGTCTAGAGACCTACAGAAATTTTTCTTTATAAAGTCATAATTTACTACACTATAGCTTGGTGGTGCTCCCCAGACTGGTCTCAACTCATGGCGATCCTCCTGCCTCAGCCTCCCAGGTGTGCAGCACCAGGCCTAGCAATAATGTTATATTTTTAAAACATACTATCTCTTTAATGTTAATACATACTACAGTATTACAAATGAAATCAGTTTTTTGGGATCTGTGTCAATGTGGCCCATTGGCTGGGGATTTAGCTCAGTAGTTCTGCCACGTGCCTCGCAGGCACAAGGACCTGAATTCAATCTCAGGTACCAAAAACAAACAAACAAACAAAAAATCAAAATGGCCCATTTAGTGTAGTGGCAAGATGGATGGAATGGGATTGATTCTAAGTGGATAATTACTGAATTTGGGCAATGGGAACATTAGGGTTTATTAAAGTATTTTTTGTTTGTACGTTTTATGATAACTTACCAAAAATAGGACATAGTGAAAAATTTTAATGTTTCATAGTAAGCTTTTCATTTAGTCCCATCTTTTTCTTATTTGTATGTCATACATAGAAAAGGACATCTTAATATGACACTGTTAAATAAATAGTACTAATATATATACTAGTGTTTGTCATTATATCCTTTTTCTTTTCCTCTCTCATACTTTTCTAGAAATGGCTCTCTTTAAATTTGTAGATTGACTTGTATCCGAGTTACCTTCTCATAGCTGAGACAAAATACTTGACACCCAAAGTTAAAGGAGGAAAGGTTTATTTCTGCTCACAATTTGTAGAATCCATACTTGACCAGCTCCAAGGCAAGGTGGCACGGCAGAGGAGCATCACACAGTCCATGGTGCAGCAGGCGGAAAGCAGCAAGCAGGCACCTCCCAAAAGCCCCACCTGCAATCACTCAGGCTTTGGGGAACACTAGATACAAGTCATAGGAACTTGTCTCCTTATCCTTTGGCATTGATGTCTCTTACTCCACACAAACTCATCTCTCCTTCAGCCTTTACCTTTCCACCTGTTTTCTTTTTCATATATTTTTATAGTTACTTTTTTCTGTGGTACTGGGGATTGGGAGTCCTGCATATTAGGTAAGCACTCTACCACTGAATTAAATCCTCAGCACTGTTTTATTTTTTTACTTATTTTATGAAAAAATAAAACAAAGTTTCTTAATAAGAGAATAACAATAGTTAACACATTGTGTGTCATCTTCAAAGTAGTCATTCAGAGTACAAGACATAAACCAAAAAGATCCTTACAAAAAGAAACAGATAATGACACAAATCTTTCTTTTCAACAATCTAAGATAAACTAGTAGTATAAATGAAACAGATTAGCATATATCAAAATATTTTTGAAATAATGAAATATGTAACTTGGGGAAGTATTTGAACTTCTCCCTACTTCCTATTTATATTTCTTCTATTTTGCTCTTTGTATATACAGAGTCTGCCAAAAAAAATGTACACATCAGGAAAAGAAAAACTTGTATAAATACTTTAATATTAAATTTATTGAGCCATCATGAGATTAATACAAGTTACTTTTGGCCTCTACAATTACAAGAGGTGTTCAGACTGATGGCCATTAGCCACAGACATTTATTAGTATGGCAAACTGCTGAAGTGTATATACATTTTTTGGGTGATATATATATATTTATATCTATATTTCTCATATAAGAGAAACCATATGATATTTGAGCTTGTGTCTGACTTACTTCACTTAACATTTGTCTTAATTTGTCTTTTCTTATTGCTGAGACAAAATGTACAATACCCAAAGTTAAAGGAGGAGAGGTTATTTTAGCTCAGTTTGTAAAGGTTTCAGTCCATAGTCAGCTGGCTCCAAAAGCAAGGTAGTATGGCAGAGGGGCATCACAGGGGCTAAACAGTCCATGGCCAGAGCAGGCAGGAGGTAAGAAAAAATACGCTTGCCTTCTATCTTTCTCTTTATATTCTATCTAGGATATAAACCCAGGATTGGGCCTTCCATTATCCACACCCAGAACTATGCTAAACCAATTTAGTTATCACACATCCTAATCCAGCATCACACACCTAGATCCAGTCACCTCCCAAAGGTCCAACCTATGACTGCATTATGAGCCTTTGAGGGGACATCTAGGTCAAGCCATAACATTTGCCTCAAGTTTTTCTTTATGGCAGCATAGTACTCCTTTGTACATAAATACCAACTTTCCTTATCCATTCATCTACTGATAAACATACAGCTGTTTCTAAGACCTAGCTATTATGAATTTGTACTGCTATAAACATGGATATGCATGTATCCCTGTAATATGATGATTTTAACTCTTTTGGGAAGATATCTAGAAGGATGATGACTGGGTCAAATGGAATTTTTATTTTTTTTTTCTGAGGGATCTCCACACTGATTTCCATGGTGGTTGTACTAGTTTACATTCCCACTAGTAATGCAGAAGAGTTCCTTTTTCCCTACATCCCTGCTAGCATTTGTTATTAGATTTTTGATGATAGCCATTTTTTCTGGGGTAAGGTGGTATCTCAGTATAGTTTTAATTTGCATTTTCCTGTTGGCCAACAATGATGTGGAATATTTAATGTATTTATTTGCTATTTATACTACTTCTAAGAAGTGTTTTGTAATTTTTGTTGACTGTATTTTGATTGGGTTTTTAATTTTGAGGCGTCTAATTTTTTTGAGTTCTTCATATATTCTTTTCTATTACTAAACTGCAGTCTTTTTCCCAATTTCATCAGTGTTTCTTCCTTTTTTGGTTCCAGAATCCCATCCAAGACACTACATTTGGTCATTATTATCTTCGCCTCCTCTGGTCTCTGATAATTTCTAACTGTCCTGTTTTTGATGATATTTATAGGTTTGAGTCCAGTTAGGCATTATTCAGCACATCACTAAGTTTGGGTTTATCTGATATGCTCTTCAGAGTTTTTGTAAGGATGACCACAGAAATGGATTAATTCTCATCATATCATAATCAGGAGTACATGGGCTGGGGATGTGGCTTGCCAGAGCACTTGCCTGGCTTGTGCAAGCCAGCACCATACACACACAGACACAAAGAGAGTGCATACATAACTGTCACCATGATTTAGACTGCTGATGTTGACCATGACAACTTGGCTAAGGTCACTCTTCTCTTACAAAGTTACCCTCTCCTGCTTTTGTATCTGTACATACAGTGGCTTCAGAATGCTTAACTTTACCCCCTTGAGAAACTACGAACCAGAATTAAGTGTTTATCTACATCTCCTTTCATCTTTAGTCTCAGTTTTCAATCATCTACAAAGGCTGCCATCTTTTATCCCCGCAGGCCTGTACAGTTCTATTTTCTCTTGACATTGAAATTAGTTGTTAATGTTTTTAAATTTAGGAGGTCTTATATATTTGCCAGCTTCTCTCAAACGACTGGCAAGTATGGAAACATTATCTCATATTTCCCAAAGGCAATAACCACCTGGAATTTGAGACAGTTCTCCCAATTCAATACAGTCCTCTCCCAACCTGCTTCACTCCTTTCATTACTTACCTTACCCTGAAGGCATTTGTGTTTACAACTCTTGGTACCTGTGGAGCAGGGATTCTGAGGGTAGATGAATTATGGAAGCACTATGTGACCACTGGTGAACTGGCTTCCCCAGTACCATTGGTGGTCCCCTAGCTGCCAGACATCTTCCTTGAGTTTGTACTTACTTTTTGACTCCTTCAAAATAAATCAACAAAGAAAATAACAACAACAAATCTGTCACTTCTTTTTGTTTTTTTGGTTTTTTTGGTACCAGAGATCGAACTCGGGACCTTGCACTTGCAAGGCAGGCAGCGGCACCACTGAGCTAAATCCGCTGCAGTCACTTCTTTTTTTTTTTACAGACCATGAAAAGAGTATATTCTTTTATTGGATTTTTTTTTTTTTTAAAGATATGAATAGGAATGCTTTAGCAGCTTTATTTATGACATCCTTTTTTTTTTCTCGGTACCGGGGATTGAACTTGGGACCTTTCACTTGCAAGGCAGGCTCCAGAACCACTGAGCTAAATCCTCAGCCCTCTTTTATTGGTTTTTGTTCATACATTTTAAGTTTCAACTTTCAATAATAAAATTTAATAAATGTGATTCCATAATCATAAAAATTTGCTGTACAATTATTTACATGTTGCCAAAGTCTACAGTCATACAAAACATCACAAGGATCGAACTGATTCTATGCATGGTTCCGTCACACAGGAGGGACCTGGAGCTGATTAATATATATTCAAAGACTAAATTATTGATATGCACAGTGTATTTGGCACTGTTCATTAATATTAAACATCTGCTCAGAGACAGGCATTCTTCAGCCTTTGTCACAATAGACTATACTTCACTATTCACATTAAAACCAGCCTTTCAGCCGGGGATTTAGCTCAGTGGTTTCGCCGCTTGCTGCGCAAGTGCAAGGACCCGAGTTTGATCCTTGGTACCTAAAGAACCAGCCTTTCGACTTCACAGCACTTCGACTTTACAGCTTTAAGGAGCAAACCACAACTTGAATTGGGGATAGAATTCAAATCCTCCCTACTTGCTCTGCTCCAGCCATGTAGAGGGCTCGATTTGGTTATTTTCCCATTGTGGGGAATGTTAAGAAGAACCAATTTATTTATTTATTTTTTTCTTAAATTCAGTTATTTATTGAAAAGAAAATTTGTGTTATTATCTGTGTTTTTTGGTAGGAATCTTTTTTGTTTTTTGTGGGGTTTTTTTCTATTAAATTCTTTTATGGGTACATTGTAGGTATACAACACAATTACATTTCTCATTGGGAATTATACCTTTATGTAATGCATCTTAGTTCTTATTTTTTCCCCATTCCTAGCCCTCCCTTCACGCCCTCCACCCTTCCCTATTTAGAAAGACTTTATTTCCATTTTTTCCATTTCTCATCATTTTTTCCTTTCGCTTCTTTTCTTTCCCCTGCCCCTCCCACTACCCCTACCCCTTTGGACCTTTCTTCCTATTTTACATTATCAATTATTCATTCTAATCACCAGTACATTTTAGGTATACAGTATAATGACATTCATCATCGGAAATTTGCACCTTTACATAGTCTCTCTTGGTTCTTATTTTTCACCCTTGCCCAGCCCTCCCTTCAACCCC
>NW_004624732.1:17373960-17384921 GCF_000247695.1 Heterocephalus glaber | reverse complement strand
CATTTCGACTGGGGGGCGGGGGGAGCCTGTTAGCGCCTGCACGGATTACCTCCTCTGAGCTGGGTGAGGTGGGACAGGAGCCGGGAGCAGCGGTAGGGATGGTGACCCAAAAGCCCTTTCCTGTGGGCTGGGAGCAGCGGGTGGGATGGTGGCCGGGAAACCCCTTCCTCTGGACCAGGAGCAGTGGGATTGTGGCTCAGAAGCCCCTCTCTCTGGGCTGGGAGCGGTGGGAGGGATGGTGGCTGGGAAACCCCTTCCTCTGGACCAGGAGCAGTGGGACTGCGGCTCAGAAGCCCCTACCTCTGGGCCGGGAACAGTGGGACTCAGTACCTTGGTCTGGTGGTCTGGTGTCCTCTGCGTCTTTGTAGTGTGGAATCAGGTGGCTGCCTGTCTGCAGCGGGATGATTTGGCGTCTTCTGCGCGACTCAGGACCTCAGTAGGGCATGCACAGATCTGCCTGTCTGCAGCGGGCTGATATGGCGTGTGTTCTGGGCGACTGGGGACCTCGGTAGGGTGTGGGCAGACCTGCCTGTCTGCAGTGAGGTGATTCGTCCATTTTCCGCGGGACTCAGGACCTCTGTAGGGCATGCACAGATCTGCCTGTCTGCAGCGGACTGATATGGCATGTGTTCCGCGCGACGGGGGTCCTCAGAGTCAAGAAGAAGCAATTTAAAGACAACCCCTCCGATATACGTAAAGACATACGCTTTTCTTTACAATGATCAATTCTAAGCTCTAAGGACGGAGAGGTTGTGAGGATTTTGACAAGAACTTTGGAACAAGCAAAGCTGTTCAAATTGTAGACTGCAGAAGCAGGCGCACCACGTGAGAAAGTTCTGGAAAGGGTCTACCTGAACATGTCCCGAGTCTCTGCTCAGCCTACAGCAGATTGAGAAATGGACTACGGCGTTATTTTATCTAGAACCGCGCACTGAGAGTGCAGTAGCCTACAAACGGAGAAGTATGAAAAGTAGCAGACCAGACTGGGTTTGGGAAGCGTGCTTGGAATTGCTTGTCAGATTCTAAAGTGGTGAAGAATAAATGTTTTGACTTTGGATTTTAAAACCCCATTTATGATTTTAAAACTACACTTGAAATAAAAATGATTAAACTAAATTTTGATCCAGTGACGTTACTTTGCACTTCATAGTTCTTTGTATTTTTTTAAGTCTTAATTTATTTCCAAGTTTTATGTGAAGCTACAGCATATCCAAACTATTAGAAATTTTCTATTTCTGTTATGTGCTGTGATTCACGTCCTGTTGAGTATTATTTTACCTAAGCCTTTTGTATGATAGATGATATAAATGTCATTTATAAATATTTTGCAGTCTGTACAGCTTTAATAAATTTAATGGGCCCAATTGAAGAAGGGAGTTAATGTTTGTTAAAATGGAATTAGTTAAATAAATTACCTATTGGGTTGTAGCCCAAATCTGCACAAGATTTGAGTATTTGAATTTTCTACTCTTCTCTTCTTTCACAGTATTGTATGTTTGTAAAAATAATGCAGTCACTGCTTGTTATCTGTGTTGTAGTAGCCAGCAGGACTATGTGTGTTACAGTTGACTGCTTTTGGTAGTGACCTTTTCTGGTGTTTAGTTGGAATCCACAGAGCACATATGCCTTGGGCCTTGGAATGAATCCATCTCTTTAGCACCCTAGAGCCTCTCTTCTCTGTCACATTCCTCCTTCTTACCAAATTTATCCCTTCATCCAATGAAATATCCCCTGCCCCATTTTGGTTTTTTTGAGCAGGGTGTGGTAGTTCAGGCAATCCTGCCTCAGCCTCCTAAGTGCTTCTTTACATTTTTTTTTTTTGGTACCCGGGATCCAACTCAGAAACTTGTGCTTGCGAGGCAGACGCAGCACCACTGAGCTAAATCCCCGGCCCTTTACATATTCTTGATGTTAGTCCTCTGTCTGTAGAATAGCTGGCAAATTTTTCCCCATTCTGTAGATTATCTCTTCACTCTGTTGATTGGTTCCTGTGCTGTGCAGAAGCTTTTTAATTTGATATGATCCCATTTGTTGATTATTGGTAGTATTTCTTTCTTTTTGGTACTGGGGATTGACCTCGGGTCCTTGTGCTTGCCAGGCAGGCGGCAGAACCACTGAGCTAAATCCCTGGTCCATAGACTATTGGTATTATTTCTTGTGCCAGTAAGAGTCTGTTCAGAAAATTCTTGTGTACACCTATGTCTTCAAGACTTGTACATATTTTATATTCCAGCAGATTAAGTGATATTCTGTTTTAACATTTAGATATCCATTTTGATTTTAGTTTAGTACATGGTGAGATAGATGGCTCTAGACTTAATTTTCTGCATCTGGATAGCTAGTTTTCCCAGCACCATTTATTAAAGATTCTATCTTCCCTTCATTGTACGTTTGGGCTTCTTTGTCAAAGATCAAATAGGTGTATGTGCCTGAGGTTATTTGTGTTCCTTGTATTCTGCCCCATTGATCCACACGCCAGTTTTTGTGTCAATATTATTGCTGTTTTAATCACTGTAGCTTTATAATATAACTTCAAGTATGGGATTGTGATGCCACCTGCTTTGCTTTAGTACCCAGAATTACTTTTGCTACTCTGGGTCTCTTATGATTCCATACAAATTTTTGGATTGCTTTCTGTTATTCTGTGTGAAATGCCATTGGTATTTTGATTGGGATTGCGTTAAATCTGTATATCAGTTTTGGAAGTATAGCCATTTGATTATGTTGGTTCTGCCTATCCAGGAATGGACTATCTTTCCATTTTCTGATACCTTTCTTAATTTCCTTTTTCAGAATGATGTACGTTTCATTTTATAGGTATTTTATTTCTTAGGTAAAATATTCAGGTATTTAATTTTTTTATACTATTGTGAGTGGCATTGTTTTCCCAATTGCTTTTACAATGAGATCATTTTTAGTGTATAGGAATGCTATTGATTTTTGTATCTTTATTCTGTATCCCGTTATACTGCTGAATTTAGTTAATCCATTGTAGGTGTCTTTTGGTGGAGTTTTTTGGGTCTTCTAAGTAAAGGGTCACGCCATCTGCAAATAATGGTATTTTGACTTTGTCCTTTCCTACACATATCCCTTTTATTTCTTTATCTTACCTGATTACTCTGGCTAATGTTTTGAGGACTGTGTTGAACAGGAGTGGTGATAATGGACATCCTTGTCTTGTTCCTGATTTTAGAGGGAAGGCTTTCAGTTTTTCCCCGTTTAATATGATGTTATCGTAGGTTGGTCACAAATGGCTTTTATCATGTTGAGATAAACTTTCTATACCTATTTTCTTTAGGGTTTTTAAAAAAATTTTTTTGGTACCAGGGATCGAATTCGAGTCCTTGTGCTTGTGAAGCAGGCAGTGGAACCACTGAGCTAAATCCCTAGCCTAGGGTTTTTTTTAAAAAATCATGAATGAATGGATGTTGGAATTTGTCAAAGGCTTTTCCTGCATCTATTGAGACAATCACGTGATTTTTGTCTTTGCTTCTGTTTATGTGATGAATTACATTTATTAATTTATGTGTGTTGAACCATCCTTGCCATCCCTGGGATGAAGCCTATTTGGTCATGGTGTATGATCTTTTTGATGATTTGTTGTATTCTGTTTACCATTTACCAGTATTTTGTTAAAGATTTTTGCATCTATATTCATTAGAGAAATTAGCCTATAGTTCTCTTTTTTTGGTTGGATACTTGTCTTGTTTTGGGATCAGGATAATGTTAGCTTCCAAGAATGATTTTGGAAGTACTCTTTCTCAATTTTGTTAAAATGTTTGAGGAATATTGGTGTTAGATCTTCCTTGAAATTTTTGTAGAAATTGGCTGTAAATCTTTCAGGTTCTGAACTATTCTTAGTAGTTAGTTTTTGTTTGTTTTGCTCTTTGTTACTGCTTCAATTTCATTGCCTGTTTTTGGAATATTTAAGATTTTTAAGTGTTGGTTCAGTTTTAGCAAGTTATATGTATCTAGGAATCCTTCTATTTCTTCTGATTTCCCAATTGTTTGACCTATATGTTTGTGAAGTAATCACTAATTTTTCTGGGTTTCAGCAAGGTCCATTGTGATTTCACCTCATGTATTTCTAATTGCATTAATTTGTGTCTTTTCCTTTTTTCATTAAGATTGGCTAAGGGTTTGTCTATTTTGGTTATTCTTTCAAAGAACTAGTTCTTTGATTCATTGATTCTTTTTATTTTTTTTAGTCTCCATTTCATTAATTTTTGCTCAGATCTTTATAGTTTTCTTCTTTGTACAAGTTTTGGGTTTGGATTGTTCTATTTTTCTGATGTGGACATTCACTGCTGCAGGTGTTCCTCCCAGGACTGCTTGCTTGCTTGCTTTTCTTCTCTTCTCTCTTCTCTTCTCTTCTCTTCTCTTCTCTTCTCTTCTCTTCTCTTCTCTTCTCTTCTCTTCTCTTCTCTTTTTTTGAGACAGGTGTTGCTATACAGATTGGGCTGGCCTTAAACACTATGCAGCCCAAGCTGGCTTTGAACTCACAGCGATCCTCCTGTCTCTGCCTCCCAAGTGCTGAAAGTACAGGTGTGCACCACCACGCCAGGCTCAGACTGCTTTCATTGTATCCATAAGTTTTCGTATGTTGTAATGGCATTATCATTTAATTCCAGGAAGTGTCGCATTTCCTAATTTCTTCTGTGACCCATTAATTTGAATAAAGTATGTTGTTTTAATTTCCATATGTTTGCATAGATTCTATGTTTTCTTTGCTGTTGATTTCTAGTTTCATTGCATTGTGATCTGATAATACGCATGGTAATATTTTCATTCTTTAGTATTTACTTAGGCATGCTTTATTAGCTAGTATGTGGTATATTTTGGAGAAAGTACCAAAAGAATGTGTATTCTGTTATTGTTGGGTGAAACATTATACAGTAAGCACCTAACTTACGAATAAGTTCTGTTCCAGGAGAACATTCATAAGTCAAATTCGTTCATAAGTCCAACAAGGTGAGTCTTATACACTTTTGACACAAATATACAATACACCTTTGACACAAAGCAAAAAAAACCAAAAAACAAATTTGAGGTCCATTTGTATCTGTATCTGTGAAAGTTCACAACTGAAATGTTAGTAAGTTGATGACTTTCTGTATATTATTCCATTTGTTCGAAGGTTTGTTTCAACTCTGATATTTCTTTGTTGATTTTTTTTGTTTTTGTCCATTTGTGCTAGTGGGATATTGAAATTCCCCATTATAATTGTATTGCTATTCATCTGATCTTTTATGTCCATTAGAGTTTGTTTTATGAAGTTGGGTGTACCATGGGTTGGCGCATGTATGTTTGTAATTGTTATCGCTTCCTGTTGACTAGTTCCATTAATCAATATGTAATGTCCTTCTTTGCCTGTTTTTATCAGCTTTGGCTTGAAATTCACTTTATCTGAAAACAGGATAGCTACCCTTACTTGTTTTTAGGTTCCCATTGCATGGATTTGTTTTTCATCCTTTGATTTTTAGTCGTGAATTTTTTGTGTGTTAAATGTGCTTTTTGTATACAGCATACCATGGATTTTGTTTCTTGATCCATTCTGCTAATGTGTGTCTTTTGATTGGTGAGGGGAGTCCATTTACATTGATAGTCATAATTGACAGATACTCACTGTATTAATTTGTGTTGCTCTTTTGCTTTCTTTTCCTTCTACTTGATTGCTAGCCCTACCTGATGCATTCATTTTATTGGACTTTTTGACATTGTTAGTAGCTTCATTGTCTCCTTCTTGGATATCCTCAAGAATTTTTTGGAGTGTTGGTTTGGTTGTCATGAATTTCTTAATTTTTTCTTTATCATGGAAGTATCTTATTTCTCCACCAGTTTTGAAGGATAATTTTGCAGGATATAGCAGTCTGAGTTGGAAGTTGTTTTCTTCTAAGCTTGAAAAACTTCATTTCTTGCTCTCCTTGCTTTTAAGGTTTGTGTTGAGCAATATTTTGTGATTCTAATGGGTTATTCCTTATAGGTGATTTGTTGCTTTTCTCCAGCAGCCTTTAAGATTCTATTCTTGTGTTGTATTTCTGGTATTTTAATTGTTTATTTGAATTTTTTTTTTTTTTTTTTTTTTTGGTACTGGGGGTGAACTCTGGACTTTGTGCTTGCGAGGCAGGCGCCGGAACCATTGAGCTAAATCCCCAGCCCTCTGGTATTTTAATTGTTATGTGGTGTAGAGTGTCTTTTTATCTTCTCTCTCTGATCATGGCTATTTGGGTTCTATATGCTTCTGTAGGTTAAATTCTTTTTCTGTGTCTGGAAAATTTTCTGATATTACTTGTGTAAACAGGTTTTTTGTGCCCTTTGTACAGGCTTCTGATTTTTCACTAATTCCAATTACTCTTACATTAGTCCTCTTTGAGTCATCTAGGAGCAGTTGGATCCATTTTTCATGTTCCCCTGGTTTTTTTTTGGTTTTTTTTTTTTTTTGGTACTGGGGATTGAACTCAGGTCTTTGCGCTGTGCAGCAGGCAGCGAAACCACTGAGCTAAATCCCTGGCCCAATGTTCCCCTGTTTTTAAGGTATCTCTCATTAACTGGTCATTGACCACAGCCTTGTCCTGAAGGTCTGACACTCTGTCCTCACCTTGGTCACTGTTGCTACCCATACTTTCAGTTATGTTTTTAATCTGGATTTCTGTTTGGACCTTTCTTATGAACTCCTTTTCTATGCTGGGGATTCATGTTTTGCATCTCTTTCTTTAGATCTGTTAGCTATTTATTAGTGTCTTCTTTAGACTCACTGAGCATTTTTCATATTAGGGTCATTATCTGATTGGTTATATCTTTTTTTTTTTGGTTATATCTTTTTTAAATTGCCAAGTACCTTATTGAACTTTTTCATTTCCCATTGGTACCCTTTCGGACCTATCTGCTGTGTAGCTTATGATTTCCTCCCCCTCTAGGCCCCCTGAACCAGTTTTTGGGAGTTGGGAGTTTTTGGAGGTCTTGTCTTCTCACGTTTTTGGTTTTTTGTTTGTTTTTGTGCAGATTCTTTGGCCCAATGCCATGTTCTTCCAGAAGAAGTCAGTGTTGTTTCTGACTCCTAGGCAATCCAGATACTGGCACAGAGAGAAAACCAATTGCCACCCTCTATATGTTATCTTGGCTATAGTAGTACATTGAATGACAACAGTGGCATCAAATTTCAACTGGGTATTGAAAAATCCTAGGAACCACTCATGAACAGCCTTTAATTAAAACAAAGCGGACTGTTATTTACATGAAGACAATTAGCCCATCCTTATGTTGACCTACAGTAGTTCAGACCACTGGTTTTGGTGAATGTACGCTGCAGTGTCAGAGCTTAAATATACCACTAGACTAAATGTCTTCTTCTTCAAGACATCCCCCCCACCCCACCATTATTACTCCCAAAGAACTTGGCCACCCACAGAATTCAGGCCAGTGATCTTCCTGGTCTGAGCCCAGGGCTCTCAGTAGTTCCCAGGGGATTGTTATTTAGCTATCATCCTCTCCAAGTCTGTCTCCTAAGGCTGTTTCTCACCTGGGACTGTGGTAGAGAGTATCACTTCAGTCCTGGTGAAACTGTCCTCCTGGGTATAGGTCTCTTCGATCAGATCTGTCTATTGGTTGTTACCTCTATTAACCTGCGTTGTGGGGAACCCAGGGCTGCAGGTGGGGCACATGGTTCTGGTTCTGGTCTTGTCTTAGAGCAGGGCCAGGCAGACATTGGTGTTGGCTGGGGACAGGTCATGAGGTTCCCGGGTCCTCCTGGCTCAACATGGACCCTTCAGCTCTGTGTTTTTAGATTCTATGTAATTCTTCCTGTTTCAGTGAAGGGCTTCATGTCAGTTTGCATATTATCATTCATTCATTCATTCATTCATTATTAATTTGTGTGTGTGAAGTGCCAGTTTAACCCAGATAGTGTTTTATAAAAAAAAAAAAAAAAAATCTGTTTGTCTCTCTTTTTTTTTCTGTGTCCTGTGTTCCCTGGCTATCTTTTGCTAATTTTCTGAGATCAAATTTTAACATTCTGTTGGGAGTGATCCTAGCAACTACCTCCTGGTGATGCAGGAGGAACTCAGTAACATAATGAAGACCACTGGCCTGATGTTCTGTACATGTTAATTTTTGCCTTTAATGGTAGTGGTTTGTCATAATTTAATCATATGTTTAGAACATACATGATTCTATCTCAGATTTGATTAGAAATGCTAAAAAAATACATATTATGTTTTACATGACAGATAGCAGCTGATGAGCCTCCACCAGAAGGATGTAATTCATTTTTCTCAGTGCATGGAGAGAAGACTTGTGATTTTGATGACCTGGAGACTCTTCTATTAACAGCGTCTGGAAGGTAGGTTGTGTGTTTCTTCATTTAAATGCCAAGCATCTCCGTGACCTTTTTCTGTGGTAAGTTCATCTGACTTTTCTTATCTATTTTGTGGTCTCTAGGTGTAATAGTTTAGAGTACAGATTCTGGATTCAGAGTGACTAGATATGGATCTCAGCTCCACTTAAAAATAGTTTTGTGACATGGTTTTTTTTTTTCTTTCTTTTTTTTTTTTTTTGTTACTGGGGATCAAACTCAGGACTTTGTGCTTCTCAGGCAGGCACATTGCCACTGAGCTATATCCCTGGCCCAGTTTTGTGAAATGGGACAAGTTACTTTCTTTCCTTTTCTCTCAAATAGAGATAAAAAGAGTATTTGATATTCCCATTAATTTAGTAATGACTTTATCTGCGAGTCTAAGTAGGCTTTGTTATTAGCTTAGCAAGGAATACGTGTGTATGAAAGCCAATGCCTGAAGTAATGATATTAATGATAATGTTCTCTCAGGATGTTAATAGATTCAAAGAAGCCTATTTGAATGGTAATTGTAAGCTGATTCAAATATAAAATTGGTATTTTATGAGTTAGGTGGTTTTTGCCTTTATTTCTTATGGTGGACAGCTGTAATAGGTATCTTTTGCTATCTGGCTATAGTAGAAACCCCTTTATACCCCCTCTAAAGCTGCTAAAAATACAGTGTGCTATAGTTATGAGAAATGCTAATGGAAATTTGTTGGTCTAAGTCTTCTTCAGGGACATTAGCTGCTCAGTATGTGTCCTCTGCCCCTCAAATGGTATTAGTGCCCCTTCTTCAGGCAGGCAGCTAATAAACACAGTGTATGTGCCAGCCAGCTGTGAACATTTGAGAATAGTGCCATGGTTAAATATGCTTGCTTGAGGGAATAAAAGTGAAGATAAATAAATAAATAAATATAGTAATTCTTCAAAACTTTATTGCAACTATAATTCAGGTCTTGATAAAAGAGTGGTAATATCATCTTTCTGAGCGATAGAAACTACTTTTCAATATATTGGCATTTATCCTGTTATACTTTGTTCTTGGTTTTAAATTTATACAAGTAGATAGATTTATTTTTGTAAGAGGCATCATTCCATTTAGCACATGTAGGTGTACCTCAGAATTTTTAACACATGCATAAAAACCTAGGTAAGAATGACTTACTGGTCGATTGTTAGGTCCTTTCAATCCTTTTGCTTTTTATTTTTTGCTATTGTAAGGCTATAATGGATATTTTTGCCTTCTATCAGATAGTTTATCATAGTAGAGATTGGTAGGCCACACATTAAGATCCATTAAAATCTTGATGCCACCCAGAGAATTTTTGGTTTTCTTTTGTTTGGAAAAGTTTAAAAGTTTATGAGAAAAACTAAAATGTTATAACAACTAGCAGGCACAACTAGTAGTAAAAATGGAAGAGGAGAGAGATATACTGTAATTGGCAGTTTATATGCTCAAAGTCATCCTCTGCTCTGTTCATTATTTGTACTTATGTTTCAGATAAAAGGATAATCATATTCTATATGGTAAAAAAATGCTACAGGTCTAGTGCTATGAGATTTGGATATGTATTCTTTTTCTGCCTTGGTTTTCTTTTTTTTTTCCATACTGGAGATCGAACTCAGGAACTGGTGCTTGTGAGACGGGCACGGTGCCGCTGAGCTAAATCCCTGGCCCTAAAAGAATTTTTTTTTTAGGTGTCAGGGATTGGGTAAATTCCTGGCTCTCTTTTTTTAAAAATAAATTTTATTTTATTTTATCCTATTCCCCCCAAAGCCTCCTCCCTTTGCCTTGGTTTTCTTTCACTAGGAAATGGTAACAATTGTTAATACAAGTCTGCATTTTATAATTAGTATTTATGTAGTATACTTTTAGTTTTTGCAGTCATGAACAAGACTCAGATGACAGTGTTCTGAGTGAAAACTATTTAAGACTGTAATACGATTTATATTAAGATACTTGTAATCTTAAATTATCGTAGCTATACTTGACATTTTGTCTGATTTTTTTAGTGCTTAACATTTTTTTACATTGAAAATTTAAAAATTGTAATATTTATTTCCAGACCCAAACCTTTATTGTTCAAAGGAGATCACAGGTATCCCTCATCTAATCCTGAAAGCACAGTGGTGATTTTCTACTCTGAGATAGGCCTTCAGGAATTTTCCAGTTTCCACCACCAACTTGTATCAAAAAGTAATGCAGGCAAAATCAACTATGTATTCAGACATTATATTTCTGTAAGTATTGACTTATTTTACAAGTGTTTTGAATATTAATTTGCCTGGCATGACCTTAGAACATCAGCTAATAATTTCCCTCTTTATGAAATAGTTTAGTTATTTTAACTACTTTTTAGAGAAATTCAGTACTTTCATCAGATCTGAAATGCCATTGCCTTGCTTGCCTTTCTGAAGAAATGTGAATTATATGTAAGAAGTGGCCTAATTTTGCCAAACCTGGTGACCCATGCCTGTAATCCTACCACTTGAGAGGCTGAGGCAGGAGATCATATCAACTTTGAGGTCTTCCTAGGCTACATAGTGAGTTCAGGGCCAACCTAAACTACACAGTGAAAGCCTGTCACACACACACAAAAAAAGGGGCCTAATTTTGTTTCAAAATGAA
>NW_004624732.1:17335679-17360789 GCF_000247695.1 Heterocephalus glaber | reverse complement strand
TATATCACTGATAGTTTCAGTCTTTTACTTAGAAGCAGAGAAATCAATATTTTTTAATCATTTCTCTTTGACTTTTCTGTTATGTGATTTGTCTTTTAATCTGTAAATTTTATGGTTGTTGAACTAACTTACAATGTCTATATTATTTTTAGAGGAAAATTACTGAAATTTTTTTTTTTTTTTGCCTGTACTGATGAAATTTTCCTAGGATTAAGAGAGAAAATCATGAAAATGAAGTTAGAGCCCTCTTCTGTCTAAGTGTGCTGTGAGAAAAAGACAGACAATGAAAAGGACTTGTTTTATTTTTTTCAGAGACCTGCACCCTGAGCTGACTGGACAATTGAAAGAACTCAGAAAGCATCTTGTGGAGAGCACCAATGAAATGGCACCTTTGAAAGTTTGGCAATTACAAGGTAATGAAAATATAGAGAGATCATTGGCCTGCTTTTTGTGGTATTAAGAGATGCAGAATTCAAATTTGGATATATTTGCATGATTATGAGAGTATCACAGATTTTAAAGATAGAGTGATTATGATTAATCAGAGGAGAAAAGAAGCAAGTACTTTGAAGACAAATAACATTAGGCTGAAGTAATACATATAAATGAGTGGAATACTAGCAACACGTCTAGTCTTATGCTCCTGTATATGTATGTTACTTAAACTGTGTATCTGTAGGATGCTGAAGGGATATAAGAAGTAGAATGTGTGTGTATGTTTCTGTTCCAAAGAATGATTTATCAAAAATTTTCCACCATAATTTGCTAAATGACTTAAGCTATATTTTGTGATACTTTCTTTTATTTATTTTTTTTCTTTTGGTTTTTTGAGACACGGTCTTGCTATGTAGTTCAGGCCAGCCTTGAACTCACTATGTAGCCCATGCTGGCCTCAAACTCAGTAGCGATCCTCCTGCCTCAGCTTCCCAACTGCTGGGAATAAGGTGTGCACCACCACACCTGGCTTGTGTTATATTTTAAATTGAGAAGAGGAAAAAGGGTTTGGGCTCAATTTATCCTTTGCTAAATATGTCATTTTGTGTGACCAGATCAGGAATGGCTCAGTGAACACTATGGAGCCATGAGGTGAATGAACCTGAAACTAAACCATGAACTCTCTGTGGAATGGTTGCATTGTAAGGAGTTCTTTATTACCAAGAGGGTAGTGGAAAGGAAGCCTGAATATTTTTTGGTTTTCACTGCGTTAGATTAATACCCTCTAAACTCCACTTGGCATTGTTACAGACCTCAGTTTCCAGACTGCTGCCCGAATCTTGGCTGCTCCTGCAGAGCTAGCTTTGGTGGTTATGAAGGATCTTAGTCAGAATTTTCCTGCCAAAGCCAGGTAATAGTAAAGCCTTGATACATTCTTCTGTTTAACATTATATCCATTTATCTTCATGTTTACTTGCTAAATGATGTACTTTAAATAGGAAAATGCTTAGAAAATGAAAGCTTTATCACCACTACTCATGTGCATGGTGTCCTGTTTCTAAGAAGTGGACAAGACTGTGCATTGTGTGGTTGAAGAGACGGACCCAGGTGATGCTCTCTTGACACTGCCTCTTACTAGTTATGTTAACATCTGCAAATAAATGATCTCTCGACCTCATTTCCCTTAGCAGTAGAATAGCAATACCTGCCTTTCAGGATTGGATGAGTTACAAAATTCAGCATATGCTGATATAACTAATTGAGAGTCTGGCACAGGCCATTGTTTCCTGAAGGGTTGTACGTATATCATCTTATTATTTCTGCTGAAGAAACAGAGCCAGACAGGCTAAATGACTTGTTCATAGTGATGGAGTAAGATGTTGAATTTCTTAACATTGCTTTCTGTTTTATAATTTTCATTTATATCTCATACATGCAAGGCAAATTGTTTTAAAAGCCAGGTTTTTAGAAACTGTTGATGTAAATTACTGCCAATCTTTTTCTGGAGTCACTGAATGAAGTTTTTGGACTTCTGATATGGGTTGCTTTGTAAATAACTTTTTTTAACCATATGATTTATAAGTTCTATCTGAGAGTTCTTTTTCTGACATATTAAGATATACGAAGAGGATTCTTTCTCTGCCATCAGTGCTTACAGAGGCTGAAAAGTTTGCTGCTTTAGTTTATTTAACATTACCCTTTTGTGTTTGAGTGTTAGGGATCACACACAGCAGTAGGCTAGTGTATTCAACTAAGAACTAAGAGACAGCTGTATTTGCTTTAAAATACTCCTATCTTTCTTTTATTTGGTATTATGTCTTATAGTAAGGAAAAATATGTACATCAATTGTAAAGGTTGGAGGTTTTGTCCATTCTAGTTGTCTTTTATTGAACAACATCTTTCATACTTTAAAAAATAGGAACGTAGAAAACGTTTATTTCAAATGTTAGACTATGTACTGATAATATTTTTATCCCATAGAGCGATAACGAAAACAGCTGTGAGTTCAGGACTTAGAACTGAAGTGGAAGAAAATCAGAAGGTATTAACCAAAGGAAAATACTCAATTTTTATTGTATTTTTATTTATTTTTTATTATAGTATTTTTAAAGATGAAGAAATCTGTGTTTAATATATGACGTTTAGTAATGTTAACTTTTATCAAAGTTGGTATTATTTTGCTCATTTCTGTAATCTATGTATTTTTAGTTTTTTGGGTTTTTTTATATTTTTAATTTTTAATAAGAGTTGAATATGAACATAATTAAAAACTCCACATGGTGCTGCTAACCACATGATTTAGAAAAAGAGCCCCCTCACATATCTTACCCCATTGTGTCCCCATTCCTAGAGACACCTACTTTCAAGCCTTAGGTGATTCTCTGATAGTATTCTAGCATGCGTAATTTGGTATTCTGTTTCTCAGTTTCAGACCTTTCATTTTGGCCTTCTGCTTTGAGGATGAGGTTTATCTTTCTCTCACTGCTGACCTTTCAGTGTCTCATCACTGTCTCATATTGGCCCTTGTCCCATCTTTTCATCTTCCTTGTATTTTGTGTTGTGATCTTACCCAGTTTTGATCCTCTCTAATTTTGACTGGTTGCTTTAGTGCATACCAGGCATTCCAGGGGCTTCTTTTAACCCCTTTCATTTTGTTTTTTTTTCGGGGTTTTTTTTTTTTTTGAATCAGCATCTTGCTATGTAGTTCAGACTGGCCTTAAATTCACTATGTATCCCAGGCTAGCCTTGAACTCCCAGTGATCCTCTTGCCTCAGCCTCCTGAGTACTGGGATTACAGGTGTGCACCACCACACCTGGCTTAAACCTGCTTTCATTTTGTTTTGTTTCTGCAGTTCTAGGGATTGAACCTGGTGTCTACTGGCTGAGCTACATCCCATCCCTTTTTAAATTTATCTGAGACAAGGTCTCATTAAGTCACTAAGTTGCCCAGACTGGTATTGACTTGTGATCCTCCTATCTCAGCCTCCCAGAGTGCTGGGATTACCATGTTAAGCATTTGCCACCTGGCCCAGTTTAACCTCCTTTCTTGCATTCCATGTCTTCTTTGTTTTGAGGTCCCCCCCCCTCTTTTTTTTGGTACCAGGGATCAAACTCAAGACCTTGTGCTTGCGAAGCAGGCGCCAGAACCACTGAGCTAAATCCCTGGCCCTGCTCCCTTATTTTGATGCATCACATTATGCTTTGTGAGGAAAGTTGCATGGGATGTAAATCTGCAACTGTTACATTAGTTTCCAAGTGGGTTCCTATTGATGGCTTGGCTGGGAGTACAGCCCTAGATTGGGAGTCATCTAGGAAATGGAAGGCATTGCTCCTTGGAACTTGAGTTGCCCTTTAGCTTTTGGAAAATCTGAAGCTTTTGTGTGAGATCTCTTCCTCCTGTGTGGAACCATCAGGACATTTTCATTGATCCTACTAGTTTGAGAAGGCTGATTAGAAGCCTTATGGATGAGGCCTTCTGATGGTAGGCCATTCTGATATGGCCATTTCCTGGGGAACCTTGGGTTATTTAGGTTTTCCAGCCTGAGCAGTTTATTGGTGCCCTTACCTGACAGTGATCAGTCAGATGCAGATAACCAGATGCTGTACCTGAGGAAAGCCTCTGACACTGAAGACATGGCAGTAGACCCAAAAGGGCAGCTCAGAGGAAATAGACATTGCAGAGTGAAGAAAGCACAAGCACCACTGATACCTTCAGAGAGATGTGACCACACTGTGAAATCCAAGAGCAACAAAACTCTTGAAAACAGAATATTGACAGCCAGCTTGGATGTGCTGGTACACACCTGTATTCCCAGCTATTTTGGTGGCTGAGGCAGGAGGACCACTTGAGCCCAAGAATTTGAGGTCAGCCTGAGCAACAGAGTGAGACCCTGTCTGAAAAGAAGGAAGGAAGGAAAAATAGAAATAAAGGACTTGATAGCTAGAAGAAAACTCAACAAAGGGGCTGGTCCATCTCCAGAAGGGTCTGTTAATCTTCTTCCTGGAGTGTGCATTCTGGCTGCCAGGATTATAGAAGCCTTGTGGGGAGGAACAACTTGGTGACACCTTTAGTCCCCCAATTTCCCTGGGGGTCCCTGCCCCCAGGTGGTTCTTCACGCCAGGCCATGAGCCTCTGTTTCTCTGGGATGATGAGTCCACAGAGCGACCTGGTTTCTCCTTCCCGTTCCTGCCCTTGGGCCTACTGGGAGTTACAGCTCACCACCCTCCCTTCTGGCTGCTGAAATTTGTTATCCCTTCCCTTCCGCTCTCTTTGCCTGTGGGCTCATAACTGGAAGAATACTTTTCTTGACATATCAGTAGAGTTTTAAGAGGGAAAAAAATGCTCATGTTCAGTTCATTATCTTTACCTCAAATTGCCTTAATCTTTAAGTGTGAGATATTAGTTAATACACTTTAGAAATAAACATGTTTTTCAAACACTAAACTGAACAAAACTTTATTGATAATTTATATTTAATTTTTAATTTTCAGAAAATACCCAATATTATTTTAATTTTAGAGCTTCCTAGGCAAGGAAGACAGAACATTGTTGTTTTCTTTGAGACAGGTTCTTGGTTTGCAGTTTTGTCCAGGCTGGCATTAATCTCACAATCCTGCTCAGACTCAATATTGGGATTACAAGCATGCACCACTATTCCTGGGTAATTCCTAAATCTTTAGTGTGCTGGATTTTCCCAAAATGAGCCCAACTTGTACAGCCAGCATCCAGACCCAGGAATGATATGACTGTATGCATTTAGCAGATCAGAGCAGTTTGAGTGAGTTTGGAGTTCTTCCCTGTCATGGAAGAAAATCCAGTTTTCAGTTCAGGCAGCTTTCCATTATCTTCTTTTTTAAAATTGATAAATAAAAAATTGATAAATATTTAATGGTATACAGCGTAATGTTTTGAAATATGTGTATATTTTGTTGTTATCCTGTAACCTTGCCATTGAAGCAGAAGCCATGGCTTCCTCATTTCCTTGTTTTCCCTGTGCGTTACTAGATCTTACATTTTTTTCTTAGTCCACTGACTACTGGGGAGTAAAGGAGCTCGGCAGTCCTTCTTTTCCTTTTCCCAGTCCTAGGTTCTTAAGGGATTATGGACTGCTCCTGCTATCTGATTAATTTCATCTCTTCTCAAATATACAAATAATAGTTGCTGTTTCCTTTGAAGAAAGAATTAAGTAGAAAGGTGGTTATTTAATATTAATAATATTAATAGAATTAAACAGAAAGGCTTCAACATGGAATCAGAGTGATGTTTCCATTGACTCAGGCAGGTCGCGGGGCTGCATGGTCACCTGTGTGCAGGGCTGCCACCACTGTGGGGAGCAATAGGTGAAGGGTTCCATGGAGGCCAGGTCTTGCAAAGCTAGGTAGCACTGGGTGCTGTCTTTAGTGCAACAGCTCAGAAGTTTCTTGGTGTGCCTTAGTTTGAATCCTTTTTTGGTTTATATTCCTGGACTTCATCAAGGGTTCCAGCTTTTACTGACTCCTACCACAACCTTGGTTGACATCACCAACAGGGGAAGCAATGGAAGTATGAAAAAGCCAGGATAGCAACCCTGTGCCCTTTTGCCTGCCACTGGTGAGTGGAGGCAAGGGGAATTCCAGAGCCTGTACAACTCGGTAGCTGTATAGAGTGGAGAAGCCTATTGTGGATCCCCTCTAATAGATAGCTGACTTCTGTCTTCAATACTGTATTAAGGGGGTGAGCCAGTTTATTTGTTTATGAGGAACTTTCTTTGTTCCTAAGGCAAAGAACAAGTAAATAGGTCTATTCCCTTAATGCATGGCTTAAGGTAAAAAATACTAGTTTCAGTTCCTTGCAGATAGTTCTGAGAAGTATTATTGACAAAGGAAACTGAAAGAGTACAGTATATTAATGTATCTTGGGGCAGGAAGAAACTTGTTATATTTTTAAATTAAATAGGAATAAAATTTGTATACTTAATCCTATATTATTCACAATCCCTTTTTTAAAAGTGACCCTCAGCCCTTGACTTATCTACTCGCCTCTGATGCTACAGGAAACAAGTGTGGTAAATCTAAGAAGGGTTTGGGGCATACATAGAAAAACATTTTGACCCAGGCATAGATCATCAAGATTTGTATAGATAATAACGCCTAGAAACACAGAAAGTTACTACTTCCTAATAATTTTTAATTTTTAAAAAATTTTTCAGTATTTCAAGGGAACTTTAGGATTACAGCCTGGAGATTCAGCTCTCTTCATCAATGGACTTCATATTGATTTAGATACACAGGATATATTCAGGTATGGATTTTTATTTTCTGTTTATAAGTTTGTGGGGCACGTTCAGATGGTTGTCCCTCCTTGATGCTGCAGGAGGCAAAGGCTGATGGCTTCCTAGGCACCATGTATATGTGGAGGCTGGCCAAATGATCCAATTCCATGTTGTATTTCAGTCTGTCCTCAAGGCCTGAGGCTTCTCAGGGGTGCCCTTTTAGAGCTGTTTTCATGTTAACTATAGATAGAAAAGAGCAGATTCTTCTGCTTCTGAAATAGTGTGAAGTAGGTTTATTCAGAATGCTGTCTCTGGGGTCTCAGCAGGCATTATTATTTGAAGACGTACTTTTTGTTCTTTAAATGTAATACTAAATTAAAATCAAGACTAAATAGCACCGAATTGTCTTTATGATGGAGGTGTGGACAGGTAGAATTCAGATTTTTTGGTTTGTTTGTTTTTTGAGACAAAGTCTTGCTATGTAGCCCAGCTTGGCCTCAAACTCCTGCCTTTGCCTCCCAAGTGCTAAGATTACAGGTGTGTACCACTACTCTTGGCTGAGAATTCAGATTTTATCTGTGGATTTAAAATCAGTACTATTGATACTGTGGCTTCACAGTAGTAAGAACAAAAGCTTTTGCTAATACTCAGTTGTCACTAGGATATTGCACATTATTTTTGTTAAGGTTTTATGCTCATTTGTTGCATTATAGAGGTATCCTCCTTATCTTTTTTGCCTCCTCAACCATTTTCCCATAGTTTTCTCTGTGGGCCTGTGCCAGTTGATGCTGATACTGAAGCGTATATTAAACATAAATAATAAAGTATTTCTTTTTTGTGTATTTTTAAACTTTATTTTGAGGTAGAGATTCACATACAATCGCTTCTTGGCCTTTTGGGTAACATCAAGTGGAGATTCACATACAGTTGTAAGAAATGCTACAGTGATGGAGCATGCCTGTAGTCTCATAATCTCATCATTCCGTAAGGCTGAAGCAGGAAGATCTTAAATTTGAGCCCAGCCTGAGCAATTTAGCAACTTAGACCCTGTCTCAAAATAAAAAATAAAAAAGGCTAGGGATGTAGCTCAGTATGAAGGCCCTGGGTTCTTCAATCCTCAGTACTGGAGGCGGGGCGGGGAGAGATCATAAATTCACATTTTACACTTCATGCTTTTTTTCTTTTTTGCGGAACCGGTGACAGAACTCAGGACCTTGCGCTTGCCAGGCAGGCACAGCACTACTGAGCTAAATCTTTGGCCCTATACTTCGTGCTTTTATTTTTTATTTTATTTTATTCTTTTGGTACCGGGGGTCGAATTCGGGTCCTTCCGCTTGCGAGGCAGGCGCCGGAACCACTGAGCTACATCCCTGGCCCTACTTTGTGCTTTTAAAAGCAGCACAATTAATCTCTGTATTTTTTCCCTCCCTCCCTCTCTCCTCCTCCCCTTCTCTCCCCTCCTCCCCTTCTCTCCCCTGTCCCTCCCTACCAATAACTGAAAAGTATAACTAAGAACCAGAAGCATGTCCTCTGTCTTGTGTACCTTCATGAGATGAAACAGCACTTCCTTTTTTGCTTTCTCAGTCTGACTTAGCATTGAGTTTTAATTAATAGTGTTTTTCATGGCAAGGAATTTTTAAAAAGTTTTTCTGCTGTCTGTCTGTTACTGTTTTTTCCCCTAGTCTGTTTGATGTGTTGAGGAATGAAGCCCGGGTCATGGAGGGTCTTCATAGACTAAGAATAGAAGGCCTTTCTCTGCATAATATTTTGAAGCTGAACATTCAGCCCTCTGAGGCTGAATATGCCATTGACATCAGGAGTCCAGCTATTTCAGTGAGTATTGACAGGGGGGTGGGCAAAGGCCATTCTCTCCAGACATCTTTATTGTACCTCTCTAATTTGTCTTTTATGAGAGTTAAGTTATTCCCACCATCTCTTTCATTGCCATCAAGATTCATAACTGCTTATGTGGTACTTTGTGTATTTAATAAAGTAGTGTCCTAAATGCTCCAAAAAGTTGAGTTGTTTGGCTACTATGGTTAAGACAATGATTTTTCCTCTGCTGTAGGATTCAGCTGAGTACCTCTTAGGAAAGAGTATTTAGTGTTTTCCCAGTTCCATACAGGTCTTGGATGATTTTGTGGCATTTGTGATTCAGACCTGCTATTAAAAATGGAAGTTTTTAGTTAATAACCTTTTTTTTACTAGGACTTTAGTTATTACCTGCTATATGATCTCTCTGAGTTTTTTTTTTTTAGGAGTTCTGTTTACACAATTCATTTTGGACTATTGGGGTGTTTTAAAATTTTTTTATTTTTGGTAACAGGAATCCAACTTGGGTCCTTGTGCTTGCGAGGCAGGCGGTGGGACCACTGAGCTAAATCCCTGGCCATAATTCATTTTGAACCTTCTTCATCTATAAAACAATGTGGATACAGTGCCATCGTGGCAGTCATGGTAAAAAGAGAAAAGGACAGAACTGATGTAGCTAGCAACTAGGATTTTACTGAGCGAGAAATAATGTAGAATGTAGGTGATCATTACTGGAGTTCTTTGTGTATTTTGATGAACACTGTTAAGTTATTCATTTTCCTATTAAAAATGGTTTTACTTATAAAGAGTATGGATAACATCATAAATGTGACATTAGTTTGTTAGAATAAATTGATTAAAAACCGTGTCATCATACATTCTAAATAATCATTTTATCTCAGATTTATTGGTATTTTCTGATTTTTTATTGGTTTTGTTTGGTTGCAAATAACATTACCTATTCTGTGGTTTGTATTGTAGTCACTCATTTTACTTTCTTTTTTTTTTTGGTACTGGAGATCGAACTTGGGTCCTTCCGCTTGCAAGGCAGGTGGCGAAACCACTGAGCTAGATTCCCGGCCCATGTAGTCACTCATTTTTCTACTCAGTCTCTGTACCTTTAAAAATGGTCCTGTCTCATGACTCCTTGTAAGATAATTTGCTCATACTGCTTTTACCACAGATTTCAGTGAATTTGACTAAGGTGGTGCATGACCATGCTGTGTTCTTTCTTTTTAGTGGGTCAACAACCTGGAAGTTGATAGCAGATATAACTCCTGGCCTTCCAGTCTACAAGAGTTGCTGCGCCCCACCTTTCCTGGTGTCATCAGGCAGATCAGGAAGAACTTGCACAACATGGTGAGTGACTCCTCGCTGCCAGCCTGTGAACCTTGCTTCTCCCTTGCTCCCTCTGTGTCCGTGTTCACTTCTGTCCTTTACTAGCTGTTTCCCCTGATCACTTCCACCCGTAAAATGCTCCCTGTTGGTACAGGGGGTCCTTAGAAATGAAAATATAAAAAGACAGTAAGGCAGTCTTCATTTTCGAAGGTAGGTGAGTTGATAAAACTTTTTGTTTGGTGTAGTAAAAGAATAGGTGTCAGAAATCTGTAATTCTGTTTCCATATTACCAGCCTAAGTCCAAGAGAAAAATCACTTTGCCCTCCAGTAGCACATTCTTTGAACATAGAGGAAGACAAATGCTATTTGTGTAACTCTTGTTTTATGTGTTTTAAAATAGAAAAATGTTGGCTTCATGTACAGTGCTTCATGGCAATTTCTTTTGGCCCAGGGGCATTTGAATAAATGTCATTTCATGGGTTCTTCTCCCTTTCTCCCCCTAGGTGTTCATAGTTGATCCTGCACATGAGAATACAGCAGAGTTGATTAACACAGCTGAGATGTTCCTCAGTAATCATATACCTCTAAGGTAACACTAGTATTGATTCGATGATATAGCTAATTTAGCTGAGGTTTTGTTTGTTATTCTGCAGTACAAGTCTGGTGCTACTGAATTGCAGGATAATTAATAGTAGGGATCATTAACGGCAGTTTTATCTTTTGCTTGGTATGAAGCCAGTGTCTTTTGAGACTGGGAGTTTATTCTCAATGAAGAGAGGTTTACCCCCATTGAATTATTAATAAGTAGCCTGTGTAAAAGTAGTTTGTGGTTTCAGCTTGCATCTTAGTGGAAGAGAATTTTCCTAGGTGAGTGTCCCCATCACAGAGCCTGTTCCCACTTTCAGCAGCGATACACGGCTTTATCAATAGCTGTTGTTAGACTGTCAAGGACTAGATTTACACACTGTTTATTTCAGTTCTGTTGTCAAATCTAGCAAGAGGACACTAATTCATTGGGTCCACTATTCTTTCAATAACAATTTTCTTAAGGTTTTACATGTAAGTGTTAAGATACTTTCACTTACTTTCTCAGATAATTCTGGTAATTTTACATTGATGAATTTGGAATTTTTAGAAATTAAAAAAAAAGAACTCTTTAGCCAACAAATATTACTGTGTGTTCCATGTCCAGTACTAAGCCAAATGCTATGGCTGTTATATGAACTATATTCCTGCCTTGTTGGAAGAAGTCTTCTGCATACTTTTAAACACTTTAAAAAGATGTTTGACTGGGGAGGCTAAGGCAGGAGGGTCAAAAGTTTGAGTTTATCCCGTGCAACTTTGCAACTTAGGTAGAGTGTGTCTCAAAATTTAAAAAAAATTAAAAAGGCTGGAGATGTAGCTCACTGTAAAGGCCCTGGGTTCAGTCTCTAATACTGGAGGAAAAAAGAGATGTTTGACCAAGTGTTAATTATGTCCAACTAACTATAAGTGCTTTAGAATTCAAGGAGATAAACTATAAACAGAGGACTGGGCATGGTGGTGCATGCCTCTTATCCTAGCACTTGGGAGGCTGGCCTGAGGTAGGAGGATCACTGTGAGTTAGAGGCCACCGTAGGCTACATAGTGAGTTTAAGGCCAGTCTGAACTACACAGTGAGACCCTGTCTCAAGTCAAATAAACAACAACAACCCCCACCCCCATGCAGTCCCACAACTATGAACTGAGATATTTGGGAAGCACAGCTTTCATGAAGTTGGATTTCAGAGAGGCTTTGAATAAAATAGAGGATATTGATGCTGGAGAAGCAGAAATTTTGAGTTTAGCGAAATTGCTTCATGCAAAGGATGGATGTCACTTAACCAGGTGGAGGAATAAATTACTGAGCTATATTTAGAGCTGTGTTTTGAATAAAGGAGAAATCTAAGAGTGCAAAAGTCAACTCATGGTAGGGAGTGGGCAATAGTGAAATTTTTATTAACTGGTACTGGGGAACGAGAAGAGGGTGTGTGGGTTTAGATTGCACTGGAGCCCTCAGCCAGAGAGGCATGCTGTGAGCAGCTGGGGCTAGGGGTGGGCTGAGGATTGCTGTGCATGGCTGTGGGCATGCACTAGCTGTTGGCATGGCTGTGCAGAGGAGGCCCGGTCTGAGGGACCCCACAGTGGTATTCCACAGTGAGGCCCAGGGGACACAGGCGTCTGAACTTTCTGTCTTAGCCATTGGAAAAGTCTGATGCCCTTTCTACAAATTAGAAACCTGGGGCAGAGAAATTAGTTTGTGAACAGGTAATATTGTTATGATTTAATTAGGTGATACCCCATGTTGATTTACATAAGAATATTTAGAGTTCTTTTTCTACTCATGATTGTTATCACAAATGGGATTTTAAAAAAACAAAGACAATTTTCACTCAAATATAAATGCTCACTTCACCTCCACCCACATATATGCACACCTCATCAGAACCAAACAGTATTAACAATGTGATGTTTGATATATGTGTTTATATTTTCTTTGTTTAAATTAGTAGACCACATTTTTAGAGCCATTTGATTCACTTGTATTGATACATGTTTACTAAGCTCCATAGTGTCCATTAGGATGCAGTGATGGTGTTGCACCTGCTGTGGGTTTTGATAGATAAAGTCAAATATCCATATTACGCTATCTTACAGGTTAGATCTAGTGCCCTCAAAAGTCCCCTGTGCCCTACCTCTATTTGTCCCTCCTCCCTCTATTAGCCCCAGGCCCTTGGCAACTATTGATTTTTTAAACTGTCTTTATAGTTCCAGAATATCATACAGTTGCAGTCATACAGTATGTAGCTTTTTCAGACTTAATTCTTTTACTTAGCAGTGTGCATTTAGGGTTTCTCCATGTCTTTTTTAGGCTTGATAACCTAACTTCTTTTTATTACTGAGTAATATTTCATTATAGAGATATACCACAGTTTATCCTTTTGCCTATTGGTCTTGGGGTTTTTTGCTACTGGGGATCGAACTCAGGACCTTGCACTTGAGAGGCAGGCGGCCATACCATTGAGCTAATTCCCCGGCTATCTTTTTGCCTATTGAAAGACATCTGGTTGCTTCCAAATTTGAGCAGTTATGAATAAAGCTTCTTAAAAATATGTGTGCAGACTTTTCTGTGTATGTAAATTTTTCAGTTCTATTGGGTATATACCAAGGAGCCAGACTGCTGGATTGTGTGACAACTGATGCTTGGCTTTGTCAGAAAATCATACTGTCTTTTAAAGGGGCCAGGCCATTTTGCTTTTCCACTACCACTGAAAGAGAGTTCCTGTCGTTTGCACATCCTCATCAGCATTTGATGTCACCAGGGTTTTGGTATCTAGCCATTCTAATAAATGTGTACTGATATGTCATTGTTTTAATTTGTAATTCTGTAATGACGTAGGATGTCCAAGCATCTTTTTATATGCATATTTGACATGTGTATTTTTTCTTTTTGGTACTGGGGTTTGAACTCAGGACCTTGCACTTGTGAGGCAGGCATGGGTGCCACTGAGCCAAATCCCCGGCCCTGACATGTGTATGTTTTATTTGGAGAAGTGCCTGATCAGATCTTTTGCTTATATTAAAATTTGGTTGTTTTCTTAATGTCAAGTTTTTAAGAGTGTTTATGTTTTAGATACCAGTCCTTTATCAGATGAGTGTTTTTGCAAAGTAGAAATTTTTAATGTTAATAAAGTCCAACTTACAAATCACTTCTTTCATAGACCCTGGCTTTGGATTTAATGTGTCATTGCCAAACCCAAGATTACCATCTTCTCTGTTGAACCCCAGGAGTTTTATAGTTTGGTGTATTGCACTTAAGTTTATGATCCATTTGAGTTAGTTTTTGTGGAGGGTGTACAGTCTATGTAGACTCATTATTTTGCATGTGGATATCTAGTTGCTCTAGCACTGTTTGTTGAAAAGGCCATCCTTTTTCCACTATATTGTTTTGCTTCAGTAGGAGGCCAGGAGCTAGGGTCTTCCATATTGCCCAGCGCAAGTCTTTTTGGCAACCCATCTATAAATGTATAATGGCATCTTTTTGTGGTTTTTTAATTTTAAATTTTAAAATTAAATGAACTTTACCCCTGGCTATGGCTTTTTGCTGTAGGCCAATTATTTTTTCTGCTTTCCTGTTACCTATAATTCTTCTTGCTATTGTTAATGTCACAATTCCTTCTTTTCTATTTATTTTTAAGTCTGAATGTTTTCATTTCCCTTAATATTTATTTAAAAGTAGAACAAAATTTACACCTAAAACTGTAGGAACATCTTTCATGTCAGTAAAGGAATCTTTTCATGACATGGAAATAGGATATTTTAACCATAGAAAAGCCTCAGCCACATTGAGAATCTGCTTTTTCATTTTATAAGTGACACGTGTATACTTGTGCAACCGTATTTGAGAGGATGTGTCGTGTACTTTGCACTTAGGGGTAGTTTTCTTCCTTTAGCTCCAGTCAAAAGGGGTATATAGGAATGCCATTCTCTTCAGCTGGGTGCACTCTTGAGATGTTTCTTTTTCTTCTTTCTGCTTTCTTTCCAGAATTGGTTTTATCTTTGTGGTTAATGACTCTGAAGATGTTGATGGCATGCAGGACGCTGGAGTGGCTGTTCTCAGAGCGTATAATTACGTGGTCCAGGATATGGATGAGTATCATGCCTTCCAAACTCTGACACGTGTATGTTTTTATTCAAAATGGCAATTTAAAAAAAAAAATTAACTTACTCTAAAACAGAATATATGGTAAGAGGCTTCTGTATTTCTGCAGAGAAAAAAATATTTGTGTAAACTCTTTATAGTTTGGATTTTACAGGTTATCTCTACTTTATCACTTCATTGACATTAATAGTAGACTGTTGCGGGCTGGGAATGTAGCTCAGCAGCACAGCACCTGCCTGGCAAGAGAGAGAATCTGAGTTTGATTCCTAGTACCAAAAAAACCAAACCAAAACAAAAAAATAATAGATTGATGTGATTTCAGCTAAGATGAGGTTCCTTAGGAACTAGGACATAGTTTAATATTCATCGTAAAATTCTTAATGACTGATATTCTGGTTTCTTTAACTGGAAACTCTGAAATGCCTCATTTGTGCATATATTTAAGGCATTTACTTGCTCAAGTTCAGAATTCTCTTTATTTTCTTTTTACTAGAAAACTTTACATGTATCAGTTCTTTTGTTTTCAGATTAATGATAACTTAATTTTTTATTTTTTTCTGGTACTGGGAATTGAATTTAGGACCTTGCACTTGGGAGGCAGGCGTGGTACCTCTGAGCTAAATCCCTGACCTAGATTAATGGTAACTTTAAAAAAATGTGTAAAGTTGGGCCAGGGATTTAGCTCAGTGGTTTCGCTGCCTGCTACGCAAGCGCAAGGACCCAAGTTTGATCCCCGGTACCAAAAAAAAAAAAAAAAATGTGTAAAGTAATCAATTTTGCCACTTTACCCATAAAGATGATGTTGGTCTGTGGTTTACATTTATGTTCTGCTTACTGTTTGGAGATTTGTTTGGAGCATCTTTTGTTAGTTAAAATGTTTATTTATCTGGTAAACTTTTCTCAAAGGCCCACCTTGTGCCAGGTGTGGTCTCAGCTGTGGGGAATACAAAGAATAGTAAGGCTTCACCCCTGTCCTCTGAGACCTTGCAGCCTCACAGGGCACATGTTCACAGACGTTGTCATGCAGTGTGGAAAAGAACACAGCTGGCCTTGTGGCACAATACCTTTATTTCACCTGGGCATGGCTGTGGGCCTTTCTGTGGAGTGCAGAGTTGTACAGCCATAGTCCAGGAGGAGAGTGGAAGTCACTTTCACAGGCTGCCAGTCAGATTGGCAAGTTGCTAGTGTGGTGTGAACAGGGCATGGTGGGAGCAGAATGGGAGGAGAAGCTAGTCCTGGAGGCCACTGGAGGCTGGGCAGCCAGTGTGCAGGCTCATTCTGTGCAGTGCATGGAGATGGGTCTGATGAAGGATGGAGTGGCGGAGAGTCTAGTTAATGAACTGCTGCAGTCACCTCCATGAAAAATAATGAGGAAGTTAGTGAGACCGTGGAGAATGAAATAAGTCCAAAAGAAATTACTCAACATCATAAGTAAATAAAGGCTGCTTTTTATAGCTTTTTCCCTCTCCTAGACATATGTATGAAGGAAAAGATAAAATAGATTTTTTTTAATTACAAAAGTACTCACTGTAGAAAGTTTAAATAATATTAAATTTCTCTGCCTCACTTCTCTCCTTTCCCTGATTCTCCTTAAAAGTGGGCATCATGAACAGGTTGCCTTGGATTGTTCTAGAGGTTGATCTGTACATATATGGGCACAATTTTATTTGTTTTTGATTTGTTACAAATAAGGATTTTGCAACTTTTTTCACCCTAAATAAACATCATGGACATGCATTCTTCAATGATTACTTTTCAGTATTTAGATTTTTCTTAATGCATTTTGTGTTTGTGATTTAACCGTGATTGTGAATTGATTGGGTCTTTTTAATTTTGGGGGTCATTTTATGTTTTATTAGTACATATTTGCAGTACGTAACTTCTACATTCCTTGTGGAGAGTTGTTACATGCACATAACACATTTTAATTTTTTATTTTCGTACTGGGAATCAAACTCAGGTCCTTGCACTTGCGATGCAGGCAGCAGAACCACTGAGCTAAATCCGGGGCCCACCATATCTTAATTGTTTTTCTAGGATCATTTTAAGAATATTTGATTTCTAATTTAAGAAAGCATCAGAGCCAGGGATTTAGCTCAGTGGTTTCGCCGCCTGCTGCGCAAGCACAAGGACCCCAGTTTTATTCCCGGTACCCGAAACAAAAAAAAAAGGAAGAAAGCATCTTAATGAGATTTAGGAAAAGGACCATTGCTAATGCAATGTATTATTTCACTTTTTCTCCATTCAGAAACTTTTCATGATGAATATTTAGAATTTGGTTTTTAAAGTGTAGTTGGTTACCGATTTTCTTTCTTCAGGTCTATAACAAGGTGAAAACTGGAGACAAAGTGAAAGTTGAACATGTGGTCAGTGTCCTGGAGAAGAAATATCCATATTTAGAAGTGAATAGCATTTTGGGGATTGATTCTGCTTATGATCAGAATCGGAAGGTAAAAATGCTTTGATACTTACATTTGATTGCAGCATTATGCTGCCCTTCCTCTTTAGGCTTTTGTTGTTGTTGTTGTTGTTGTTACAGTAATGGTGGTGGTGGGTGGTTAAAATGTTCAGTACTTAACATTTGCAAATATATAGCTTTTTTTTTTTTAAATGGAGATGAAGCCTCTTTGTTGTTGAAGCTGGCCTCAAACTTGAGATTTTCTGCTTTTGGCACCTGAGTAACTGAGACAGGCACATGCTGCTGCATCCAGCTAGCATATGAAAGCTTAGAAATCAGATCACGTGTGTGTTTGAAAAAGTGGTTTATATTTCAGTTTTGTGAAGATATCACTGATTTTTAACTTGCTTATTAGCTGTAAAATTGAGAAACAATTTCCTTTTCATAATACAGTAGTAGTACTTGTACGGAGTGTGTTCTAGGTAAATCTGTTGGAAATATGGCACCAAGAGATGGTGTACAGCAGATATCATGTTGGTATTTTTCTAGTTATTTAGGTTAAGGATGGAACTATATTAAGAAATGGAATAAACAAAGTAGCAGGGCCGGGGATTTAGCTCATTGCTTTCGCCACCTGCTGCGCAAGCGCAAGGACCTGAGTTCGATCTCCGGTAACAAAAAAAAAACAAAGTAGCAAAGGGTAGTAAATAATAATAAGGGAAATTTTAAAAATCTTTTATTTAAAGATAATTTTTTTTCTCATAAAATATTAAATACAAGAGCCAGGGATTTAGTTCAGTGGCATTGCGCCTGCCTCTCAAGCACAAGGTCCTGAGTTCCATCCCCAGTACTGGAAAAGAAAAAAAATATTAAATACAGTAAAAGAAGCCAGGCATGGTGGCATATGCCTATAATCCAGCCGAGGAGGATTGCAGAGTATTTGTGGCCAACCTGGGCTATATAGTGAGTTCAAGGCCAACCTGAACTACATAGTGAGATCCTGTTGCAAAAAAATAAAAAATACATAAATACATACATACATATAGTATCTATCTCTTTATCTGTTGCAACCAGGAACAAGTTTGCCAGTTCATTGAAAATTTATATTAAAGCAAGAAATCATGCCCAGAGTGGTAGTGTACACCTATAATCACAGTACTCAAGAGGCTGAGGTAAGAGGATCTCAACAAGTTCGAGCCCAACCTGGGCTACATAGTGAGTTCAAGTGAGTTCAAGGCCAGTCTAAACTATAGCGAGCGAGACCCTGTCTCAAAATAAAAAGGAAAGAAGGATGGAAGGCATTTCTGTCTGGGTTCAGTGGTGGTTGCCTGTAATCACAGCTACTTTGGAGATTGAGGCAGGAGGATCATGAGTTCAAGGCCAATGTAGACAACTAGCTAAACCTTGCTTCAGAATTTATAAAGGTGGGCTAGTTGGGCCAACGATACAGGTCAGTGGTAAAGCTCTTGTGGCACATAGCCCTGGGTTCAGTCCCAAGTACCACAAAACAAAATAACAAAAAACCCTTCAAAGACAAAAAACAAAAAATTTCTAAAGCATTTTAATTTAAGACATATGAAAGTTATTTACCCAGTTTTTGTTTTCTCAAATGAAGAACAAAGCCTTTTGTTTCTCTGTTTGGAGATCTGAGCTATCATCCTTTCTAAATCACACAGAATAAATTGTTTATAATTCCTCTTTCATTTGAGTACAGAAAACTCCAGAGGCTTTTATGATCTTCCCACGTGTTTTAGAGTTGTCTGACCCACACCCAGTTTAGGCTCAGTTGGTTTTAGCCTCTCACCTTTTTGAGTTTTTCAGTCAGTTTATTTTTTTTTGGTAGGCAGAACAACCTACTCTCTTTGTACTCATTTAATTAGTTTACATAAAATATTTAATTGTGTTATTTTGCTAACAAAAGTAGTAGGATTAAGAACAGACAGAGCTGACTGTTGCTAACTTTGTAGTTCAACTGAGAAGAGCAGAATAAGTGGGCTTTCTGGAGTTTTCACCAGGGTAAGTGTTCAGCATTTTTTTTTCTTCTTAGAACTCACAGGGGGAAAAAAAATCACTTTAATGACCAAATATGTATATTTGTACATATATATGAGTAAAACAGTATTTACTCTTACTGTGTGGGATGCATTACAAAATATTCTGCTTTGTTTTCTTTCACTCAAAAAATTACCAGTCACAAATCAGTAAACAAATTTAGCAAACCACTAATATTATAACCCTTAACTTTTTCAGAGATTATCAATGCTAATTTACACTTGATCTTAGCCAAAAGGCCGAGAAGTGATTCAATGCTAATTTATAATTAGGGAAATTATAATATAGTGCTCTTCCTTCTTAGAATTACCTTATGATAGTGTTTATATACTCAGAGGAGAAAAACATTAACATAGCCTTATTAGCTTGTTTCCAGTCTGGTACATGCTTTCAGTGTGCTTTAATCTGCTAGAGTCCAGGCCCAGGAGCTAGGGGAATGACTTACAGCTGCATAACAGGATGCTCTTTTACATAGAACTCTTATTTGTGTACAGTATTTCATTTGATCCTCACAACAGCCCTGTGAGGTAGTATGGAAATATTATCAGATTCATCTCACAGATAATGAGGTTAAGCTTCAGAGAGTTTAAATGACTTTCTCAGTTATCACATAACTACTAAGAGGCAGAGATAGAAAAATGTCAACTTTTAGGTTGAGGGCTATTTTTGATAAGCCACATACCTTCTGAGTCTAATCTGACCTTAAGTATTTTTACTACTTTTTCCTCGTTTTCTTATTATTGGTTTTGCTTTGATAGGATATAACCAAAAACCTAGCTGTAAACTTATGTTAAGTTTATGCTTCTCTAACATGAAAACTCATGGCCACAAATCATGTAATTTTTGGAAAGTATTCTTTCTGTGGCTACAAGTAGCACAAGTAATATGAAATATGCTAAAGGCCAAGGAAATTGAAAAGTCAGATGAAGGGATATGAAATGGAATGTATTAGTGGATTTCAGTCCCTCTTAAGCTTTTACTTTGGTGAAAGGGTTCAATGGAGAGCTTGTAGATGAGATGTGAAGCTTTTGGAGAAGATCTAAGTTTTGATGAGGTTATTCAAATTCAAATCTTGAATGCGTAATGATGGTAGGCTATGATCTTCAAAAACTTGGTACTTGATGCTGTCCAAAAGTGTTCGGACTTGAATACCACAGTGTGAATTGATTCATGTTTTTGTCCATTAATGATCTGTGAGTTTCTTTAAATGAAGTCCATTAAATGTTTTGCAAAATTGCCAGGGATGTAAGGCTCCCAGTGAAGCAACTTAGCATGCTATAATAGTGAGTATTTGTTAATTGAGTAACTTAGTTGAGGTCGGTTAGGAGATCTACTATAAATTGATCCAGGTTTTAGAGAGACTAACAAATCATGAGTTAGCAAGAACAAGACATAAGAATGAATACCAGAGAAATTTCTGAACTATTTTGGAACAACTAGTAAAGTTTTAATTTTAGAACATTTAAAAGTAGTATTGAGTAACTTCTGTGTGGCAGCCCTACTGCAAGGTTGAGCAGGACATGCTGCCTGCTTTTGGTGAGTTCGCATGCCTTAGTTGGAGAGACAGACGGAGGAGAGCAGTAAGTTGTGTCGATGGTGGTATTCTGACTGCTCGCACCTGTGCAGGGAGGCCCAGTGCTGCAACTGGCAGCTCTGCTGATTTGGGACAAGTAATTGTGGAAGGCTTCTTGGAGGCTGTGACACCAGCCAACTTTGTGAATTCATGTTTCTAGAGGAACAAAGGTTTATTATATGTGTACACTACACTTGATCTTAGCCAAAAGGCCGAGAAGCGATTCTTATATGTGTATACTAATGTTGAGTACAAAACTAATTAAATACTGGCTCTATACCAATACCTTTGAAAAGATAAATTTTTAAAAAATTTTATTAGTACATATGTGTAGTACATAATGATTATACTCATCATGGGGAGTTGGTACATGGAACGTAATGCACCTTAATTCTTTTAGCTTCCTCTTTCCTGTCTTCTTTCCCCCTGAGGAAGCCAGCCTGCCTTCCTTCTTCTGTGCTGTTTTTGATTCTGTGTTGTGGTGTTGAATCTGCTTGTTTTAAGATACATTAAATCAGGCTCAGAATTAAAGCTGGTAATGAGATCTCAATGGCCTGAAAATGGTTCCATTATTGTATTCCAACCTTCTGTTCAGTCACTCATCACTTTTTCAATTTTTCTTTTTCTTTTTGTTGCAGTTGAAGTCCTGGGGATTGAATCTGGGGCTTTCACACTGAGCTGCATACCCAACACTTTCATAATTTTTTTTAAAGTTTAGAGCCTAGCATGGTGGTGCAACCCTGTAATCCCAGCACTTGGGAGGCTGAGACAGGAGGATCGCAATGAGTTCAGGGACAGCCTGGGCTACACAGTGAATTCAAGGCCACCCTGAACTGCACAGTGAAACCCTGTCACATAAAAACAAAAACAAGCTGGGGATTTAGCTCAGTGGTTTCTTCCCCTGCCTCGCAAGCTCAAGGACCCGAGTTCAGTCCCTGGTACAAACAAACAAACAAACAAAAACAAAAACAAAATTTTGATACAGAGTCTCACTAAGTTGCTGGGCTTGAGTTTATTATCTTCCTGCCTTAGCCTCCCAGAGTGCTAAAATTAGAGGTGTATACCTCTATGCAGGGCTGGGTTTTTTTTTTTTTCTTTTTCTTTTTATTGTTGGGGATGGACTCCAGGGCCTCATGCATACTAGGCAAACACTCTCCCACTGAGCTACTTCCTCAGCCCCTTTTCTGTGTGTTTGTTTATAAGAGATAATATGAGCACTCAGTGATTTTTCTTCAGGTTGATACAACAGCAAGAATAAAACTAGAAAATTATTAAGTGCAGTAAAAGGAAATAATTACTTTGAGAATATCAAAGATTTCAGAGAATTAATGGAATTTTCTCTTATTTCATACTTGGGAAATGCTTAGCTCACATTTTCTCTTATTCTATTAAGAAAAACTATAAGGAGCTTTTTTATTGTGGATAATTGTTATATTAAATATATTTGTTTTGGGGCTGGAAATATACAGTGGTAGAGTACATGAGGCTCTAGGTTAAATCCTCAGTATCTCTTTCACATACATACACACAGACACAAATACACCCTGTTTTCTTGAAAAATATTGATACAGTGCAAGTTGGGGAAAAGGGTCTTTCTACATGTTTACATCATGTAAATCTTAATTCTGCTGAAGAATCAAATGAGACTATCACAGACCAAGCTCCTCAGTAGTTTCCCAGACTTAACCATTTTCTTCTTCTGTATGAACTGGAGGTCTGTCCCTAAAGAACGAATCATACTATTTATATTTAAGCCATTTACTTTCCTAGCTATTTGAGTGAAATACTGTCAAGGCAGTGATATGAGGAGGATCTGAGAGGTCCTAAGAGTCTGATGACTGACAATTTTTAAGCTATAGAAGTTTACCCCACACAATAAAGTACAAGAGAATGGATTCTCTTAAAATGGTTATTTTTAGGGCAGGGGATTTAGCTCAGTGGTTCCGCCACCTGCCTCGCAAGTGGAAGGACCCGAGTTCAATCCCCGGTACCAAAAGAAAAAAAAAAAAAAAATGGTTATTTTTAGAAAAAAAGACTTTTTAGCAAACATCATTGTACTTATAAATTTATATCTATGCCTTTTATTCATAAATCTGACGTTATATCCTCTATTGAAGTAAGCAATTGTTTTTAAAAGTAGAAAATATACTTCAAGTAAAACTTTTAAAGTGAAGAGAATTTATTTTGATTAGGGTTATATATCTTTCAAAGCCATTAGGAAATGTTCTAACTTGCACATGCAAATATTTTTTATATCTGGCATGTTAACCTTGTGTCTTTATTAATCTCATTTGTTATTTGTGAATGACAAAGTCACTGTAAGACTTTGCCTGTAATCAGTGTTTAATAATTTATTATTATTTAACATTTTCAGTGATTTGTTGATAGAAAATTTCATATGTAATTTTTCAGCTTCACTCTGATAATTAGGTTGCATTCTTTTAGTCTTTTGTAAACTATTTACAAGTGATAAAAAGGGAAACATTTAGTTAAAATACCTCTCCCTCACTCCTGACTTTAACTCAATAGCCATTTTCAGAGAAAACCAATGTTACTCATTTTTATTTTCAATTAGCTTTATAATGTAAGGATGTTTTTGTTTTTTGTTTTAGGTGGGGTCTCATTATGTGTTGTCCAGGCTGGTTTCAAACTCCTGGGCTCAAGCAGTCCTCTTGCTTCAGCCTCTGGAGTGCTGGCAACACTTTGCCCAACCTTTATTTTTATTGGTTGAGGGAGATGGTTTTTCAAAGCTTAGATTATATTAAAATTAAGTTTTAAGGACTCTGTGATATAGCTAAGATTTTAAAATGGAATTAACATGGTAAATAAAAGTTTAGGGAGTGTAAATTTAAATATCTTAATGATACAGAGAGATGGCTGAAGCCAACTTTGGCCTTTTGCGGGGCCTCTGCCATATTATGGCCCATAAATTACATACCATCATGTAGTCGCTAGATTTGGGGAGAGACTAAGCACTCTGTTCCTGATGACTGGTATCAGTTACCCAGTAGGAGTCCTACTTGTGCTGTCTTCAAAAAGTTATGAGTAATTCTGCAGTTTTCAGAAAGGATCAGTTAGAAGATGTTGAATAAGAATTTTTAAAAATAACCGTCTTTATTTCTTTTACTGTGCAATGTTAGTCTCAAGGTACAGTGTCCTTGTTGACATTCAGGGAAAGTATCTGCCTCAGATACATTTGCCATTTGGTTGCCCTGTCATTTCCTTGCTAAAGCTTCTTTTGTCCTGGAGAAGGAAAAAGAGTAGGCTTAGTGTATCTTAATGCACCTTTGAGCAGTTTTTCCACAGAGTTTATTTTGTTTTCTATGGGTACAATTTATTTGATAGAGGACATACATATATGTATGTATGTATGTATTGACAGGATCTTGCCATGTAGTTCAGGCTGGCCTTGAACTCATGGTGATCCTCCCAAATGCTGCGATTTATAAGCATGTGCCACTACATCCAGCTCCCATATTTATTTAGAATTGGTGTAAATAATTTCATTTCAGGGCATTCTGCACAAGACCTCTACTTTTTTTTTTTTTTTTTGGTACCGGGAATCAAACTCCGGGTCCTTGTGCTTGCGCAGCTGGCGGCGAAACCACTGAGCTAAATCCCTGGCCAAAGAGTTCTATTAATTTATTGTAGCAAATAGCTGGGTTGCGCATTATGATAGCCCCTGGCCATGTGGTCATTTAATTGGAAATTAACTAAAATTGACTAAGTACAGATTTAGTTACTTAGTCACAGTAGCTAGATTTTAAATGCACAGTTGCCACATGTTAATGACTGCTGAGTTAGACAACTTAGACAATATTTCTGTCATTGCAGAGAGTGCTATTTACAGTGCTGACCATAGTACATTCATATAGTTCAGTTTTAGCAATCTGGACAACACACATATACTCAAATGTACACACACTTCCTAATTTGCAAAGTTTTTCTGGTTTTACAAAAACACCTCAGTAATTCAATCTTAAATTTACTCAGTAGAATATTAACTGTGATGTCACTGTTTTTAGGAATATCATTAGTTATTTCTTTACCATATTGTTGTGATTTTTTTGTTCTTAGTACAGGCACCTAAGAAAAATATTCTTTGTTCCATTTGTGCTATGAGGGGCAAAAACGTGCTGTTTTGTGGTCTGTTGTTTTCTAGGAAGCAAGAGGCTACTATGAGCAGACTGGCATTGGTCCGCTGCCTGTCGTTCTGTTCAACGGAATGCCCTTTGCAAAGGAACAGCTAGATCCTGATGAGTTGGAAACCATCACAATGCACAAAATCCTGGAGACCACTACCTTCTTCCAAAGAGCAGTGTACCTGGTGAGCAACACTTCAAGGCTGACTTTAAGAGAACAGTGTGCTTATATTTTTGTAGCTTCTGCAATAGGTAATAAAATTTCTTAACCATCACTTTTTCTTTTTCTTTTTTTTTTTTTTGCTGCCATGTCTTCTTAGTCTTTTTTTTTTCCCATTAAGTTTATTGGTACATTTTAGATACAAAATACAGTTACATTCATCATTGGGATCTTGTACCTTTACATGATGTATCTTGGTTCTTATTT
>NW_004624732.1:17286603-17330898 GCF_000247695.1 Heterocephalus glaber | reverse complement strand
TTTCCCTTTCGGGTTGCTGTAGGTGATCTGGAAGTGTGGTTTTGAGACTTATTTACGTGTTTTTTCATTTCAACTGGGGCAGGGGGCTGTTAGCGCCTGCACGGATTACCTCCTCTGAGCTGGCAGAGGTGGGACAGGAGCCAGGAGCAGCGGTAGGGATGGTGACCCAAAAGCCCTTTCCTGTGGGCTGGGAGCAGCAGGAGGGATGGTGGCTGGGAAACCCCTTCCTCTGGACCAGGAGCAGTGGGATGGTGGCTCAGAAGCCCCTCCCTCTGGGCCGGGAGCGGTGGGAGGGATGGTGGCCCGGAAACCCCTTCCTCTGGACCAGGAGCAGTGGGATGGTGGCTCAGAAGCCCCTCCCTCTGGGCCGGGAGCGGTGGGAGGGATGGTGGCCTGGAAGCCCCTTTCTCTGGGCCAGGAGCAGCGGGACAGAAGGTGAGCCCTTTCCTCCGTGTTGGGAGCAGCAGGAGGGATGGTGACTGGGAAGCCCCTTCCTCTGGACCAAGAGCAGTGGGACGACGGCTCAGAAGCCGCTACCTCTGGGCCGGGAACAGTGGGACTCAGTACCTTGGTCTGGTGGTCTGGTGTCCTCTGCGTCTTTGTAGTGTGGAATCAGGTGGCTGCTTGTCTGCAGCGGGGTGATTCGGTGTCTTCCGCGTGACTCAGGACCTCGGTAGGGCATGCACAGACCTGCCTGTTTGCAGCGGGCTGATTCGTCGTGTTCTGTGAGACTGAGGACCTCGGTAGGGCATGGGCAGACCTGCCTGTCTGCAGCGAGGTGATTCGGCATCTTCCGTGTGACTCCTCTTGATTTTTATTTTTGTCCCCTTTCTCTGCCCTCCCTTCACCCCCTCCACCTTTCCCTGTTTGCAAAGACTTTGTTTCCATTGTTTTCTTTTCTCATATTTTTTCTTTACCCTCTCCCTTCCCCTACCCCTCCCAGTTCCCTTACTCCTTTAGACCTTTTCTTCCTATTACACAGTATCAATTATACATTTTTGATTACAATATCAAAATTTACAGTACATTACCACAGATTTTACAGAATTTAAAAGGATATAGAAAGCACATTACAAAACTCTTTTTTGAAATAAATTTGACAACTTCTAAAAAGTACCTTGGAAGACAAATTAATGAAACTGACTCTGAGTGAAATGCAAAATTTGAATAGCGCCTATTAAAGTATATTCCTAGCTTGAAAACCTACCTATATGACAACAACAGGCTCATATACATTTTAACAGTGTTGGAAGACATTTATTACCTAATTTTAAGACTACCTCTAAAGCTACAGTAATCAAGGCAGTGTTGGCGTAAGGAAAGACATATAGATCAATGGAATAAAATAGAGAATCTCGAAATAGAACCACACAGATATGGTCCACTGAGTTTTGAAAGATTATTTAACATTAACATTTTATAGAACATAAACTCAATTCAAGAGCTGAGGAAAAGATAGTGTTTTCGGCAAATGGTACTAAAACGCCTGGTATCCATATGTAAAAAATTAACGTCAACCCTTTATTTCCATACATAAAAATAACTTGAAAGGATCTATGAACCTAAATATGAAAGACTAAAACTATAAAACTTTAAGAAGAAATTATAAGGGAAAATGTTCATGAATTTAGAGTAGGCAAGAATTTCTATTTAAAATGTTACAAAAGCCATTTTCTGACTGAGATTGAGACTTTTTAGTAAATAAAAGCCCCTCAGAATTTTACAAACCTTTAGTTAATTTCTTGAGTTTTTCGAAAGTGGATTTTAACTGTTTATTTTTAGTGTTTTCAGAGTTTCTTTGGAAGAGAAGCTTTTCAGAGATCTTTACTCTGTCATTTCTGCTGAATGACATTCTCAAGTATAGTTTTAAATATCAGGTAACATTGATAATAACCTAAGGCAAAATATATATTTAAAAATTTTTCTTGTAGTAAAAGATACAGAACATAAAACTTACCATTTTAAGTATATGATCCACTGGCATTTAGTACAGTCACAATCCTGTGTAACGGTCACCACTATCCCCCTCCAGAACTTTTTCATCATTCCAGACAGAAATTGTTTTTTTTGTTTTTTTTGTTTTTTTTGGTACCGGGGATCGAACTCGGGTCCTTGAGCTTGCGCAGCAGGCGGTGAAACCACTGAGCTAAATCCCTGTCCCTCCAGACAGAAATTACCTACCCATTGAATGATAAGTCCCCATCGTCTCCCCATCCCTAGCCACTGGTTATGACTATTCTACTTCCTTTCTCTATGACTTTACCTCTTCCTCGTAAGAGTGGATTCATATCATACTTGTTCGTGTCTGGCTTATCTACATTGTAGCATATATCAAAATTTCATTCATTTTAAGGCTCAAAAATATTCCTTCCATCTTTTGGCTATTTTGAATAATCTTGCTACTGATATAATACAAGTATCTATTCCTATTCTGATTTCAATCCTGGCCATACACCTATAAGTGAAATTGCTGGATCATATGGTAATATTATGTTTACTGTTTTGAGGAACTGCCAAACTATTTTCCACAGCATTGCACCATTGTACATTCCCACTAGAAACACACAGATGTTCTAGTTTCTTCACCTCCTTGCCAATACTCTAGGCATTCTAATGGATGTAAAATGGTATCTCATTGTGACTTTATTTGTATTCTCCTGTGACTAGTGATCTTGAGCATCTTTTCATATGCTTCTTGGCCACTTATATTTCTTTTTTGGCAAAATGTCTGTTCAGGTCTTTGCCCATTTCTTTATGAGCAGTGTTCATGTATTTTATATCACATTCATTTGTAAATAATACACAATTTTATGTGGAGTATATATCTTTTATTAGTACATGTTTGCAGAACATAATAGTTACTCATTATAGTTATTCATTATGGGGAGCTGATACATTGAATTTTTTAATTTTAGTTGAGTTGTAGGAGTTTTTTATTTTGGATATTAATACCTTATCACAAATATGATTTGCAAATATTTTGTTTCATTCTGTGGGTTCTCTTTTCACTCTGATATTATCCTTTGGTGCACAGAAGTTTCAATTTATGAAGTCCAATTTATTTTTTCTTTTGTTCTTTGGGCTTTCAGTGTTTTAGCTAAGAAATTAGATAAATTAGAATACTAAATAGAATAGAAATTAGATACTAAGCCCATTGTCATGAAGATTTTCTCCAGTGTTTTCTAAGAGCTTTATATTTCTACCTCTTTCGGCCTTTGATCCATTCTGAATTAATTTTTGTATAAGGTTAGGGCCCAGTGTCCTTCCTTTACATGTGGATACAGAGTTTTTCCAATATCATTTGTGAAAAAAGGCCAGAAAGAAATTGTTTAAAGAAGATGCTGCATGTTAATGCATTCATACCAAAAAAATCCTTGGTCAAATTCCATTGCACATCCCCTTTATGGAGCTGCTGGAATGGGAACAAAGTTTTCATTGGAATGAGGTTGGCTTAGTTTTCTAAAGCCATGAACAAACTAGGAGAAATACTAATTTTGTTGTATTTAAGTAATATAAAAAAGTTAAAATACTTACTGGTCTCCTTAGAAATGTTTAAATTTTCTCCAACACTTGCTTAGCCCGTGTGGCCCTGGTTGCTATTCCCAGCACACCCCACGCCATCAGCATAGTTTTTGTTTTCTGTTTTTCAGATACTAACATGTTTGTTATTTATAAGAGTAACCATTTAAAAATATTAGCCCCTCTGTGACTGAATGCTAGTTTTCCTTTGCTTCTACATGTATGGTCAGTGAGAAGCTTGGTTTGTGGTAGATAATAAAAGTTTTATTTTAAATATTCTGACAAAAATAATGTATGTTCATATACATATTTTTTAAAGGGTGAAAGTTCTTTCTTTCCTGAAGCCCTAGAGAGGTGTGTCTGTGTATTTTCATGTACACAGTGAGTATTCTAATTGTTGCACCTAGTGAGAAAGAACCAACCAGAGACCGATATTAAATCCACACAGGAGTTTATTACCGGCCCGGACCCAACTGGAGCCTCGACTGGGGGGAGATTAACATATTTTATACACCTTTGAGGACATCAGTTTCTAGGCCCCCCTATGGGATAGAACTAGTAAAGCAGCAGAAGGTACAGAAGCAGAAAGTCCTGCTATTAGAACATTTGTAAAACAATAGTTGATTAATTGTTGTTTCTAAGAGACTCTCTAAGGGGAGGAGGTTTCTAAGCTTCCTCCTTTTGAGTTCATCTAAAGGGCAGGCAAGTGAGTCATTCAGCAGCAATATGGAGTCTGTCTTGCTAACTAGAGTCCTTCACTAATATGTATATCTTCTTACATTTTTTGAGAAATATCAGGAATTGGAATTGTGGTGTCAGAGCATAGTGCACATTTTAAATTTTGACCTAAATTTTGAGTATATCAAAAGACATGTTAGCTAGTTTAAAGTAGATAAATACAAATGGAAAACTTTCACCCATTTGTTTCTGTCTTCACTAGTTAGGTTTCCTTCCTAAAAACAACTACTTTGTGTGCATGCATGCATGCATGCATGTGTCTTTTGTGATGTGTGGCCGGTTCATATGGTCATTATTAGTTTATCATTTGAGAATTTGCTTATCTCTTGGGGTATATAGTTGCACACAATGTCTAATTGGAATATTTTAGGTTTGAATGTATATGTTTGAGTCCTAGCTTTCTCTTTAAAATGACATTAAAATACACTTTTATTTTAAATGTTTTAATTATGGTCAGTTTGGAAATTTCCAGTTATTAACATTTACCCCTGAGATCACCTTAAAGAAGTACAACTATTTCTATAATACTGAGATGTACAAAAGAGAAGATAAATAACAAATGAGCCTTCCTTTCCCCAGGGTGATTATGACTTAGGAGATGGGTTACTCAAATATCTAATTTTGAAAAAAGCTTGGAGTGATTTTTATTACAGTAAGTACTTGAACGCTCGTGAGTAGACCTTTGGTGTGCTACTTTAGGAAGAAGGTATCTATGAATAGATCTCATTCTGCTTATGCTAAGTCTTTTAATTTATTTATTTATTTTTGTCCCGGGGATTGAACTCAGGACCTTGTGCTTGTGAGGCAGGTGGTGGCACCACTGAGCTAAATCCCAAGCCCATGCTAAGCCTTAAGTAATTAGCAGAGCTTGATTTTGTGTGTGGAAACTTAGTCATATAAGGAGAATATGCATTTCATATTCACATCCCTTTAGCTCTGTGACTTTGAGTAAGTTATTTAACTTTTCTGTATTATCCTTTTCCTCCCCATCTTTAAAATGAATAACATGTGCCTCCCATTGGTAATAGAGTTAGGGACACTATAACATAGAACACCCAGCTATGCTCGGTGATGACAAGGACCTGTAACATGTAACTTCTGTCTTTAGCTGTTGTCAACACATAAGAAGCTATTACAGAGCTAATAATGTTTTAGTTTCTGGTGAATTATTATTGATGATATTCACTTAACCTCCCCACTGCTCTCTGTTTCTTTCTTCCTGTAGGGTGAACTGTCTCACGATCAAGATGTGGTAGAGTATATCATGAACCAGCCAAATGTTGTTCCACGAATCAACTCTAGGGTTTTGACAGCTGAGCGAGAGTACCTGGATTTAACAGCAAGTAGTAAGGAACCTTTCAGAAACAATTTTAGGCTTTTTGATTTGTGCTTTGGATTGTTTGCATTTATTAGATTGTAATGTGACGAAGATAACCCAAGATTGTGACAAAATTTTATGTCTAATTCACCTTGAATTCATAATTTTAATTTCTAAATTCACAATTTCCTTCTACAGAAGATAAAGTCTTTCTGCTTAAATCTTGTAAACTTTGTAAAATATTTAGTTCCATTTAAAGTCTAGTTAAACAGGCATTAGAGTATAAGAATGGGCCTGTATTGTTGGGATCTGTATAGTCATAAACCATTAAGCAGTTTCTTCATTCTCTAGAATCCATTATCAAAAATGTCAACAATGCCTTCAGGGGAAAAAATAGCGATTTCATTGAGATATAATATAATGCCATAAAAAAATCAGACTATTTTTCCCTTGTAGTTTTGGGGCTAAAACTCAGGACCTCAAGCATGCTAGGCAAGTGGTCTACCACTGAGCTTTATCCCTCACCCCAAACTCAACCTTTTAAACTGCCCAATGGAGTGGTTTTTATTTTATTTTCAGAATTGTGTAATCATCACCACTGTCTAAAAGTAGAACATTATCATCACCCCAGAATGAACCGGTATATCCATTCCCCCTCCTCCTGTCCTCCGGCAGCCACTAATCTACTTAATCTGGAAATTTGCCTATCCTTGACATTTCATATCATTTAAACCTTTTGCACCTGGCCTCTTTCATTTAGCATGTTTCTATAGTTCATCCTTTTAGCATAACAGGATTTCATTTTTTAAAAATGATTTAAATATTCCATTATAAGCCTAGCGTGCAATCCCAGCATTCTGGGAGGCTGAGGTAGGAGGATCTTGAGTTAGACCCCAGCCTGGGCAAGTTAGCGAGACTCTGGCTAAAAATAAAAAATAAAAAGGGCAGGGGATGTAGCTCAGTGTAAAGGCTTTGAGTTCACTCTCCGGTACTAAAAAATCCACTAGAACCTTCCTGTGGTGTTTGGGTGTTTTCCACAAGAATACCTCTTTAAAGCTAGGGTAAGCCCATATGCAATTTGTTCTGTATGCCTCCCATTAAGATTCTGAAGGCCAGATCAGCAGACACTTGGAAATTAGGTGGAGCTGTCATCACTCTCCTGTGATGACCTTTCCCCACTGAGGAAGGAGGGATACACGAAGTTATAACCAACTGTACTTAAGTGTAATGAAACTGTAGATCTGTTTATGGTTGTTACTTTGTAGTACTGTATAATTCACTTGAAACTGAATTTCTTTTAGGCAGAGGAAAATGTAAACATCTGCCTTAAAAAATATATGTTTATGTATACATAAGCATACAGGCACAGGAAAATATATTTGTCAGTATTTTAAAAAGAAACTGCCATAAGTAATCTGGCTTTTTCATAACTGGGCATTAGCTTCTTACCAGAAGCTTTACTAGAGTAAACTAAACAGTATTATGACTCTCAGTCCAGAGTTTTTGTTTCCATCGTTTTAAATTAAACTTGAAGGGCATTGTGGAATACCCATGAATGAAGAGCACGGTAGCAGTTGCATGTTTTGGACTTTCATTTCCACTGAATGTTGTAGTGATGAGCTCTGAAGCAGTGCTAGTCCACAGTGGCAGAGACGCAGCTGAACCCAATGCAGGTGTCAGTGAAAAGGCACTGGCGCCTCCCTGACCAGGCAGGAACAGCACCATCACCCAGGCTTTTCTGGTTTTTGCTGCCCCACAACCTTGTAAGACATTGGTTAGATTTTTATCAGTATGACAAAATACTTGAGAAAACCAACAGAAAAGGAGAAATGTATTACTTTGGTTCATGGTTTCAGAGGCTTTATTTCATGATCAGTTGTCTCTGTTGTGTCTGGGCCTGTGGCAAGGCAAAGTATTATGGTGGGGAACATGTGGTGGGACAGTGCTGCTCACCTGGAGGCTTCCAGAAAGCAAAAAAAGACAGGAAGGCGCTGAGGTCCCAATACCACTCCAAGGCCATGCCCCTAGTGACCTAACTTTTTCCCCCTATGCCCCATCTGAAGGTTCCACTGTCTCCCAGTAGCACCACAGGCTGGTGGCCATTTCTTTAGCATATAGGCCTTGAGGAGACATTGAAGATCCAAACCAGATATCATAACCAGATAGATATTCACTCTCAAGGCCGTAGTGTCCTCTCCCTGGTACATGTCATGGATAGTCTGTCGCGTGGATAGCACTCTATGTGCATCGTTGAGTGAAAGAATGGATAGGTGAGTGGACACACAGACCAGGAAATGGGTGGGCAGGCCAGCATGTGTGCATGGCAGTCAGTGATGAGAAGAGTAGTGTGTGTATGAGGTTGTAACAGTGCTTAAGACTGGGTACAGGGCCGGGCATGGCAGTGGGTGCTTGTAACCCCAGGAGGCTGAGTCAGGAGGACTGGCATGAATTCAAGGCCAGCCTGGGCTACATATGAGTTCAAGATAACCTGAACTATATAGTAGAACTTGTCTCAAAAACAAAAAACTAAACAAAACACTAGGCTGGGAAGAGAGCTGGAGAAGCAGCCCATTGTAGAGTGCTTACCCAGTATGTGTGAGGCCTAGGTTCCATCCCAAAAACCACAAAAAAAGCGGCAAGGGAGACTGCTGGAGGCAGATGGTTTATCATACTAGACTCAAGACCATTTTATAGCTAGGAAGAAATTACTGTATAGTTCAGAACAAGGGATTAGCTTGATGTAACTACAGTTTTAGTAAGAGTGATCTGAGGGGAAATGATTAACAGAGGGGCTGCCTTTGGGCACTAACCAGAAAAGGCACATATTTGAAAGTAGTGAAAAGTGACCTTTTGTTTCTATTAAAGTTGAGGAAATATTATTTTCTCAGACATGAAAAATAGAAATCAGAGTTTTCTTATATCCTCTGGGTCTGTAGGCTAGGCAGCAGCGTACTCTAGTGGATGGACAGGGGAGAGAGATGAGGTAAGGGATCTCTCAGAAGTCGTTTCCAGCTGTGAAGTGACAGTGGGAATGGGATACATTTAAACTGTTAAACTGACAACTGGGTGAGATATGTGTGTTATTCATTAACTTTGTCTTAGAGTGGGATTAATGGGGTGGAGTTCATGTCGTGAACTTCAACGAGTTTTTGTACAGCTCATAGTACGGTCAAAGCAGGTTACCAGTTGACTACTAATAGTAGATTGAACTCAGATATATTAATTGTACGTCTATTTCAATTTTTTTTCCACAGATAACTTTTTTGTGGATGATTATACTAGATTTTCTGTCCTGGATTCCCAAGGCAAGACCGCTGCTATAGCCAATAGTATGAACTATCTGACAAAGAAAGGTATCTATATGTGGGCTTATCTTGGATTCATCTCTCTCTTTCAGGATTGGCAAGCATAATTCAATCTTAATGTCTTTTGAGGAAGGAAAGTTTTTAGCTTTTTAAATATAATCCTTTGAGCCCAGAAAATAATTATTTACATATGTTTAAAAATTCAAATATTGTCTTTATAAGTACTTTATTAGCTATTAAATTTAAAAAGAAAAATCATGATTCAAAATAAACTATCATAAAAAAATGGGTTAATGGATTGAAAATTGCTTTAATTTGCTCTTCAGTGATGATACAGGATTAATTTTATTTTAGGATTTATGAGATAATTAGATTTTAGAAAGCCATGTGTAATCTTTTAAACTTAATTTTTATGTAGTTATTTAGTTAAAATTGTGTAAGATGATACCCTCTCATCCAAGCACTGTTTTCCCCTCATAAGGGTCACACTTATGACCCTTTCCAAAAGCATCAACTGTCACTTAAAGTAGCTGTTTTTATCCCTGCTATCATCTTTTCCCTGGAAGGGTTTCTGTTTTTCAGGAATATGTAAGTATAGATAATTACCCCTGTGGGCTCCTCAGAGTTATTTCTGAGCAGCCCTGGAGCAGTGCTACAGCACTGATAGAGCAGAAAGAAGCTTAGTTTGTGTTAGTCATCATTTATCTTTGAACTCTTACATTGGGGCATTAACTACAGAAATGACATTTTCTTTTCTTCTGCTCTCTTCCCTTTGCCTTTGTCCAGGAATGTCCTCCAAGGAAGTCTATGGTAACTCAAAACTTCAGAATGTTCTCTTCTTATTCTTCTGTATTACCTCATGTGGTTTCAGGAACCACTGTTATTCAGAATTTATTGACTCTTTATTGTGATGTTTCTGGAACCTGTGGCTAACCGTAGGCTACATCAGTGCAAATAAATTTTGTATAAATGTTTATGAAGAAAAATATTTCAGAAAGTTACAAATAAATATGATTAAAGACTGTACTATATTAGTCACATGTTTCAGTTCACACACTAACCGATCCCCAGACCATAGTGGAATTAATCAGTGCATGTTCCTAAGTCAGCCACTAGTAAGATTACCCTGTTTTAATTTTAGTAAAGTTTCACTACATTTTATTTCTTTCTTTTTTTTTTTTTTTTGGTTCCGGGGATTGAACTTAGGACCTTGTGCTTGCCAGGCAGGCGCTATGCCACTGAGCTAAGTCCCCGGCCCCATTTGCTTTCTTTTAAAACTTGCATGGTTTTTAGAAATGATGTAATTTAATAACAATATTGAAACATAAAATGTTCCTTTTTCCTCCGATTCAGTTTGTTTTTATTTTCCTGTAGATGATTCTTTTATTAGGCCAGTAACCTTTTGGATTGTTGGAGACTTTGATAGTGCTTCTGGACGGCAGTTATTGTATGATGCTATTAAACATCAAGTGAGTATCTACACTTAATTCTTTGTTCTTGTTTGAGGCTCCATTTGTCCTTCCTGGTGTCTCTGTGCTGATGTGATGCTCTGATGGACATTGTGTCTTCAGAGGTCTGACAGCTCATAAGAAAAGGACCCAATACCAGTATGTCCTGACTTCAGTGCATGGAATAGCTTTTTTTTAAGAGAGAAAAATGTGACCTTCCTCAGGTCCTTACCTTGAGAGAAGCCTAGATGCAGGGCACCACTGCACAGGCCCATGGAAGTAGGTCTGAGGGAATACTTACATAGATGCTCTGAAAGACATGGCACATGAGCAATAGGACTTCAGAAAAAGACAGTGCTGAGTGGTTAAGAAATTGATCCGTCCATAGTTGTTTAGAGGATGAGATGTCAAAATGCCCTTTCCTGAGCTGTTTGAATTTGCTGCAGTGTCCAGTCTTCACAACCTTCCTTTCTACTTGTTCCTCAGGATGGCTTACTGAAATCAGGAAATAGCCGGTGACTCATCTCACCGTGGTGCCAAGGGAGTGGACTACATGCTGTGGTCACTTCAGGGTTACACCAGGAGTGGTTCTAGTGAGGGGTAGTAGATGTGTGTAAGAGGCACTTTTTTTTGCAAACTGATAGATAAGCTCTTAAATAGTACTAGAGTGAGACAGCTGGGAAAGAGTTCAGTTTTGTAGATGCATGTTTTCATTAAGGTAAAATACAGGTTCATAAGAAGTGCACAAATCATAGTATGCAGTGTCACAAAATGAACACATGCATGTGACCACCACCCAGATCTAGAAATATAGAATTACCAAATTTATGTCGGCCTTCTCTGACCTGTACCACATTTCCCACCCCCTTCCCTCTTCTCACATCATAGATTATGTCTGTGTTTTATTTTATGCAACTAGAATCTTAGAATATATTTTTATTTGTGTTTGGTTTCTTTGCTCAACATTTTGTGAGCTTTATTCGTGATATTCCAAATAGTGGCACTTAGTTCTTTCTCATTGTATGGCTGTACCCCAAAGTTTTGTTTTCTATTTAGTGTATTTGAGGGACAGCTGGGTTGTTGTAGCTTGAGGCTAAGAAGAATGCTGCTATGAATGTTCTTGTACATGTATTTTAATACCATTAGTATAAATTTCTGTTTGTATTCTTGATACAAGTCCTTTTTTTGGTTTTGTGGGTCCCAGATGTCTTCTCTCACATGGATTCCTTTCTTTTCACCCAGAGATTCATTTTTATTAGGCACCTGGAGAGGTCAAGTGAATGAAAATAGGTTTGAGCAGAACCATGAATAATGGTGGAAACGTAAGGGAGAAAAGATGAAATATAGTTGAGGTCAACATGCATTGTTAGGCATGATGTGCATCAGAGTCATATAAAAGGGGCTAAGGAATATCAAGGCTCTGATTGTCTGTGATATCAGGGATGGTAAGAAATGTTGTTGGAAAACAGGGTTTTGATTGCCTGTTTGTAACATCTGAACTTCCTTCTGAACACAGAGAACTACTAAAAACTTTTCAGAGAGATGTTATTTGCTATTATGGAACATGACTGATGTCACTGCTGCCTTCTAAGTTCAAAATATCTATTATGTAACTCTTATGTCCCATTTTGTAAATAGAAATCCAGTAACAATGTTAGGATCAGCATGATCAATAATCCCAGTAAAGAAATAAGTTACAAGCACACTCAGATCTCCAGAGCAATCTGGGCAGCTCTCCAGACACAGACCTCCAACTCTGCCAAGAACTTCATCACCAAAATGGTCAAAGAGGACACTGCAGAGGCGCTGGTGGCAGGGGTGGACATCGGGGAGTTCTCTGTTGGGGTAAGACCACGTATGTCCTGAGGCTGCTCCCTTCTATCACATGTCCAGCTGATGTGTCCTGTTGATCATCAGGAATTGTAATTAGTTCTGAATCTCAGGATTTTTTTTAAATTTGGAAGACTCTTTCCAAGAAACAATTGTGTCACATTCCCCTTGAGTTTTAAACTTGCCCAGGTTTCAAGATATGCATGGTACAAGTTCATATTTTAAGTACAATGCCATTTGTTTTGTAAGTTTTTTAAAGCACCAATTATTTTTCTCTTTGTTTTTTCCACTTTTAAAAAAAATTTTGCATCCATCTTATTTTATGTGTTTTTCTTAATGTTTTGCTTGAGAATTTTGATAAGTAATTGAGTCTCGGTTAAAAAATTAATGGGTAAGTAGTCCTGGAGGTATAGATCAGTGGTAATACATACTTAGTATGTATGAGTTCCTTGTTTTATAGTTTTTTTTTCTCAGTACTGAGAATCAAACTCAGGATCTTGCACTTGCCAGGCAGACGGGGTGCTACTGAGCTACATCCCTGGCCCATTTTGTACAATTTTTTAAAGACAGATAAGGGCAGAGTACTTGCCTAGCATGCACGAGGTCCTGGGTTTGATCTCCAGCACTGCAAAAATAAGTAAGTAAAACATAGATAATATTTGATTTGTTTGTAGAATAAAAAAACTGAAATTTTTAGGGGCTGGGGATTTAGCTCAGTGGCACTGCACTTGCCTTGCAAGCACAAGGTCCTGAGTTTGATCTCTGGTACCAAAAAACAAAAAAAACCTGAAATTTTATTCTCTTTGCAGTTAGAGGCTTGTGTATTCTTTCTTTTTTGGTACCAGGGATCAAACTCTGGACCTTGCACTTGCAAAGCAGGCAGCGGCACCACTGAGCTAAATCCTTAGCCCAAGGCTTTTTTATTCTTGATGTGTTTCCAATAAAAGCTTATATTTATTTGCTTATTTAATATACTCATTTAAAAACTGTTTATAGTTTTAAACTTTTTTATAAAATCCTAAGTGTATGTAAAGTTTCATTTAGAGAAAAATGGCTTTCACTAGAAGTTACCACGATTTAAAAAGTACAAAATAAAGAAATGGAGCAGAGACTACCACTAGAACAAATCTCATGAAAACAAAATAAGCAGTTACTTACTGAGGTGGGGGTGATGGAAGAATTGAGATATCATGATGTTAGTTGGGAAATGTAGTTATTGTTCATGACGAGTGTTTTATAATTTATTCATTATGAGTATTCATTGGTATGGTTTGCTTAATAACAATGATTTTTCCTTAAAAATGATTACTTTCCTAGGGCATGGATTTCAGTCTTTTTAAAGAGGTGTTTGAGTCTTCCAAAATGGATTTCATTTTGTCTCATGCCGTGTACTGCAGGGATGTCCTGAAGCTGAAGAAGGGACAGAGGGCAGTGATCAGCAACGGAAGGGTGAGGACTTGTCAGGCTGACACAAGCTTGGCTTCAGATTAGGTCCGTGAACAGTCTTTGCAGCATGCTACTCTGAAGCTAGTAAACTTCCAGCAGAGCCACCCTCTTTACAAAGGTGATTAGGGCTTCTGAAGTGCAATGATATTTCTGCTCCTTATTTCCCAGCCAGTGTGTTTTCTGACATAAATATCCCTGTGTGGAAGCTTCCGGTTTAGTTGTGTCCTGCCATTGTGGGAGGCAGTGAGAGTGTGGTGGCTCTCAGAACAGACATCAGTATGACACATAAAGTAGACTTTGTCATTGATACTTGGTAAGACTTAATGAAAACTACCTTGCTATTTTATTTACTTCAGAGTTTGCGAACTGTGAAAATAATGTGAAATAAGTCTAGACTCTGCATATCTGAGGAATTGATAAGTAAATAACTGTGAGTTGATTGAGGCTTTACTTTTTATTCATTCATTAATTTTATTTAGATATGTATCTTTGTCTCATCTTTCTGGCGCTTAGGTGTGTAAGTTGGCTTGTTGCTGGTGGCAGTTTTCCAGCTCTGACCTCCTGCTCCTCTTCTTATAGATCATTGGGCCATTGGAGGATAATGAACTTTTTAATCAAGATGATTTCCACCTCCTAGAAAATATCGTCTTGAAAACTTCAGGACAGAAAATAAAATCTCATATTCAACAGCTTCGAGTAGAAGAAGATGTGTAAGTTTTGTCATAGAAGAAATTAATTAGTTCATGCCATAGAGGTTATACTATTTAGACTCATCTTTGATCATGTCATATAACTACCTAGTCCAAGAAGTTTTATTTCCTGCTTTATAAATAGGACTTAAATTTTTGTTTGTTTTAAACAAGCTAATTTATTTCATGGGCTGCTATTTAAAGAACTGAATTAATTTCAGTTTTGACTTGTCTTAGATTTTGATTTTGGAAAATTTCAGACATCTGAAGATGTAGAGGGTCCACTTACCTCTCTTTCAAGAGAAACTTTCTCTCATTATCTGTTTGATTATCTTTCAGTTTTATTTTGTCTGGGAGAGGAAGCTGGTTACACAGTTATTTTCCTTTATTTACCAGTATGGCATACTGAGTTGTTTCTCTTACACCCTCCAAAGTTGACAATGAGTTGGCTGTCACTAGTCATGGGGTGCCAAGAGATTGATATAAAACCCATGGGGTTTGCAAAATTTCCTTGCCTGCCTAGGGTTTTCACTAGAGCCTGAGCTGTTCTACTTTGGAGTGGAGCCCTATTACAGACACAACTACATTCTTTTTTTTTTTTTTTTGGTACCAGGGATCGAACTCAGGAACTTGTGCTTGCAAGGCAGGTGCTGGAACCACTGAGCTAAATCCCTGGTCCCACAGCTTCATTCTTGATGCAGCCTACAGCCCTGAGGCTATCCCCAGCTTTCCAGATCTTAGCTTTGTGCTCCTTGTCATTCAGCTTCATGAACCCCTGTGAGTTGCTTGTGGCCTGCCTGCCCTGTCCACATAACCAAGTGACCCTTGACGTGTCTTGTGACCATGTTGGCACACTATAAACAGCAATTGATGCTCATTACTGTGGTCACAATTAGCATTAAGAAGTTAAACCAAAAAAGATAATTTGATACAGTATTTTGGTTCAAAGAAACAATGTATAAGCTTGATTGCTGTTGAAATAGAACCACGAGGGCTCTCAGTCGTCAACTCAACAAATAAAAGCATTTTTTTTCAGGCTCATGATTTAGTTCAAGATCTTCCTTTGTTAGAAATTAACTTTAGAAGGGGTAGAGGAAATAGATACTTTTCTAACTTGTTCACTAACTTTAAAGTTAGAAATAACTTAGATATTGAGTAGCTGGTTGGTTTAATAGACTGATGTAGCAATAAATATGTATTATGCAGCCACTAAAATAGTGATATGTACTATATTTATTAACTATCATTTTTATAAATTTAAATAAAAAGGTTACTAAGTAGTATACTGCCTTTGTTTACACATTACTTAAAAATATAGAATTATAAACTACAGTATCATAACTTATGTCTTCATAATGATGATATGTAATGTCAGTTTCTCCTTTGTATTTTTTCTCAATGTTTTTCCAGTGAATTACTACTCTAATAATTATAAAAATAGTAATATTATTTAATAGAGGTCAAAAGAGTGTACATAATAATGACCTCCTGCTGTGGGTCAGTCACTGAGCTGGTGCTTGATATATTTAGCCAGCACAGTATTTACAAGGCTCCAACAAGTAGATACTACCCATGTGGAAAAATGAATAATGTTCCTAAGATGGTACAGTTAATCGCTAAAAAATCAGTATTTTTTCTCATGCTTGTTGGCATGGATTTTATACCTTCTCAACACCATCTTGTCAGTATTCAGTATTTGGGCTGATCCTGCCTGCCGGTAATTGAGAAACCTTCAGTTAAAGAGATGCTAAGATTTCATAATCCATCTTTCAGGGCCAGTGACTTAGTAATGAAGGTAGATGCTCTCCTGTCAGTTCAACCCAAAGGAGATGCAAGAATTGAGTACCAGTTTTTTGAAGACAAACACAGGTATAAAATTCATGTTGAATTTGTTTTCCTAAATATTAAACTTTGACCTAAATATTGCCTTTACCTCTGTCCTTTTTTTTCCATATAAGGTTTGCACATAAGTTGAACAAAAAGAAAAATTGGTTAGGAGTACAGTTTTTATATATTAGTGTTCATATAAAAAATTGATATGCAGTTCTCAGTTGCAAGAAAGTTGATATTTATTTCTAAATAAATCTGAAATGATTCTGAATGGATCCTTTTAGAGAACAGACAGCATTTTATAAAACAGACTAGTTCTAATTTTCTGGTGTTCAAGAGTAAACAGATTGTTAAAACACTGATCTCATGCATCCTTTTGAAAACTTTTGGTAAAGAAAAATGAAATGAGTATTATGAGTCCTTGCCTTTTTGTTGTGTAAGTGTTTTGTTTTGTTTTGTTTTGTTGAGACCTGTAGCCTAGACTGGCCTTGAACTCAGGGCAGTCCTTCTGCCTCATCTTGCTGAGTGCTGGGATTATAGGTGTACACCACCACTTTATTTTGAAATGTTCTGATATAGAAATAGTTGCAAGACTTACCAGGATCCCACAGATATCTTTAACCTAGTTCACTAGTTTTTGGCGTTCTGTGTTTGCTTTATCTCTTGTCCATGTCTATAGTACATACAATGTTTGTGTGTTTGCATAGACACACGTGTACTTACACCATTGAAAGGACATAGGCAGCATTGTAATAAGCTTAAAATCTTCTGTATATGTCTCTTCTTTTTTTTTTTTTTTTTTTGGTACCGGGGATCGAACTCGGATCCTTGCACTTGCGCAGCAGGTGGCAAAACCACTGAGCTAAATCCCTGGCCCCTGTACATGTCTCTTGATTCAGTAATTATACCTAATATACTATACCTAATACATATATATATACCTTTTCACATGTCTCCGGTGTCCAAGTAATGACCTCTTACAGTGCTTTTTATGTTTGTTTTGGTCCTGAATACACATTACAGTTAATTGTGTTTCTTTAGTCACCTTTAATCTTGAAGAGTTCCTTGCTTTTTTTTTTCTTCTTTCTTCCGTCCTTTGGTCTTTTGTCTTTTATGACATTAATATATTTTAAAAGTCTAGACCAGTTGTCTCTTGGAATGTCCTACAGTCTAGTTGTTTCCTTGTGACTAGACTTAGAGTAACTGTTTTTAGGGAGAACCCTGTACAGTTGCCTGGCAAGTTTGTAATTTGATTATGCTTCAGAATCCCCAGGGAGGCTTTAAATGCCACCATGCTGCTTAAATGCCACCATATGTTTTCTGATTTCCCATGTCACCAGTGGGTGAGGAGTTCTGGCTAATCCTTGTTGGATTTTGCCACCAGCACTTGCATACATCTAGGAAGTAACTTATTATCTAGTTATTAGAGCAGAAAACATTTCCTAAGTAACCTGCCATCTCATTTGCCTTTCATAGTCAAGATAGTCCTGAGTAGAGATCTGTGTCTCTTTTTAGAAATCCTTTTTCTCCATGAGCCTCCTAAAGTTTTACATGATTAAAATGTCTTAATTACAAATTCTGTTATGATCCAAATTATAATTAGAGAATTTCTTCTTATTGGAATGTATTAGCTAATTGAGTGTTTGTCGTATGTAAATCAGAAGTTTCTCATTTGTATTAGAAATATAAGATCTGAACCATCAGTTCTGTACATGCAAGCTCTTTCTGAGTGTGGTCCATATGGATCAGCCATGGACAGGGCATTGTCTGGGAGATTGTCAGAAACGCAGTTTTTGGCTCTACACTAGACCTATCAAATCAGCATCTACAGTAAATCTGCATCTTCACAAGAATCCTATGAACATTAGTGTTAGTGAAGTACAGTAGTTTTTTACATTTGCTTTACTCTAGGCAAACGTATATGATCTCCAAATCTTGTTGCTTTGTCACTTGGGCTTTTTTTACCAGTAAACAAGTATATTAAAAAATGGTATTGTTAGTTCATGTTGTTCCCAAATCCACATTTGTCTTTCTCTTTTCTTGGGTGTTTGTCTTGTCTCTTTTTCTTGTTATAGAAAGTGGGGCTGGTTAAGCCCCTCATAGGATCAGTTTGTGAGCATTTCTGTTGCAGACTGCCTGTAGCAGTGCATTAGTCAGTACATGTCACACTGCCCGATCAGCCTGGAGTCCTAGCGGAGACCCTCCTTCTTCTCTTTGTGAGAGTTTGTATAATGCTATTATTCTCTAATCAACTTTTCTCCTAGAATTCTAAGAGAGTGCAGAACTACAAATTATATTAGGAAGTGGCACTCACATTTTGACTCTCGCGCAGGAGCTTAAAATGTAGATTGCTGGACCTGCCCCCAGAGTTTCTGATTCAGTAAGTCTGAGCTCAATAAATTTATGTCTAGCAGATGCCCAAGTTGAGCTAACACTGCTGGTCTGGAGCCACACTTTGAGAACAGCTATAGTATAGTAAAAAAACCCCTTTTATTATATTAGAATAATCATTGGCAGTGATTGAATCTGGAATTGTTAACATTATCAGAGATTGTAAGCATTACTATACCATGGTCACAAAGCTATTCCCAAAGCAATGGTTATTTTCAAAGCAGTTAAAATTTGAACTAACTTCCATTGGCACCTAAACTGTGGTTGCCTAGTTTTGTTAGTTGTGTCTGCTTTGTATTATACTTTCTTTTTTAATCCTACTGGGTAAATATTCTTGCATAAAAGACTAGTTAGTGGTCGGCAGGTGAAACAAAGCAGTTAATGATTTGAAACACTGAATAGTTTTAAAACCTTCCAAGTTGATTACGCTTAAGTTACCTGTGTCAGTGTGATTTCAGAGGGAACCACTGTAGCAAGAACTCCATTTGGGTAAATGTGTTTCTCCTTAGAGGACCTGGAGATAAAACCAAATCACCTGAAAACAGAAAAAAAATGTGTCAGCATTCTGTTTCTGTAGCAGAATACCTGAGAAAAACAACTTGGAGGATGGAAGGTTCATTTCGGCTCACAGTTTCCAAGGCTTCAGTCCATGTTCCTAAGGCAGAAGCATAACAGTGGAGGGGCATAGCATAGGAAAGTTCCTTGCCTCGTGGCAGCAGAAAGAGTGGGAATTCTGACGGGCTTCCTCCCGTTTTTGTTCCATCCAGTCCCCCATCCCACTGGATGGTGCCACACACATTCAAAGCAGATCTCCCCCATCAGTTTGTGCCCCTTATACCATTTATCTCTGGAAACACCCTCACAGTCACACCCAGAAGTGTGCTTCACTACTTTCCTAATTTCTCAACCCAGTCAAATTGACAATCAAAGTTAACCATCACAATATGTGCAATTTAGTGGTGGCAAAGATGTGGAATTCACTTTTTTGGCATGTAGATTGCTTTAGTTCTTTAGGAAATGAAGTTCACCATACATATTAGCTTCTGAAATGTGTATATCCTATGGTTATAATCTCATGTCTAGCACTTCATTGACCCTGAGAAAATTTATAAATATGAACAGAGCTGGATGTAAAACATGTTTACAGGTTGAAAGCCATCTAAATGTCCAGCAGCAAAGAATAGCTTGAGTAAATTGGTGGATCCTCTTGGTAAATAAAATATCATTTCTTATTCAGGATTCTTGATGTGTAACAGCATGTAAAAATCTTTGTGCTGCAGTGGTGGGAGATTGAGGAAATTGTTTTTAAATTGCTAATACACTGTAGTTACAGATAACTTTTACATAGGCATCTAAAAAGGATTACACAAAATGCAAGAAAGTATTGGGATAGCAAGATTTTGTGGTTATACATCTATATAGGGTTGTTTTTTTTTTCCAGCTTTGTAGGTTTTCTGAAATGTTCCATTTCTTTTTGTTGTTGTTGCAGAACTGGTGCTTAAACCCAGAGCCTCATGCATTCTAGGCAAGCTCTGTACCACTACACTACATCCCTAGCACTGTTACATTTTGGAAAATGATTTATTTCTTCTCTTCTCATAGCCTTTTTGCTAGGAAATAAAAATTAGCATAATGTTCAGTAATTGTTAGAGGCTAATATCAGTAGCTTTTAGTAGTTTGGTTAAGTATAATTTCCAGCTGGTTTTTCTTACTTCACGCAGATCTTTCAGTCCATCTCAAGTGAGCCTGATTGATCAGGGTTTTAGAGTTAAGGATAGATATAATCTGATAGTTGACTATTGCAATCTAGTTGTTCCAAATCTAAAGTTTTTTAATAAATCAAAACAAAAATGCTGGTCGTGGTGGCCCTCACCTGTAATCCCCCTACTCTGGAGGCTGAGGCAGGAGAATCACTCCAAGTTCAAGGCCAGCCTGGGCTATGTAGTGAGTTGAAGACCGGTTTGAACCACATTGAGCAACCCTATCTTCAAAAAACAAAACAAAACAAAAACCAATTTTTTGAAATACTAAGAAGGCTGATAAAAACAACAACAAAAACCCTAACTTAATTTGGTTTCTGGCTTTCTTGTTAATGTTTTCTCTTTTTGATCTTTATAGTGCAATTAAACTGAGGCCGAAGGAAGGGGAGACATACTTTGATGTTGTGGCTGTCGTTGACCCTGTCACCAGAGAAGCACAAAGGCTTGCCCCACTGCTGTTGGTAAGGACCAGTGTGGGGGCAGTTCACATCATCTGTCAAAGCTAGCCATATTCCCTGGGATTCTTTGGGAGCGTCCTTTTCCTTTAGTTATCTTTAAGGGGCATTAAAAAATGGTACAGAGCATCTTGGACAGAATGGTCTTCATAAAGATTGATAATGGCTCTGAAAACAACTTTATAACTCTAGCAAGTTATACAAGGTTTTTGGCTACATCATATAATTAAAAATTATTAATACCCTCATTTAGACCAAAGTATCTTTAAACTAAATTGATTTATGTTGTAGTGGCAAAGGAGTAAAAAAGTAAAATAGGGGCCGGGGATTTAGCTCAGTGGTTTTGCCGCCTGCCTCACAAGCGCAAGGTCCTGAGTTTGATCCCCGGTACCAAAAAAAGAAGGTGAAATAATTATACTTTTTTTCATTTTCCTTTTTTTTTAATAACCACCATGGACCTTTTCTCTGAAGCATGTCTTTTATATGTATAAGATATATAAAAGATAATTTCTGTGTATATTTAAAAGAACGCTTACAAAAGCTCTTGACATTTCATTTACTTGTATTATTTAAGGTAACATTTTTATTGAAGTACAGTCATCTGAACTTTTTTGTGGGAATTTGTATTTATGGTTTTTCATACTTTACGTGAGTTATAGCACTAAGCCCTTACATTTTCTTTGGGTAGGTAGATGTTCATCACCCATCTGTTCTCCCTGTTCTCCCTGACTCTGTGTTACATTTTCTTTATGTGTGAAGCAGTGATCTGTAATAGCTTCTCTCTCTCTCTCTCTCTCTCTCTCTCTCTCTCTCTCTCTCTGAGTGGGGGCTGTATGATTGAATGATTTAGATCTACACTGGAGTTATGCTTTCCAGAAATTTCCAGTGCAGACTTTATGGCAGGTATTATCTTTATATAGTCCCTTGAGATATTAAGAAATGTTCTCTCTCTTAATTCAATGTCAAGTAATAAATTTCTGAAGAGAAAATTTAAATAATCTGTTTTATGCTTTGTCCTTTTAGGTTTTGACTCAACTGATAAACATGAATTTAAGAGTGTTTATGAATTGCCAATCTAAACTTTCGGACATGCCTTTAAAAAGGTAAAACATATTGTTTAAGAAATCGGAAAACATGGTATCAAATCCAAAAGGAGGATTGAATGCTAAAGAGTTCCATGGGTTTTAGGTGGACATCAAGTTTAAAAAAGCATTTATTGAATGTTCAGTTTGCCAGTTTTTTTCTCTAGATCAGAAGTTCTAAGAGTGTGGGCATGGGAGCATTTAGGAGGCATTAACCCAGGCTACTTGCACTGTGTGTTCACCCTAACAGAAGAGTAGGCATTTCAGGCTGCAGTATGTATGGTAGAGGAGCCTTGCTTAGGGTTATCTGCATATACAGTATTTTGAAAAAGAGATCAAGCTTAGCTATTTTATATTGTCATGAGCTTTGGGATGGTCATTTATGGAAAAAGTGACAAAAATCAGTTAATAGTAGCATAAAGGCTGGGGATTTAACTCAGTGGCACTGTGCCTGCCTTGCAAGTGCAAGGTCCTGAATTTGATCCCTGGTACCACCCCAAAAAAAAAAAAAAAAAAGTAGTATAGCACATGTTATGACTACAGGAAATTACTCATTTGCAAATATGCTGTGTTCCATAGCTTTGATTCTAATGGATTGAACTAGTTTTTGCAAGTGACCAAAAGTTTCCCAGAATCACCATTGTCTTGTATAAAGAAATGTTTATATTATTACATACAAGCCAGGAGTGGTGCATACCTGTAATCCCAGTACTCAAGAGGTTGAGGCAGGAGGATTGCCATGAGTTTCAGGCCAGCCTGGGCTACATAGTGAGTTCAAGGCCACCCTGAACTACACTATTTAGTGAGACCCTGTTTCCCCTCTTCTCTCCAAAATTATTACATGTAGTGTTTTCAGGGCTAGTGTGAGAACCCAATCACCATTTAAGGACTTGGCTTTTTTTTTTTTGTGATACTGGGCTTGAACTCAGGACCTTGGCTTGCCAGGCAGGTGTGGAGCCACTGATCTAGATCCCCAACTCCAAGGAATTGGCTTTTAAGAAAAACTCAAGACCTGTGGCTACACAGAAGAAATCTAACACTCTTCTTTTCAATTTCAGCTTTTACCGTTATGTCTTAGAACCAGAGATTTCTTTCACTTCAGACAATAACTTTGCTAAGGGTCCAATAGCAAAATTTCTGGATATGCCACAGTCTCCATTGTTCACCCTGAATCTGAATACACCTGAGAGTTGGATGGTAGAATCTGTCAAAACACCATATGATCTTGATAATATTTATTTAGTAGAGGTAAGAATATAACAACTGTATTCAGTTACAATTTGTGTACTATAAAATCTGTCCTTCCAAAATGTGCAGGTTAGAGGACTAGGTGTATTCTCAGAGCTGTGCAGCCATCACCACCATCTAATTTTAGTGTTTTCATCAACTCAGAAGCCCCATACCCATTACCAGTCACTCTGTATCCCTCCCAACCCCCAGCAACTATAGTCTACTTTCTATCTCTATAGATTTGCCTGTTTTGACATTTCGTTTAAATAGAATCATATAACGTGGTCTTTTATAACTGGCTTCTTTCATTTAACACATTATTTCCAAGGTCTATCCATGCTGTAGCATATATAATTATGTCATTCTTTTTTAGTGCCAGAGGCTTCCCTCTGTATGGATGTACTGCACTTTATTCATTCATGAATGGTCATTTGGGTTGTTTCTACTTTTTGGCTATTATGCATAATGTTGCCGTGAATCTTTTTTTTTGGAACTGGGGATTGAACTCGGGTCATTGCACTTGTGCAGCAGGTGGCAAAACCACTGAGCCAAATCCCCAGCGAATTTTTTATTTTATTTTATTTTATTTTTGGTACCAGGGATCGAACTTGGGACCTTGCGCTTTCGAGGCAGGCTGCAGAACCACTGAGCTAAATCCCTGGCCCCCGTGAATCTTGTTTGCAAGTTTTTGTACTGATCCATGAGTATAGGATGGCTATTTATTTAGTTTTCTAATTTTTTTTAAGTTTCTGGAGTCATATTCTCCATTTTGGAATGATCTCCTTATTCTCTTTTCTCCTTTCTTCCAATCCAGTTTTTATAATTTTATAGTCATTAATCACTTATAATCAAGATACAGAAAATTCTTTGATCCCAAGAAGGTCCTTGCAGGCAACACCCCACCCAGCACAATGAATGATTGACCTGCTCTTTGTCACTGTAGTTTTGCCTTTTCTTGAATTTCTTACAGTATGATTCTGCAATATGTAATTCCTCTTATTGGCCTCATTCACTTTGCAAAATGCATTTCGGATTTTGCTGCTGAGTAGCTTTCAAGTGATCTGTTTTGGTATTGCAGGTGGACAGTGTAGTGGCTGCCGAGTATGAGCTGGAGTACCTGTTACTTGAAGGTCATTGCTATGACATCACCACAGGCCAACCCCCACGGGGACTGCAGTTTACCCTAGGAACTTCAGCCAATCCCGTCATTGTGGACACCATTGTAATGGCCAATTTGGTAAATAATCAGCACATCAAATAGAGATATGGCAGTGATGTTAATTTGGGAATTATAATTTATGATGGAACATTTAGTGTTCTGGACTACACAGTGAGATTAAAATTCATAATTGGCTGAATTTGGTTCATATAAATCATAAGCTTTGTTAAATGTGAAGATTGAAATTACATGTCTGTTTAAAAGAAGAAACAGTACTCTGATCTAAACAGATTGGCCCCTGAAAATGCATTCTCCTGAGCTGCCTGCCTGGCTGTCTTCTTTAGAAAGTTGGCAGCTTAGTCAGCCATCACACATTGCACCTTCACTGGTGCACAGCTATGGGGTAGACTTCTTGGCTTACTTGGCGTGTATTTGCCCAGAGTGTCTTATATGTAGTTGTTAGTTTTGTTATTGTTGTTTCTGCATTGCCCTGATTTGTTAACTATCTTATTTAAATTGTCACGTGTCTAATACTTCAGAAGATGATGTAACCATTCCTAAGAAATAGCATTTTTATGTTTTAAAAGAGAACTGAAATTTGGCTTTTCTTCTTATCTTAGGGCTACTTTCAGCTAAAAGCCAACCCAGGAGCTTGGATTCTCAGACTTAGGAAGGGACGCTCTGAAGATATTTATAGAATCTACAGGTAGGATCAAGTGATTCTAGTGTACTTTTCCAGAACATTTTGAAATGAGAATCAGTTCTAATTGGATATTATCGGCATTTTGCCAGGGATCATAAATTTAAGTTACAGTCATATGTGTGACAGAAGAGTACTTTTTCAGAAAAGTAAACATGGTAGAATTGTTAAAGAAGAATTATATAAGTATATATGTTAAAATTATAGTCAGGTTTTTTTCTCCATTAATTCATTTATGCTAACACCATCCCAGATCAAATCAGTCTTGTCAGTGATGCAGATAGTAGGCAGATGAGAAATTTTGCCATTTGAAGAAAAAAGAAAAGAACAGAGCCAGGTGTGGTGATGCATGCCTATAATCCCAACAGAAGGATCATTGCGAGTTTGAGGCCAGCCTAAACTACATAGAGGCCCTTTCTCAAAAAAAAAGAAAGAAAGAACAGTCAAACCAGAGAGTATATGTCTTGACCCTGAGTGATTTGCAAGTACATAGTATCTGCAAAATTAGGCCATGAAGCCTTATTGTCAATTCTGGTCTTTCTTGGTCTACAGTGATATAGAAACACACTAGAATATTCTGCCAGTAGCTGGATTTTTGCCTCAGAGTTTACTACACATATTTATTAGGCTTTTGTTTTGCTTTGTTTTTTGGGGTTTTTTGTTTTTGTTTTAGAGACAGGATCTTGCTATGGAGTTCAGGCTAGCCTTGAACTCACTATGTAACCTAGGCTGGCCTTGAATTTGCAGCAGTCCTCCTGCCCTCAGCCTCCCAAGTGCTGGGATTGCAGTTGTACACCACCATGCCCAACATACACACACTTATTAGTTTAAAAAAATTACTCAGTCTTTAGCTGGGTTTGGTGGTCCATACCTGTAATCCCCACTGCTCTGGAGGCTAAGGCAAGAAGATTGAAAGTTCTAGGCCAATCCGGACAACTCAGCAAGACAGTGTCTCAAAATAAAATAGAAAGGACTGGGGATGCAACTCAGTGTTAAAGTGCCTGCCTAGCTTGTGCAAGGCTCTGGGTTCAGTCCTGTGTTAGGGGAGAAAAAAAAATCACACTACCTTTAAAGATGTTTGTTTTGTCTTCTACCTAATCAATTTAAATTAGTCTTAAGTTATATAAAAGAAACTGCCTGTGGTTTTATTTAGTGAATAATTTTCATTAGCATTTATTTGCAGTGGTCCCTGTGTGTCATTGCCTTGGCTCCATACTGTCATACCCAACACACATGAAAGCAGTATAGATTAGTGTTGATTTCTGATTTTTTTGGATTATAGTAACATCTTCATTGTAAGTAGGTTTTTTTTACATAGCACAAAATTTTACATGTGTTTTCAAATTCCATGCCTTCTGAGTGCTCCCTTTCCTGTCCTCCACTCCCTCATGCTGCCTCTTTCTGTCTGTGCCCCTTGAATCCAGAGTGGTTCATGCTTGAGTCTTCTTCCATGCCAGAGCCTTGCTTTTGTCTGAGAACTCCTCTTTCTTCTGTGTGACAGCAGATGCAGTGAATTCATATTGTTATTGTAACTTACTAAACCTTGAAATTTGGTGACAAGAAATTTTAGGCGTTATAATTAATTGGAAAATATTATTTTAAATATTTACTCCTCTGCAAGTGACTACCTGCAAAGAGAGCTGGTTATAATTCTTCTTGCTAGAGGCACTAAATTGAGTAGAGGGCCTAGACTTGCCTGGTTGAGTGCCCCAGACAGAATGAGAAAGATTTCTTTATAAAACTGTTCCATTTAAAACAATAGATGGGATTTGGCTCCAGTGATGACTCAGAGTAGCCCACCTCTTACCCCCTTTATTCAAGGTATGGTAGATGTCTCAGACAAGAGGGGTGGATGTGAGCAAAAGATATTATACACATTGAACCCCCTCCCAAAATGGGAAACTTGGGGGGAGGCCAGAGCAAGAGAGGGGATGGGGGGGGGTGAAAGTGATCAAAGTGTGTTGAAACCTGTTAATCTGTATAGCCAATTAAAAAAATAAAAAGTGGGAGGAGCCACAAGCACCCTCAGTTACTCGGTGCTCACTGTGTGCTTGCCAGGCTCAGGAGCTCCTCACTGGACCACAGACAACTGGGGAAGACTCGGAGAAAGTTGGGATACTATCTCATATACAGATTTTGATAAGTGCTTGTGTGCAGCTCAAAAGGGTTTCCTGCAGGTTCTGAGCAAATAATTTGTTCTGACAGAGTTGTTGAACAGGTGTGGCAGATTTTTATCCTGTGGTTTACTGCATTTTGAGAATTGTGATATTTAGTGTCTATCTTGCTTTTCTCTCTAAGCCATGATGGTACAGATTCTCCTCCTGATGCTGATGAGGTGCTTGTCATCCTCAATAACTTCAAAAGCAAAATTATTAAAGTGAAGGTAAGTTTACTGTACTAAAGCAGCCATTCTTTTTTATAATTGTTCAAAGTAGTGGCGGACCCCCCTCCTTATCCAAGGTTTTAGTCACTCACAGGCAGCCGCAGTCCAAAAATACGACTCTTTGTCTTGACTCATTCAAGAGCAACCACAGTCACATTACTTTTATTATAATGAATTGCGGTAATTGTTCTGTTTTATTATTAGTTGTCATAAATCTCTTACTGTACCTAATTTATAAATTAAAAGCATAGTATAGGGCCGGGGATTTAGCTCAGTGGTTCTAGCACCTGCCTCCCAAGCGCAAGGTCCCGAGTTTGATCCCCGGTACCAAAAAAATAAATAAAAATTAAAAACAAAGCAGTATTTATTAAAAAAAAAAACAACAAAAAAAAACATAGTATAGACAGGATTCTGTCCTAAGGTTTTAGGTATCTACTGGGGCTCTTGAAAGATCCCCTGAAGATGAGGGGGGTGACTATATATATAAATCAGCCCAAAACTTTCTATGGAATTTACTGTAGCAATTATAGGAATAGGGCTTTAAGGCAGAATATTTGTAAGTGTGAATTTATGTCTTTCTTCAACTTAAAGCTTGCACCTTTTTGGTAATCTCAGCAATTCCAGTCCTACTTTATTAAAAATAAAAATGTTCTAGGCTGTTAATTATATTGCCATAATTCATAATATTATTGATGATTTTATTTTATTCTCAGAATAGTGGTGAAAGTGCCAATGAAAATGTCAGCAGCGAAATGATAGTTCTATTTAATTTCTTCTTTCTATTCTTAGCATTTTGGCATTCCTAGTGCCTTAAAGTAAAACATATTGTTGAATAAATAATCTCTATGCACAGCAAAAGCTAGTGTCAGCCATGCATGATAAGCAGAAAATCATCCCATTGAAAAGATTCAGCCTGTGTTTGTGTTAATAAGTCCTGTGGACAGGTTGTGATCTGAATGCCTTTCCTCGACAGCTCCTGTGTGCTGTGCTCCTTCTCTATGCTCAGTTTGCTTAGTGAAGTGTGCTACTCCATTTACCCAGTCTGCCTTCTACATGGCTGAATTTGAGGTTCTTTGCTCACTGTAAAAACGAAAAATGGTTTTTGTTTAAATAAAAGAAGTTGCTATCTGTAGGGGACAGGGGAAGGGGACGTTACCAGAACCTCTGCAGTGAGTCCTGGTCTCCTGCGAGCCTCGGCAGCACACGGCGAATTACAGGAAAGGTAGAAAAATGAGACTGAGAAGAAGCTGAGCTTTGGGTCTGATCAGTGCTGCTCTGGGCAGCAAAGACAAAGCCCCCAGCTTACCACACCTTTTATTCAGTACATCGGGAGAAACAAATGTAACAAATGACTTGCAGAGCGTTCAGTAGTTCACATTGGGATAAACAAGGTGTAATGGAAGGCTTGCAGAGAGTTCAGTACATCTCTGGCAAACAAGATGTTAATCAGTCCAAGAACAATGAGGAACTGAGCAGATGTTTGTTCTCCCAGGATGTTTCTTGTCCTGGAGAATCACAGCATTACTGGATCACTGAAGTCTCAGTTGTGACCGGAGGCCAAACTGGAGTTATTCTGTAGCTGGGCTGTAGGCAAGAGAACTAGTCTAACCAAATGATTTTTCCCTAGAATTATGTAGCATTGCTCCCAACAGCTATCCATTTACTTAATATTCTGATGTACCATCCTATTAAATTTCTAGGCTTTTTTTTTTTAATTTTATTTTTTATTAGTACATGTTTGCAGTAATAATGATGACATTCCTGGTGGGAAATTGGTGCATGTACATGACACATCTGGACTCTTTCTCCATCCCCTAAACATACTTCTGATGGACTCTAGAGAGTTGTGCCAGCTTGTGGGGAACTGCTTGGTAATTCCCTGTTGTTGCCAGTGTTCACAGTGCCTACCCAGTGCAAGGCAATTCTTTGTTAGACCGACCTACTAGGAGTAGTAAGGTCTGTCACATGTGACTGCAGGTTCAGAAGAAGGCAGACATGGTGAATGAAGACTTGCTGAGTGATGGAACAAATGAGAACGAATCTGGATTTTGGGACTCATTCAAATGGTAAATTAGTGTTTTTAAAAAGCTATGTTTTTAAGGAAAAACAGCCCCATCTACCCCTCCTTCTTTTTTTTTTTTTGGTACTGGGGATCGAACTCGGGTCCTTGTGCTTGCACAGCAGGCGACAAAACCACTGAGCTAAATCCCCGGCCCTACCCTTCCTTCTTTTGAATATAGTGTCCTGCCGGGACCTCTCATGTTCTTTATGCAACCAAATCTTGTATTTATATTTGGTGTTGGTATTTCCCAGTCAATTACCTGAAAGAGCTTCATGTCTCCTACTGGTGAACTTGTGTTCCGTGCTTCTTGAGTCTCTTTGGGCTGTGCCTCTTCTTTGGAGAGGTACTTGGTAACTGCCTACTTCATTTCCCATGTTCTGTGGTGCAGCCTGTATTCCCTCTATTCCTAAAGCAACAGGATGCCTTGGAGGGAGCATCTTCCTCTTCCCTGTGGGGTGGCATTGTTGAATCTATGCCCTCTTTCAGCACACTGCATGCTTTGTGCCACTCCTACCAGATCTCACCCTCTCCAGTAGGAATGGGAATTGGAAGGCAACATCTTTTTCCTCTCTCCTTAAAGGACTGTGTGTCTGGCCAGGACTTGAAGGGGTACTGTATTTACCTCTTGTTATAGGGGCTTTTCAGGAGGACAGAAGACTGAGGAGGTGAAACAAGATAAAGATGACATAATTAATATCTTCTCTGTTGCATCCGGACATCTCTATGAAAGATTTCTGCGGTTAGTCTTGTTGATTATTCAGTGTGTGTTAATGAATGTGTCACAGTATTCTTATTTAGAGAAAACATTTTGTAAGATTCTTCCTATTATATTTATGTGTTATTTGGAGCACTCTGAGGACTATGAATAACTTGCCATATGTAATCCTCTTTATTTTGATCCATTCAACTCCATGAGGTTTAGCTAGGTAATGAATGCCTCTTTGGATATTATAAGCCTATAGACCTTTAATATCACATAAACACTTTATAGAGTGTGTGTTTACTTGGCTACCAAAGATTGCTTAAACCAAAAGTCAGGAGACAGAGAGAATAGAAGAAGAGGTCCATGCAACACTTCACCTTCTACAGGTCCATAGGCTATTAGATCCAGGAGAGATCTCAGTTCTTATGTAAGAATACTTCTGTTTTATAAACAGACTGAGACCCAAGTAAAAAGGGACTTGTCAAGGTCACACAGCCAGAGGCAGGAGAGTCTGCAGGCTGGAACTAATTGACTTTGTAGCCACCAGAAGGGAAAATATCAGGAGGGCTCAGTTCTATGCCTTTGTCTGAGAGCCACTTTCTTGATTGCCAGGGCTCTTTTTTTCTTTTAGTTTTATACTACAACCCTAGTGTAGAAAATAAAATTAAAATGCCTTTTTACTCATTTTTAGCCCTTTGTTTCCAAGAAAAAATGAGAACTAAAATAATGACAGTGGTATCAATTTAATTTAATGCCTTGACTCAAGAGTCTGAGTCTTACTCTTTGGCCTCCCTCCCTATTCTGGTCTTCCCCTGGCAGGGCTCCCTGTCCATGCTGAGAGAGGCTGTCCACATACAGGCGCCTTCCTCAGTACCACATGCTGTGGCTTGACGGGGATTGGGACAATGATGCAGACAGCTCACAGCTGCCATTATTGTGCCATAATGGATGTATCAGTTCATAAAGTAGTTCATTGAAAGTAGCAATAGAACTAGCGTTTGTCTCTGTCAAGTATCAAAGGTAAGTTTATAAGCAGAATTAGTGCATTTGCTGTTGTTAGGGGTCTTTCTGCCTAATTGAGTCATGAGTTAGCTCTGTCATGCTGTCTTATAATTACACTACTTTATGGTACTGAGGTTAAAAAGCATTGGAACATTATTATTTGTTTTTGTTTGGCAGCATAATGATGCTATCAGTGCTGAAGAATACCAAGACTCCTGTGAAATTCTGGTTCTTGAAGAATTATTTGTCCCCCACATTTAAGGTTTGTTTCACAGGGAAAAGGAAAAGATTGTTATTAAAGGAGATATTTATAACATATTTTTTACTGCTTTTGTTTTATCTGTACACTTTAAATTTTTTCCATTTATTAGGATACCCTTAGTTATATATTTCAGTGTTGATCTTTCTTCCAGATTGTTCTGTTTGGGGGGAACTTTTTTTTTTTTTGGTACCGGGGATCGAACTCGGGTCCTTGCGCTAAATCCCCAGCCCCAAGTGGGGAACAGTTTATAAAACTAAATACAGGGCTGGGGATTTAGCTCAGTGGTTTCGCCGCCTGCTTTGCAAGTGCAAGGACCCAAGTTTGATCCCCGGTACCAAAAAAAACCACCAAAAACTAAATACAAAATTATGATCTCTTTGAAACTTTAATAATATAGGAGAAGGTCTGTATCTTTGTAAGAAGCAATATTTTGGGGGTTTGTTTTTCTTTTTTTTGGTTCTGGGGATTGAACTTGGGACCTTATGCTTACAAGGCAGGCAGAGCCACTGAACTAATTCCCCGGCCCCACAAGCAATGTTTTAATGAAGTAACACTCTTACCTCTGAAGCATGAATGTCTTTAAAAAGCATTGTGATAGTGTAGGTTGAGGAGAATGATTAGTTCTCATGAACCAATACCAAATGATGCTTCATCTGTGCAAAGCAAAAACACACTTGAAAAGTTTTCTTCTTTATTTGTATCAGCAAGGTTTTATTATCTAAATTGATTTTTTTCCCTCTGCAAAAGTTACTGAACAACTTTTAATGTATTCAGTAGTATCTCTCTTATATCACTAATTCACTTCTGGTACCCGAAAGGGACTTTCATTTAGAACATGAGAAATTTATTCATTAATGACAGCAAGTCTGTCAAGAGTATTTTGGCTTTGCTATGTTGTTCCCTGGGTTAGACCCAACCTTGAGAAAGGCACTGGGGATTTAGCTCAGTGATACCGCACCTGCCTCCCAAGCATGAGATCCTGAGTTCCATCTCCGGTACCAAAAAAAAAATTGAGAAAGGCTTATAACTAAATTCAAGAAATGTTTTACTGAAATCAAATTTAGACAAATGGACTTAAAGTTCACGTGTCTTACACACACACAGAATTATAGATGTAAAGGCCTTCACCTATAGATTTCTGTCATTTCATGTGACCAGAAAGTCCTAAAGAAGAGGGCATTTGAGTTAAGGCCATTATTTGTTAGATGATTGTTTTGGTGAATGTGCTTTACTTGTATCATAATCATGGTGGTTGACTTACATTATGAGTCAGTTTTCTTAATCAGAATGAACAATTGTTTCTTCCTGTGTCTAAACTTAGGAGTTTATACCTTACATGGCAAATGAATACAATTTCCATTATGAGCTTGTTCAATACAAATGGCCCCGGTGGCTTCATCAACAGACTGAAAAACAGCGCATCATCTGGGGCTACAAGATCCTCTTCCTGGATGTACTTTTTCCACTAGCTGTTGACAAATTCCTATTTGTGGATGCTGATCAGGTAAGCTCTTAAAGGCCATATTTCGTTAATATATCTTAAAGGCAGCAAACTTTCTAAGTGTTGTTTTTCCATTTATGGAAAAGTACCTGCTCATTTTACACTATTTAGAAAATATGGAAAGATATCACACCAATTAGATCACTTTTAAAATTTAATTTACATTTAGTATGCTTCCTTTTCATTTTTTTCTGTCCTTTAGGTTGTGATGACATTGTGTTTGCAGTCTTGTAGATTACTTACTTCATTAAATATAAAGACTAGAATTAGAAAATTAAGGTTTAGTAATATTTCCCGTCCTCTCCAATTATATGCCCAAAATATAGGTATTATTGGGTGATAGATGAATAGTGCAAGTGATTCTTGGCTTGGTAATCGGGAATGCTGCAGGTAGCTTCTGGTTGCCAGGATTTGATGTTGTTACAAGTAATGCATTTTGACTTTAGAGCCTTCAGACTCAAACATATATATGTACTTCTACCCTCAAGCCTCCTGTCTCACCCTCCCTGAGTGGAAGCAGTGTAATGTGTGTAGAAGTCACCTGGACAGAGCTTCACCCAACTCTTTGGAATCCCCTGCTTCAAGTGGCTTAACCTGAAGCATGCTTTCCTGATTCTCATCTGGCCTTATTACTCTTTTTTGAGGACTTACAGTGGCTGAGGCAGTGTTCCACATCTGTCCACATGTGAACTTGCCTCATCCTCCCAACAACTCTGAAATAGGTACTCTTGTCTCCATCTTGCAGATGAGGAAACTCAGGGTTAACCTAAGCAATTGAAGTTTGTTTTGTTTCTACTCCTGTTGAATACTTAGAATTCTGTGCCACGTGTTAGGTTAAGTGTTAGCGAGGGCTTTCGTGATGTATTTTGTATTTTAAGGAAATTATGTTAGAACTGTCAGCAGGATAAATTGAAAAATGACTTTTGATATTCCTTTTTCCAGATTGTACGGACAGATCTGAAAGAATTAAGGGATTTCAATTTGGATGGTGCCCCTTATGGTTATACCCCCTTCTGTGACAGCCGAAGGGAAATGGATGGCTACAGGTTCTGGAAATCAGGATACTGGGCCAGTCATTTAGCTGGGCGGAAGTACCACATCAGGTAAGTACTGGAAAAGGATTACTCCCAATGACTTGGGTTTTTTTTTTTAATTTTAATTTTGTGCATTTAAAATTATGAGTAGTTTATACTATGACTTAGAAATGAAAATTATAAAAAATAAACATTGCGCCAGGTGTGATGGCACATGGCTGTAATCCCAGCATTTAGGAGGCTGAGATAGGATGATCGCTGTGAGTTTGAGGCTGGCCTGGACTATATAGTGAGATCAAGACCAGCCTGGACTACATAGCAAGACCCTGTCTCAAAAATAAATAAATATATAAAACAAAATCTGTCTTCTTTAAACAGATAATTTCCCCCACTTATTTACTTTATGTCCTTCCAGAGTTTCTTACATAAACAGCTAAGAATGTGTAATGAATGTTTTCTTTTTTATACAAAATATACCATCCTTTTTATACTCTTTTGTAACTTAATATTTTAATTCTAGATTTTATCAGTAGATATAGAGGAATCTTATTTCTTTTTCCAGCTGCATGTTATTCCAATGTATTATTTATTGTCTTTTTGCTCTGATACACTATTGCAAGGAATGATTATTAATGTATTATTTTGCATATTTTTCAGGCATGTTTGTAGGATAAATTCCTAGATGTAGATCTCTTAGGTTTAACAGTGTGTACTGCATTTTTAATGACTATTTCATTGTCTTTTCTGGGAGATGTATAATTTGGACGTTATGGAGGCTATCGTACTTGTAGGAAGTGACATATACAAAATAAATGATGAGATGTGATTTCAGCTTCATACTTTATGTCCTGGTCTAAAAGAACTTTTAACACTGTGAGGTTTTCACTCCTGTGATATTTAAAGACATTATCAGGGTTGTCTCTGACTAATAATTATTTGTTAATTACTGTACCTTTATTACCAAAACTACTGCATTTGCTGGAAGTCTTTTGTCAGAGATTATTTCCTTGGAAGGCAATGAAATAAGAAACAGTGTCTGCAGTAATCTAGTAGTGACAGAATATGGATTTCACAGTAACTTTCATAGACATCTTTTTTTGGTACGGGGGATTGAACTCGGGTCTTTGCGCTTGCGAGGCAGGCACAGGAACCACAGCCTTCATAGACATCTTTGAAGTAGTACCTACTGACCTTTAACTTTACTGTAGGCTACAGCTCACAGTTTCAAAGAGAACCAGAATATTTGGCTAGTGGCCTAGTCCATTATTCAGCGGGGTTAGCTTTTCCTGCCATAAATCCATGGATGGTTGTAACAAATAGGTCTTCTCTGTTCAGTGCATTGTACATTGTGGATCTGAAGAAGTTTAGGAAAATAGCTGCTGGAGACAGACTCAGGGGACAGTACCAAGGTCTGAGTCAGGATCCCAACAGCCTTTCAAATCTGGATCAAGTAAGTGACCATTTTTTATGGTTAACAGTTTCCATGATGGTATACAATGTTGTTTCAGAAAATCAGTTCTCAGAACAGTGTCAATTTTGTTTCACAGAAAGGAGCGCGTGTATGAGAGATCATGAGGCATATCTGACTTCAAGTGGGCATATCAGTAGTGAAAAATGCCAGGGACCTGGCGTTGGTTAGGGGGAGAGATGGAAAGAGGTTGCTGTCTTCCTGAAGCATTACCTTATCTTTTTTTTTTTTATTCTGGAGATTGGATTCAGGACCTTGCACTTGCGAGACAGGCGCGGTGCCACGGAGCTAAGTCCCTGGCCTGCATTACCTCATCTTTTGATTTGGTACTCAACTTCATCTCATAAGTTTCTCTGCCTGCTAGAGTCAATTTGTTTTTCTGCTTTAAGAACTAAATACCTCAGGATTTACAGTCTACAATATGTCAGAAGCCATAGTTTATTTAAAGATAGCTCAATCACTGTTTATTAATGCCAAGCATTTATTTGGAGGTCAGATTGTAGTTTGTATAGATTCACATATATGTTAAGCATTTTGTTTTGCTTAAGTCTACCTTCAAATTTCTTTAAACCTTCATTGAAATGTATAGTATCCATAAAGAAGAATACACAAATCAAAAAACACAATTACATCCATATTCATTTACATCAAGGAATTACTATAAAACAAATGCCTATAAACCACAAGAACTAGAATTTTGGAAGCCATCCTTCGTCTTTAACAAAAGTATCTAGTATCCTGATTTTTATGGCAATCACTCCATTTGCTTTTCTTTATAGAGATTTGCTGTGTAAGCATATATGCTTAAATGCAACAGTCAAGTTTACCTATTTTTTTCTCTACTAATTCAGTGGAATCATAAAAGATGTACTCTTTGTAATCTTAACTTCTTTTGCTTAGCACTATGTTGTGTGATTCCTCCATGTTATTTATCTATTCTGCATTTGAGTTTCTCCTTTCTTCCTCCCTCCCTTCTTTCCTTCCTTCCAATGGGGCCTCGCTATCTTGCCCAGGCTGGTCTTGAACTCCTGGATTAAGTGATCCTCCAGGCCTATACTACCATGTGTGGCCTGTTTTACTTCTGTGATGATAGTACTGTAAACATTCTTGCACTTGTATACACACATTTAAATTGTGTATACAACCATAAATGGAACTACTGGCTCATCAGATGTAGTATCTTTACCTCATCTGATAATTCTAAACAAATTACTTTAAAAGTAATGTAATTTTATGCCCCCATCAGTAGCGTGAGGGTTCCTGTTTTGACGAATATTTATTAGTATATATGACCTCCAGGAAGATGGCGGAGCAGTAAACAGCAGTAAACCAGCCTCTCCAAGATTCAGAATTGAGACACTGGGATATAACAACTTGGGAAAGAAAAGAACAAGGGAAGTGAATCCCTGGGACCCAGGAAAGATCTGAAAGGAGAATTGGATATGATCTGGCTTTCCATTGTGACTTTCAGTTGGAGAGTTTAATCCATTTATGTTTAATGTAATTATTAATGAAGCAGGATTTATATCTGCCATTTCCTATTCTTTCTATATGCCTTGTATCTTTTTGTATTCTTTAATTCCTGCTTTTACTGACTTCCTTTGTATAGATATTTTTAGTGAATCATTTAATTTTCTTGTTTATTTTACTGTATATTTTTTAGTTATTTTGAGTTTATCCTGATGATTACATACCTTAATTTATGACAGTCTAGTTTGAAGTAGTCCCAGTTTAATTTCATAGTATATAAAACTTATCAGGGACAGGGATTTAGTTCAGTGGCGCCACACCTGCCTCACAATGGCAAGGTCCTGAATTCAATCCCCGGTACCACCAAAAAAAAAAAAAAATTATCTTCATTCCCCCTTCCCTTACACTATCATACACTTTTTACCTTTATATCTTATATATCCACCAAGACAGATTTACAGTTACATTTTTTGGCAGTTGACCTTTTGTTTCAGGAGGAAAAATAGGCTTTTGAAGACAAAAAAATACCCTGATACTGTCTTTCATATTTACCTGCATACTCTTTGTTTCTTGTGTGGATTCCAGTTAGTGCCCAGTGCCCTTCCCTTTAAGCCTGAAGGACTCCTTTTAGTATTTCTGGCAGATTGATTCTTCCAGCTACAAAGTATCAGAGGATATATGAATTTCTCTTTCATTTTTGGTGAATAGTTTTGCTGGATATAGAATTTTTTTTAAGAGTAGGAAAAATTTATTGAGAGAAAGATAGCTTCTGTCTAAGAGAAACAGAAGGGGGTGGATATAGAATTTTTGTATGACAGATTTTCTTTCAGCATCTTGAATATCTTTTCCCATAATGTTTGGCCTCTATGGTTTCTGATGGGAAATTAGATGTAATTTTTCTTTTTTCTTTTTTTTTTTTTTTTTTGAGAAAGGACTCACTATGTCATACAGGCTAATCTTGAACTTGGTTGTGTAGTCCAAGCTGGCCTCAAACTCACTGCAGTCTTCCTGCCTTAGCTTCTAGATGTAATCTCAGGGAAAGATCCCTTTACAGGAGAGGTGACATGGCTAGTGCTGGTTTCAAGATTCTTCTGGTAGTTTAAATATAATATGTTGAGGTATATTTTCAGTCTATCCTATTTGGAGCAAGTTGAGCTTCTTGGATGTATGCAATTATTTTTCATTCAATTTGGTAAGTTTTCATTATTTTTTCTAACATTCTTTCTATACCTTTCTCTTCTTCCCCTTACCTTCCTTCAGCCCCTCCCTCCTCCTGGGACTCCCATTATTTGTATGCTGGTATACTTGCTGGAGAATCACAGGTCTCTGAGGCTATTTTTATCCATTTTTCTTCATTCTTTTTATTTTCTGCAACTCAGGCTGATAATATCACTGGACCTGTATTCAAGCTTAGTGATTCTTCTTTCTGCCTCCTCAAATTTCTGATGAACCCTTTCAATGAATTTTTCATTGCAATTATTGTCTTTTTTAATTTCAATTATTATATTTTTCTATTTGGTTTCTTTTTATCATTTCTCCTTCTTTTCTGAGCATTACTTGATATGGTTTTGGCCATTTAAATATTATTTTATGAAGAGCTTGTCTGGTGTTTGGATGTTTTGTTTTTCTACTTGATATACAGGCTTTCGTTATACTGATAACATACTGACCATTTGGTAGTTATTTATGTTGCAGAAATTTTCACTGTGCCACTTTTGATGGTATCTTTTAGTATTTTCCTTTTAATGCTTTTGATCCTTACTCAGGTCATAAAGATGCTCTTCGTATGAGCTTTGTTAATTTGCCTTTTGCGTTCAGATCTATTTTCTGGTAGGCATTTGTTTCACGTGTGGGGCAAAATTGAATTCACCCTTTATTTTTGTATTTTAGTATGATTTTTAAAACAAAACACTCTACAGTGCCATCTGTGGCAGAAATAGTGTTGATATACTCAAAAGTCTGTTTCTGGGCCCTCTATTTTTTCCCATTGGTCTATCTTCATGACAGTACTACAATATTCTAAATTACTGTGGTTTTACCAAGTCTTGATACCCAGGAAATCAAGTCCTTTCTCCCCTTTCTTCAAAAACATCATATTCCTTTCCTTTATTTTTCCATATATATTTTAGAATCAGCTTGTTGGTTAAGGAAAAAAAAATCTTTGGCCAGGGTTTTATTTGGGCTTATCTTTCATTTCTTTTGAAAATAAAATTTTCTCCATATAGACCTTGTACACCTTTGGGAGGAGGATTAGGGTTTTGTTTTGGTTTGGTTTTTTGAGATAAGGTCTCATTGTGTAGTTCAGGCTGGCCCTGGACTCTCAGTGATCCTCTAGCCTCAGCCTCCAGAGTCCTGGGATTACAAGTGTGCACCACCATGCCAAGTTTTTTTATTTTTAATTTTTGTTTCTCTCTTAAAATTGCAATCAGTTTTGCTCATTATATTCAACTACCCCACTCATTAATTTGCTAACTCTAATAATTTATATATATTCCTGTATTTTCTACATTCATAATCATATCATTAGAACAGATAATGAGAGTTTTACCTTTCCTTTTCTTTTTTTTTTTTTTTCCTTTTTTGGTGCTGGAGATCGAACTTGGGTCCTTTGCTTGCAAGGCAGGCGGCAGAACCACTGAGCTAAATACCTGGTCCTACTCTTTCCTTTTCAGTTGTATTTAAAAATATTCATTTCTTTATTTGCTAGGTACCATATTATTGAATAAAAATGTTGACAATGGACATCCTTGATTCTAAGGGATGTTTATCAGAATTTCTCTACCAGATATGATGTTTGCTATAGACTTTTTGTAGATACTTCTCATTCATATTAAAGAAGTTCTTCATTCTTAGTTTGCTCCATTTCAGAAATATATTGTGTAAAAAAGTGTAGCATGTTAAGTATAACTCCCTGACTTATATCATTTACTTATAATTCATTTGCCTAAGATAGGCTTTCTTTCTTGAGTGTTGGGTAGAATTCAGTAGTGAATTTTGGAATTTTCCTTGTGTTTAAATTGTGAATCCAACCTCTTAAGACTGTCTACATTTCTTTTTTGTTTTGTTTTGTTTGGGTGTTTTTTGTTTGTTTGTTTGTTTTTTGGTACCAGGGATTGAACTCGGGACCTTGTGCTTGCAAGGCAGGCGGCGGAACCACTGAACTAAATTCCTGGCCCTTGTTTGGGTGATTTTGAGAGTTTCCCTGTGTGGTCCAGGCTACCTTGAGCTCACAACAGTCCCTCCTGACTCATCCTTCTGACTGCTGGGATTACAGGAATGTGACACCATGTCTGGCTATCTTTTACTTCTTTATCAATATTTTCATTGGGTTATATCTAACTTCTAACATGTCATTTCATTGTGATATCCTTTGATTATCTCTTTATTGAAATTATTTTATATACAATAATACACTGAGATCTTGATGTACTACCTAATTGCTTCTTTAACAAATATATCAAAAGCCAGTGTTTTCGTGACACTAGTTATCTTGTTAAAGTCTGTGGGATTGCTACTGATAACGTTTTTAAATTCTGACATTTTTTATTTTCCTTTTTTTAAAATTTTTTTATCTTTTTTCCTTTTTTATCCTCCTCTTGTTTTTTTCTCCATGATCAACTCACCAGGGGTTAATTAGCTCTTCCGAAGAACCAGTTTTTAATGTTGTCTTTTCTATTTGACTAATTCTGTTCTTTATTGTTTATTTCTGGTTTCTTTTACTTTGATTTTTTTTCTAATTTTTTGAGATGTTTACTTAATTTTTAGTCTTTTCTAATATATGCACTTGAAATTTCCAATTTTGTCTTTGGCTATATTCAACACATTTTATACTTAGCATTTTCCTTATTAAAAAAATATATATGATATTTTTGTTTGTTTTTTGAGACAGGTTCTCACTATACAGTTCAGGCTGGTCTTGAACTCACTATGGTGCCCAGTATTGCGATCCTCCTGCTTCAGGTTTTTGAGTGCTGGATTACAGGCAGGTTCCACCATGTCCAGCTCAGTATTTTTTTTTTTTTTTTTTTTGGTACTGGAGATCGAACTCGGGACCTTGCACTTGCAAGGCAGGTGCCTGAACCACTGAGCTAAGTCGCCGATCCTAACTCTATATTTCTTGTTGCCCTTGTGATTTCTTATTTGACTCACTCATAAGTTATTTAGAAGTGATTCTAAATACATGGAAATTTTCAAGTTGCATTTTTTCTGTTACTCTTTTCTTTTTTTTTTTTTTTTGGTACTGGAGATCGAACTTGGGTCCTTGCGCTTGCACAGCAGGCGGCGAAACCACTGAGTTTTTCTCTTACTGTCTATCTGACGTGCTGTGTGGTCAGAGAACACACTGTTCTCAGAGTATTATCTCATGTGTTTGGAGTTTGGTGAGACTTGCTTTATTACCCAGCTGGGATCAATTTTGGTAAATATCTCATCTGTTGTTAATTCTACAAATACTAAGCATATATTTCTCTTTTTTTACTAGTATATGTTTATTACACATAATAACTACATTCATCATGAGAAATTGGTATATATAACACACCGAATTCTTTTTATGTCCCCTTCCCCACTCTACCGCCATCTTCCATCTGTTGATCTTCTTCCCATTTGCCAAAGATCCATCTCCTTATTTCCTGTTGTCTTTCATTTTGCTCTTTAAATTATTTATACTTTGGGTTTCTCATATAGAGAGATTGCGATATTTATGTGTCTGATTTATTTCACTTAACGTTATGGTCTTGAGGTGCCTTCGTTTTCCTGCAGATGACTCACATTATAGTAGTCTTTCTTTATGGCTCCATTGTATATAAATACCACGTTGGGTTTTTTTTCCAGTAAGTTTATTGGTACATTTTAGGTAATTACCACATTGTTGATGGACATGTAGAATGTTCCAAAATTTACCTATTATCAGTTGTGCTGCTATAAACATGGGTATGCATGTGTCACTGTAATATGATGACTTTATCTATTTCGAGAAGATATCCAGAAGGGGAATAGCTGGGTCAAATGGAATTTCTATTTTTAGTTTTTTGAAGAATCTCCATGCTGATTTCTATAGTGGTTATACTACTAGTTTACATTCCCTCCAATAGTGTAGATGAGTTTCCTTTTCACCACATCCTCACCAGTGCTCGTTATTATTTGATGTCTTTTTTTTTTTTCCTTTGGTACTGGGGATTGAACTCAGGACTTGCCGCTTGCCAGACATGTGCTGGTGCCACTGGGCTAAATCCCTGGCATTATTTGATGTCTTGATGGCCATTCTTTCTGGAGTAAGATGGAATCTCTTTTTTTTGTTGTTTTGGTTCCGGGGATTGAACTCAGGACCTTGTGCTCGTGAGGCAGCCAGCGGCACCACTGAGCTAAATCCCCAGCCCCATCTCCATGTTGTTTTAGTTTGATTTCTGTGATAGCCAAAGATATTGAACATTTTTTTATGTATTTATTGGCCATTTGTACTACTTCGAGAAGTGTCTATTCATTTCAAGTGCCCATTTATTGATTGGGTCTTTTATTTTGGGGTATCTAATTTTTTTTAGTGTTTTGTATATTCTAGATATTAGTCCTCTGAGGAGTAACTGGCAAATTTCTTTTTCCAGTTTATAGGTTGTCTCTTCACTCTATTGGTTGTTTACTTTGCTGTGCAGAAGCTTTTTAATTTGATATTATCTATTTGTTGATTATTGATGTTATTTCTTGTTCTTTGGGGTTTGGCTTAGAAAGTCTTTACCTATGCCTATTCTTCAACAGTTTTACTTATTTTATCTTCCAGCACTTTGTTTCTGTTTTAATATTTAGGCCTTGATCCCACTACATTGCTGAGTTTGTTAGTTTTAGTAGTCTTTTGGTGCAATGGGGGGGGGGGTCTTCTATGGAGAAGATCGTGTCATCCGCAGATAAGTATAGTTTGACTTCTTTCCTATGTGTATCCCTTATATTACTTTCTTTTCCCTGATTGCTCTGGTTAAAGTTTCAAATGCTGTGTGCAACAGAAGTGATGATAGTGGACATTCTTGTGTTGTTCTGGACTTTAGAGGAAAAGCTTTCAGTTTTCATTTAATATGTTGGCAATAGGTTTGTTATGCATGGCTTTTATCAGATTCAGATAAGGTTCTTCTATACTTATTTTCTTCCATATTTTCATCATACATGAATGTTGCATTTTGTCAAAGGCTTTTTCTGCATCTATTTACAAGATTATGGGGGCCGGGTATTTAGCTCAGTGGTTCTGGTGCCTGTCTCGCAAGCACAGGGTCTTGAGTTTGATCCCCGGTACCAAAGAAATTTAAAAAAAAAAAGATTATGTAGTTTGTCCTTGCTCCTGTTTATATGATGAATTACATTTATCACTTTGTATACATTAAACCATCTTTGTATCCCTGAGATGAAATCTGTTTGGTCGTGATGTATGATCTTTTTGGTGATTTGATGCATTCTTTTTGCCAGTGTCTTGTTGAGGATTTTTGTATCTAGTTTTCTTTTTCAGTTGAGTCCTTGTCTGGTTTTACAGTCAAGGTAATGCTAGCTTCCAGAAATGAATTTGGCAGCACTCCTTTCCTTTCAGTTTCGTTAAAGAGTTGGAGAGTATTGGTGTTGTATCTTCCCTGAAGTTCTTGTGGAATTCAGCGCGGTGAATCCATCAGGTTCTGAGCTTCCTTAGTTGGTAGGTTTTTTATTACTGCCTCAGTTTCATTGCCTGTTTGTTATTGGACTGTTCAGGCTTTTTATATCCTTTTGATTCAGTTTTGGTAATTCAAATGTGTCTAGGAATCTATCCATTTCTTCTAGATTCTCCAATTTATTGGAGTACAGGTTTTAAAAATAGTTACTAATACAATAGTCTTCTGGATTTCAGCAGTATCTGTTGTGATATTGCTTTATTCATTTCGAATTGCATTGATGTGAGTCTTTTCTCCTTTTTATAGGCTTGGTTAAGGACTTGGCTATTCTGTTTATTCTTTTGAAGAGCTAGCTCTTTGATTTATGGATTTTTGTATTGATTTTTAGTCTCAATTTCATTAATTTCCACTCTGATCTTTATAATTTCCTCCCTAGTATTAGCTTTGGATTTGGATTGTTCTTGGTTTTCTAGGACCTTGTGGTACATCACTAGGTTATTTATTTGGGTTTGCTGTGCTTTTCTACACTTGATCTTAGACAAAAGGCTGAGAAGTGATGCTGCTGTGCTTTTCTGGTATGGGTATTCACAGCTGTAAACTTGCCTCTTAGGACTGCTTTTATTGGTTCTGCTATGTTGTGCTAACATTATTGTTTGATTCTAGGAATTAATTTCTTTCTTGATTTCTTCTTTGACTCACTGAGTATTCGGGAGTGTGTTATTTAATGCTGTCCAGGTGTTTGTAAATTTTCTGTGGTTTCTTTTGCCATTAATTTTTTTAATTCTTTTATTGGTACATTTAAGGTATACAGTTCATTTACATTTATCATTGGGTGTTTGTACCTATACATGATATATCTTGGTTCTTATTTTTTTCCCCATTACCTGTGC
>NW_004624732.1:17210299-17285058 GCF_000247695.1 Heterocephalus glaber | reverse complement strand
CTTTAGCTATTCTAGGTCTCTTATGGTTCCAAATGAATTTTTGGATTGTTTTCTCTAGTTCTGTGAAGTATATTGTTGGAATTTCAATTGGCATTGCACTGAATCTATATAGTAGTTTTGGAAGTATGGCCATTTTCACTATATTGGTTCTTCCTACCCAGGAGCAAGGTATGTCTTTCCACTTATATCCTCTTTGATCTCTTTTTTCAGAGTGCTGTAGTTTTCAGTGTAGAGGTCTTTTGGTTCCTTTGTTAGATTGATTCCTAGATATTTCATTTTTTTTGGATGCTATTGTAAAAGGAATTGTTTCCCTAATTTCTGTCTCAGTGAGTCTGTTATTTGTGTGCAAGAAGGCTATTGTTTTTTGAGTGTTGACGTTATATCCAGCTACTCTACTGAATCTGTCAATTAAGTCTAGAAGTCTTCTTTTTGCCATTAATTTTTAATTTCATTACACTGTGATCTGATAGTATACATGGGATAATTTCAGTTCTTTCATGTTTATTTAAACATGCTTTATGGGCTAGTATGTGTTCTATTGTGGAGAAAGTTCCATGTGCTGCTGAGAAGAATGTGTATTCTGTTATTGTTCGATAGAACACTGTAGATAGCTATTAAGTCCATTTGTTTGAAGGTATGGTTCAACTCTGTTATTTATTTCTCTGTTGATTTTTTTGTCCAGTAGAATATTGGGGTCTCCCACTGTGATTGTGCTGATGTTTATCTAATCTTTTTTATCCAGAAGTATTTGTTTTATGAAATTGGGTGCGCTGGGTTTGAGTGTATATATACTCACAATTGCTGTCTCTTCTTATTGAAGTGTTCCTTAACAAATACGTAGTGACCTTGTTTGCCTCTTCCGATCAGTTTTGAGTTGAAGTCCACTTTGTCTGAAAATAGGCTATTCCTACTTGCTTTCAGGCTCCCATTGCATGGAATATTGTTTTCAACTTTTTGATTTTTATTTGATAAATTTCTTTTTAGATTAAATTTATCTCTTGTATACATCATACTATTGGTTTTTATGATCCAATCTACCAAACTGTGCCTTTTAACTGGGGAGTTGAGGTCATTTACATTGAGAGTTATTACTGAAAGCTATTGACTTATTCCTGCCTTTGTGTTATTTTTCTCTTGCTGATTCCTTTATTTTTCCCCTTTGCTTAACTGATCTCCCTGTTTGATGTATTCATTCCAGTAGACTTTGGCATTGTTGGCTTTATTATCTCTGTCTAGGATGTCCTTGAGAATTTTTAGAGTGGTGATTTAGTGGTTATGAATTTTTAAGTGTTTTAACCCAGCCCCAGTTTTTTGGTACTGGGGATCGAACTCAGGACCTTGCACTTGCGAGGCAGGCGACGGCACCACTGAGCTAAATCCCCAGCCTAACCCAGCTAGTTTTAAGTTTTAATTTGTTGAAAGGGTTTGTATCATTATATTCAAGTTTGAAAGATCATTGATTGGATCCTTTTTACAAGTATCACAATTAGAAATTTCAGTGCATCGTATTCTATCAGTGTTTTTTGTTCCATGTAAGTCTAAGGACAATAGAACATTTTATTATGACAAACTCCAAAAATGTTGGCTTGTCTCTTTGGGAGTAAAGCTCAGTAGATAAGAAGGATTCAGCATCTTTTTTGAATAATTGTAAATTATAAGAACCACCTGTCTATATTTGGTTGATTTTGAAAAGTGAACAGAAATATTTTTCCTAGCATTTCCTTCACAGAGGGAATTGTAGGTATGGGCTATTTGTGAGTTTTATTTAAGCTGAAAGATTTTGGGGAGTTTTTTGTGGTTGTTTATTGTGAGATTTTTTTATTTGTTTGTTTGTTTTTTGTTGTGTTTTTTTTGGCACCGGGGATTGAACTTGGGACCTTGCGCTTGCAAGGCAGGCGCCAGAACCACTGAGCTAAATCCCCGGCCCCTATTGTGAGGTTTTAATAGCTATGGATTTTCTAAATTTTGAAGTTCTGAAAAATGCTATAAATAAACTCCTTAATTTTTCTAAAGCTTTTGGTTTTAGTACTAGGCATTTGTGATTGTCATATGATATACATAATAAGTAGCTAACCTGATGGCTTTCACTGTACATTTATTTAAACTTTCTCCAGAACTTTAAATTCTTGTGTTTTATTTTCTTTACCAATCAGGATCTGCCCAATAACATGATCCATCAGGTACCAATCAAGTCACTGCCTCAAGAATGGCTTTGGTGTGAAACGTGGTGTGACGACACCTCTAAGAAAAGGGCCAAGACCATCGATCTGGTGAGCTGTCCATGGTGCTCTCCTGCATCTTTTCCCAGGGTAATAGGTGCCTGAGCACTTACTGACACAAGAGCTTTATTTATTCTTCTGTTCAGTGGTGTAGTTTAGGGGCTATGAAGCATCATATGGAAACTTCAGTATGTTCTTCTGTGTCTGTTGCAGGAAACCAAGTCCCCTAGGATCTAATGTGATAGTTTTCACTGTTCACTTTCTGCCAAGTCTCTGATTATCTCCCAGCTCACTTCTCTGCCTTATAATTTTTCCAGTCTGCCTTTTTTTTTTCCTTGCCTCCGAATAGCTGCCTACAATGTCTTTGTAGAAGAAGTAAATACAGGCCACTGTGTTCTCTCTTGTATGGTGGCCCACCCTCACAGTGTAGGGTGTATTTCATTTCCTGCTTTTGCTTGGCCCAAACTCACTCTACAGAGCCTGTTTCTTTTCCTGCTTTTAATAAAACTTTGGTATCATTTGTTCTTGTCTTGACCAGTTCTTTGCTTAGGATAGAAAGAACCTAGAAATCACCTATAGAAGGGGACTCCAGCACCCCAGAACCTGGTAACAAAATTACCAGGCCCCGTAGTCTCATCAGTAAAAGAAGAAGAAGTAAATACAGCTTTATATATCTCACTACCATACTGCTTCTGATAATATATCACTTAATTCCTCAGTACTGTTCTTTTTTGACCAGTTTGGATGTGTGACCCAAGAAACACCTTTGAACTCTGTATAATGAAATCTTTTCAGCTCAGCTGATTGTGTTTTCATTGGGTTTTCACAGTGCAATAATCCAATGACCAAAGAGCCTAAGCTAGAGGCTGCTGTGCGAATTGTCCCAGAGTGGCAGGACTATGATCTAGAGATCAAACAGCTCCAGATCCGTTTTCAGAAGGAGAAGGAAATGGGAACATTATTTGAGAAGAAAATAAAAGAGCCAACCCAGGAAGGTAAGTGCAGACCTTTGGCTTTGAGTGAATACTTCATGTTTCTGATTTCTGTTTGATGTTGAAAACAAGGGAATAATGAATAAGTGGACAAGAAGACCTTTCTTTAGTCCTTCCACTTTGACATCAGTCAGTCTTTCATGTTTTGTTTTGTTTTCCTGGTACCAGGGATCAAACTCAGGACCTTGGGCTTGCAAAGCAGGCACAGTGCCACTGAGCTACACCCCTGGCCCTCATGTTGTTTTTCCATTTGGCCTTCTAAATAGTTTGTTAATATAGTTTCTCTCTTTCTTTCTTTTGCAGGAAGAAAGGGTGCTTTAGTTGTAATCATTGTTATTTAAATTTATGAGTTTTGTGATATCTAAGCCACTATTTAGGGGAGTTCTGGTCATATTTCTTGGATTTTTTGCATTAAATCTGTCAAGGCACTGGTCAGTGAACAAAACTTACATCAAGACAAAGTACATATTGATTTGAAAAACATATTCTTTGAAACAGGCATATTGAGATATGAATGGAGTTTGTGTTTAATTTAGGGTAAGGATAGAAAGGATTTAAATCTTTCTACAATATTCTACAGTGTATACACCTTAAATGGTAGCCACTTGAAAAAAATCATTAGAATACAGAGTGACTTTAACAAAAACTATTAGTAATCTGGGCTCAGGATTTTAAGATTTACTGTGCTTTAATTCTAAAAGTGCAAATGCAGAACATGAGTCATTTCTAATTTGTATACAGCCTGAAGACTGCCATCCTCAAGGTAACACAGTCACTGTTATAGTAATTGATTCACATTCATTGGTGAAACCACAGACTTTCATAGATAAATCACAAAGAACTTGGGCCCACTGTTCAAATAAGAGGAAAACACAAATAATGTGTAAATTTGAGAAATAGTATCTGCTATGTAGACAAAAGTAGACACTGATGATGCCATTTGTTGGAGAGATGGTGATGAAACTGGTTGGGTGTATTTGCAGTCATTTTGTGAATCAGGGGAACCCTTGTTAAAAAGCAGCGTATCTGTCATTGGGAGTCTTTAAAATGCTTATGGCCTCAGTAATTCCTCTTGAGAATTGTCAAAAAAAATAACACAAAAAAATTATACATGAAGAATTTTTATTTTGCTTTTATAAACCAGAAGCACAAAAAAGAGCTTAAACAACTAAGAATGAGCTACACTGACACACAGATCTATAGAAAAATGTTTATATGTTAGTGTATATAAAAAGACGATTCCTGTCCTAGCATAGTGGCATACACCTGTAATACCAACCTTCTGGGAGCCTGAGGCAGGCGGATTGCAAGTTTGAGCCTAGCCTGGGGAATTAAATGACTTGGCAAGACTCTGTCTCAAAATAAATTAAAATTAAATGATAGTATAAAAAATTAGGCTGAGGAATGTAGTAGCTCAGTATGAAGGCACTGAGTTCAATCCTTAGTACCAAAAAAAAAAAAGGATTAACTGAAAATACATGCACGTTTACTGAAAGTTATACTGCATTTATGAAAACGATTTAGTTGGAATGAGTTTGCAGGTAGTTTCAATTTTTTTTTTTTTTAATTTGTAATAGTCTTTTCAATTTTTTTTTGGTACCAGGGATCGAACTCAGGACCTTGTGCTTTCCAGGCAGGCAGCGGAACCACTGAGCTAAATCCCCAGCCCACAAATTTTTATTTTTATTAGTACAAACTGAGCATGTAGCTCAGTGGCGCCCCACACCTGCCTGGAAAGTACAAGGTCCTGAGTTCGATTCCTAGTACCAAAAAAAAGATTTTTATTAGTACATGTTTGCGGTACATATTGATTACATTCATTATGGGGAGTTGGTACTTGTACATAACACATCATTCTTTTTTTGAGGGGGGGTACCAGGGATCGAACTCGGGTCCTTGTACTTTCAAGTCAGGTGGCGGAACCACTGAGCTGAATCCTGGTCCACATCATTCTTTTTATATCCCCTTGCCTCCCTCTCCCTTCCCTCTGTCTCTTGGAGTTTCATTATTTTGTGTGTGTGTGTTTTTGTTTTATTTTGTTTTGTTTTTCTAAAGTTTCATATTTATTAAGGGTGGGGAAAAAATAAGAGTAGGCAAAAAACTGGGCTCTGAAGCGCAAGTTTGGGCCAATTAAAAGTAGGAAAAAAATAAAAATATACCCTACAGTGTAGAGTGGGCTGCTGTGAAGAGACACAATCGCCTTGGGGTTTCATTGTTTTTAAAAATGTCCTCTATTTTGTTTTTGCTTTTAAAATTTAATACAAAAACCACCAAACCAAAGCTTCTAAAATTTAAAAAGAAAAGCTGGGCATGGTGGCGCACACCTGTAATCCCAGTACTCAGGAGTCTGAGGCAGGAGGATTGCTGTGAGTTCGGGGCCAGCCTAGGCTACATAGTGAGTTCAAGGCCAGTCTGAATTACATAGCAAGATCCTGTCTCAAAAAAAACCAAAAAAATAAAATAAAATTTTAAAAGGGAGTCAAAATGAAAGTAGGGGTAAAATACCCACTCCATATTTTTATAACTTGAGGATAATCTATTTTCCATTATTCTCCTTTCCTACAGCATCTCAGACACGACGTGAAGAATTATGATCTGTGGAGGAAGATAGGAAGTGGCAACATTGAAAAACAGTTTTTATACTAAATGCTAGTTTTTTCTGTTCTGTCTATACAACTGCTGATAAACTCACTGGGCAGGTGTGCCAGCCCTTTTGATGCTGAGCATTTGATTTTGACTTCTGCACACCAATGGGCACTGGATCTTCGGGGTCAGGGCTCTATTGGATTTGTACCTCAGAGGAAGAAAAGTGGCTGATCTTTTGGGACTCTGTAAAGAGCAGTCTTCTCACCAGAGGAAGAAATGGCAGCGGCGGCAGCAGGAAGATGAATCTTTTGGAGCCCACATCCAAGAGCACACACATGCTGCACTATCCTAGGAAGGAGGCCAATAGAGCTGCCATGTTCTTCCTTACCTCAGTTTACCTGCAGCTCAGGCTGCACCTCAGATGCCCACCCAGTGTGGTTCAGGCTGGCAGAAGCTTTGTCCAAGGCCCACAAACCTGGAAATTTATACCAACACTTCCCCTGTGCCCCTCCCCCCATCTCTTCCAAAGTGCTAGGTCCATTGTTCAATCAAAACCAAATCAGCAATTGTGTATCTTCAGGGTTGGCTCAGTACAGTGGGTAAGCAAATTAATTTTGGGACAGATGGGAATGGTTGATTGGGGTAAAGGTAGAGAAAATAGGCATAGGAGGGCTCAGGGGTGTTGGGGGAGGAAGATTAGAATTTGCTGGTTCTCTTTTATAAACCATCATTACCATTGTGGCTAATATGAAATGAAACCCTTATTCCCCACCCAGTCCCAGTGAACTTTCTTAGGTAATTGTTTTGTAAACAGTTTTTGTATTTGTGAAAGTCTTTGCTTTTTCTTTCCATTTTCTTTTTTTTTAAAGTCTGTCAACCATTTCCTGACTGGACATAGCCGTCCCAAGCCCCTAGTGACCTAGTGATCCATCTCAGGGGACTTGGGCTCCCTCCAGACAGTCACCTCATCTTTTTCTCTTTCCTACATAGCATTTTCTTAGACTCAGAGGCAGTTGGCTTGGATTTTTCTCAACAAAGTGGTACCAGGTCTAAGACCAGGAAGGATTCTGACTATGAACTCATGCTTTTTTGTATAGTGTCCTGTGTTCCTTTTGTTTTAGCTCTGTGATTGCCTTTGGCTTGCAGAAATTAGTAGAGTTCACAGCAGTTCTGTTGTGCTGTAGTTGCACCACGAAGCACTGTCAGCCCCTTAGCTGTTTCTTTGTGTCTTTCCTTCACTGCCCAGCATTGCCCCTGGAGGAGGAGGCGTGGCTGAGGATGGGCAAAGGTCCTCAGTGTGTTGTTGGTTCAGCAGCATGAACACTGCACCTGCCTTCCAGTTCACATGGACTTGTTGTTCCTATTTTGCCCACTTTTTAAAAATAAGGATGGCAGAGAGCTTGGTGAAAGTGCTTACTAGCATAGTGAGGCCTTAGGTTTTATCCCCTTCCCCACATAAAAACAGAAAAATAGGAACAGGTGCAAGTGGATAGCTAAGTCTTTACTCCCTTCTAAGCCATTGATGTGCACTTTTCTTTTTAAACCACAGTGTTACTCCAAATATCAATAATTTATCTTTTCCATTTTCAGATGCAAAAGGTAGCTTAGGAGCCTCACAGTCTCAAGAAGTTTTTGTTGTTGTTTTGTGTTGGTTTGGTTTTGGTTCTTGGTCCTTGAGGCAGGATCTTCCTATGTAGCCCAGGCTGAAAAGCTGACCTGGAGCTCATGAGCCTCCCAAGTGCTGGGATTACAAGTATGTGCCATCATGTCTAGCTCTGAAGGACCTTTTGACTTTGCTTTCATAATTTCATAAGAAGTTGAGGAAGGGAGAAAGGCTGTGGCATAGTTTCTCCCTGCCCAGCCCTAATCTGGGTCAAGCAGTTAAAGGGATAAGATTGTGACATCAAGAAACTTTTGTTCAGGCTTCATCTTCACATTTAATTAAGCTTTCAGAGAGGCTGCAGCTGCTGTCCAGAATTGTAGGCAGAAAAGTACCTTTTCCCCAGGGCGCTGTCTGGGAGGCTGAGCAGGAAATACTCAAGTCAGTGGGATATGCTTTTGTTTTGTTTTGTTTTGTTTTTTGGTACCAGGGATCAGACCAGTGGAACCACTGAGCTAAATCCCTGGCCAGTGGGATATGCTTTTAAATGCTGATTCCACTAGCCAGCTTTCACCCTGCCTTTTAACAACTCTCATGAATATTCTACATAAAAGGTACAGCGTTTTTAAAATACATACATTCTCTGTAGGGTGTGTTTCCTGGTGTCACTGATGGTCTGTATCTGTTACCGCCGTGACATAAGCCTTATCAGTAGTTGACTGAATGATACAAGCTTAATTCTGAGGAAGTCTAGGCCCCTCCTTCTGCCAATCTCTTTCTTTCCTTATGTAGCATAATCCCCTTTCCACATTAACCAGTGCCCGGGGAATGGTGGTACCACTGTAATGTAGTCCTGGTTGCTCTATCTGTCCTGTCTGCTCTGAGAACATATACTGTGCCTTGGAATAGTTTGTTTTCTCCAGAAGCAGAAACTGATAGCTCTGAAAGTTCAAGCTTCTGGAAACTGTCACAGTGCATTGTTCGTAGCCTTTGTGAATAATGGATTTATATTTCTCATCATGCCATAGTGGAAATTTCCCTTTCTGAATCAGCAGAGTGATATGAAATAATGTGATGTGTCAGAATGACATGCAGTAATGGGAACCTGTTTTTTTGTTCTGTGAGCAGTGTGTTTGAGATCAGAACCTGTCACAGCCTGCTTCTGGGGGTGTGCCATGGTCAGGGTCTCTGGCCACCTGGGTTTGGTTAAAGTGTACTGAGTACTTAGCACATTGAGAGCAATGACATGTGGATTTTCAGTAAGACTGGTGAGGCTGAGAGTCTGTCAAAAATTGCATTTCAGATTGAGCATTCAGGTGTTGCATATACTAAGTGCACAGGCTTCACAGTGGCCCGTGTATTTTGAGCTCAACTCTTGAGATAGCATAGATGACATATTGAATATATTAAGACAATTTCTGTAAAGGGAGCTTAATTTCCTCTGCTGTTTACACATCTTTATGTTCTGAACCTTAAGGCTCTGCCTGAACAACTTTTATGAAGGGCTGAGAGCTAGAGAGGGGAGTACAATTTTTAGAAGAGACTAGCCCAGGTGAGAGGAAGGAAGGAAATCTCTAAGCTCCCTTTAGCTGGGAAGTGTACTTTACTGACACCATATTGTCTTATGCAGGTTGGACACCACTCACACAGCAGAGAATGGCTCCTCTCCTCCCCACTTTCCCCAATGAGTACATGTAGGTCCATGAAAGCAGTCTTTTTCTAAACTTGCTGTTCTGAATTTGGCTTAAATGAATAAAAGAAATAATTCAACTCAAGAGTTACAAGGGAATTCTGGTCCATTTTTCCTGGATAGAATTTCACTGAAAGGGAAGTGTATTGGTAAAGACACTTGATGGAAACTTTGTCTCGGTAACAAAAGTGAAGGGTGAATTAAAAAATGGAGAATATATCATGTGCAAAGTTATTTAAGTATGTATACCATTGTTTAATTTTAATAATTAACTTTTTAAGTACCTGATTTTACGGGGTCATTTTCTGGCAGTAATCAGAATCAAATATAGCTTGTCATAGGCTTAGTTTGGTAGGGTAACTATTTATTTAAAGTCTTGTTTTCTCTGCCTTAATGTAGTGAAGAAAGGATCTAAATTAGGACTTTGTTCATTACCTGATTGAATTTATGATTAGCTCAGGTCATTGCTGAGATTTCAGAGTATCTAGTGGATGTACACTTCTCATTATTTGTTTTATTTCTCCATATAATACAGAAACTGCTTCTGTACTCCATGCGCAATGAGTCAGTGAATGGAGCAGAGGCTCCCACTCCCTCACGGTGTCACTGAGTGCTGACAGTTTACAAAAACAAACCACAAAATCGACTTCAAGCAACTGCACGCCCCCTAGAAGTAATCTGTAAAGTTTAAAGTCCATGGTAATGATTTTTGCAAACAAGAGGCCCCCTTCTGAGCATTCCCAGTTCCCTAGCAACACAGAGGCAGCTGTGGCAGGGCAAGTGGGACATAGCATGGGGTACAGATCCAAGGCCTTCCTCCCACTTGTGTTTCGGCATTGCCTTACTTATTACTATTGAGAGTTGCAGAGGAACTGTAACAGCAACAAAAAGCAAAATACACTTAACCAAATGTTGACGATTTGGAACAAAAAGTTATCAAGTACTGTACCATATTTTCCAAATAGTTAACACAGAAATAAGGTAAACAAGGGAAAACTGAGACAAAGGTTAGGATTTTTAAAGAAATAATGTTTTAACAATCTTTATAAGTATCAACCTTACTGTAATTCTGTCCCATTAAATTCAACATGTGTTCAGGTGCTGCCCCATGCTCAGGAACAGCTTTGGGGTTTAAGTCTGTAGGGTCTCTGCATCCAAAGGGAACTGAGAAAGAATTTCTTGATACTGTAATGAAAATAAGGTCTGCTCAACACAATAAACTTTTTCCTCTCTTCTTTAAATCTGTCTGGTCAGTCATTTTTGTGTTGTTGGTGTTGTTTCGTTTTGTTTGTTTGGGGGTTTTTTGAGACAGGGTCTCACTCTATAATTCAAGCTGGCCTTGAACTTACTATGTAGCCCAAGATGGCCTTGAACACACAGCAACCCTCCTGGCCTCAGCCTCCCAAGTGCTGGGATTACAGGTTGTGTGCCACCATGCTCAGTTTTCATTCAGCTTTTATGTCTAGGAAGAGCAAATTGAAGTCGAAAATCCTAACAAGAGTGGAAGGTGTTACCTGAAGTTGGAGCTTGACCTTGGAGCTAGGCTCTGATGGCAGTCAGTTTTGAGTTCTTTTTTTTGGTACCGGGGATCAAACTCGGGTCCTTGCACTTGCAAGGCAGGCGGCGAAACCACTGAGCTAAATCCCTGCCCCAAGTTCTGAGTTCTGATGGCAGTCAGGCTAGCATGCAGCCCCCCACCAGGCCCCCAGTCTCTGGAACCTGCCCTTTGCAGACAGTCCCCAGCCAACAGTCGAAGTGGGAGAGGGAGCCTCGAGGCAAGGTGGCACTCTGAGAGACTCGGGCTTTTCCTTGTCTCTGAGTTTCTGGACAGCTACCAGGGCCTGTTCAAGATGGCACCCCCAAAAGTGAAAGGTAGGGTAGGGTTCTTGCTGTTAAGTCAACCTGATGTGATCAGTGCACCCTGAGGTGGAGGTTGCTGCGACAGCACCCCAGAGGACACTTGAGGAGGGGTTTGGTGGGCCAGAAAGGCCGCTGCAAGGAAACACGCTTCAGGTGAAGCCTATGGAGTCGGGGGAGACCATGGAGTGAACCTCACTGGACCTGCTGGCCAGTTGTGACCAGGAGAGTTGGGAGGGACTGGGTTCAACCTGGGAACACAAAGTCTCTGAGCATTTGAGCTAGGTGCTGACAGACACAACATGAGGGTTTTCTCATAAAAGTGTACCATGTACACAAAAGTACAGACACACTGGTGGATTGTCACAAAGTGAAAGCATTTGTGTAACCTTCAGCAAGATAAAAGGAAGTTGAACTTCATTCAACTAACAATTAAAAGCCGGGCATGGGATGCACACCTGCAACATAGCCTGAGACAGGAGGATCAGCACAAGTTCGCAGCCAGCCTGGGCTACATACCGTGTTTCTGGAAATGAGACCCCAAGTGGAATGACCTAGCAACCCAGTTAGTCAATACTATGGTGATGGCCAGTGCCATGCAGACACTGCATGAAATACTCTCTTGCTCAGTGGCCACTAATGGCAGGTAAGGCAAGGATAGGCTATTTTTTTTATCTCCAGTTAGGTCTTATTTTCAGGGAATCATGGTGACTTCAGAGCCAATTTTTTTTTTTTTTTTTTTTTTTTTTTTGGTACCAGGGATCAAACTCGGGTCCTTTCGCTTGCAAGGCAGGTGGCGGAACCACTGAGCTAAATCCCCAGCCCAGTCAGAGCCAATCTAAACTGTGTAGGAAGCCTATCTCCAAATAAATTTTTTAAAGATTTAGTTGATTATAATTTCTCTTCTAGTAAGGGCACAGCAGTTTATATCAGATTAATCTACTGTTGATAATTACAAACACGGTTGAAATTCACTGGAACTGACCAGAGACAAGGAGAGAGGGCTCAGCCATCAAAAGAAGAGAAACATGGCACCGCACCTGCCTCACAAATGCAAGGTCCAAAACCTTGTTTGATCACCGGTACCAAAAAAAAAAAGAGAAACATCCTCACTTTAGTGATTGTTCCTCTTGTGGTTCCCAGGGAATAAAACGGGTAGCAGCTGATAGGTCTCCCACTACCTCAGCCCCTATTCTGTATAGTAGCTGCCCTCTTCCTAACGTGCCTTGCCCCCTCCCCTGTGTAACGTCATGCCAAGATGGTTGCTCCCACCAAAGAACCCTTCTTCCCAGCATGCCCCTGTTCCCACCTAGAGAGTAACCTAATACTCGCTCACCTCCTACTACTAGTGATATCCCCGGTCCTCCATTCCCTAGTCACTACCTCACTCAACCCTGCCTCAGCCCCTACAAACCCCAACCCAGTCTCTATAAAAGACTCCTCCTGCCCCAGCCATATTGTTTTTGTCTCTCCTTTGTTCAGAGACAGCTCAGCAGATCTGTTCCCCTATTAAGGCTTGTTCTGGCCTGGTCTGGTCTTGGTCTTCGGCCTTTCACCTGACAGCAGCCTTACGAAGCTGAGGGCCAGGTCAGGCCCACCTGAGTACCTGGAAGGTGAAGGAGGAAAATCTCAGAAAGGAAGCCACAGATTTACATACTCCCCTCAAATTCTCAGCTACTCCTCACTGCACAAAGAAGGCAGGATTACAAGAGGCCCCAAAAGATGAAACACTGAGCAGTTTCAGCAGATGCTAGGTGCATGGAAGGAAAAATTTGGGATTTTACGTTCCAGCAAATTGAGGTAGTAAATACTTCAGGCTTTTCACTGAACACCCAGTGCTTTAAGATTAGAACGAATAATAGCACAATTGGGCCTATGGACCCACTCCCCTCCACCCACCTGAACCTGGGAAACCCCAGGGCCATCCCTCTGACCTTTGTCCTAAGGCCTACTACCTACCAGGATGCAGAGATTAAAAAACAAAGACCCCTCAGTCTGCCCTAAAAATTTCAAAATCCCATACCAGGACACATGCATGCCAGATCCTCCTTTATTCCTTATAGTAACCTTCCTTCACTTGGAGCTCACTGATGATCATGCATATGGACTGCATCACATGCATCCAATTATAACTGAATTTTGGGAAACGACATGCGCAGTAGACACAGCTGACATGACTCAGAACCTGTCAATCATCTTGTCAGTCATGCTCTGGAAGACCCAATGGGAGGCTTCCTAGACCTGGTGCAACATTTAAAATTCTTAAAGCCAACACCTTCAGAGCTCATGCCATTTTCCTTTCTGCAGGCAGGAGCCTTCTTACTAAAGGTGCTGTCGCCTGATTAAACTTTGGTGTTGTTTCCTTACTGTTGTGTGCTGTGTCCAATTCTTTGTAATCCCGGCATTGAGAGGCTGAGCCAGGAGAATATTGGGAGTTCAAGGCCAGCCTGAACTGCAAAACGAGACCCTGTCTCAAAAAAAGTAAAAATAAAAACAAAGAGGGGCCAGGGATTTAGCTCAGTGGTTCTGCTGCCTGCCTGACAAGTGCAAGGTCCCGAGTTTGATCCCCAGTACCAAAAAAATTAAAAAATTAAAAATAAACAAACAAAAATAAAACTAACACAATTGGTTTGGGAACCTTAAAACGGAGTGGGAGGCTGTCTTTAATCAGCTCTCAGTCACGCTGCACCCTCAACTGGGCTGCACCCCCCAGGAGGGTGGACCAGGTTCAGCGCAGACTCCTGAAGGTTGGTGGGTGCACTGATCTGTGCAGTGGGCCCCTCTCCGAACTCTCCAGACACTGAGACCACACCTGATCCCTTTCTTACACAAGGCTTCGCTTCTGCCAGCTCCAGTCAGAATTCTGAACAGGTGAGGTCATTTCCAACCTCCTTCCTGTTTAAAGCTATAAACACAGCCACCATTTTGTAAAACCTGGGAGCACATTTCCAAGACTGTTTTCCTAGATTACAACTCTAGCCCCCAGATGAATGTGATTTTCTTTGTTCTTTTTTTTTTCCTTTTTTTGAGACAGGGTCTCACTATCTAGCCCAGGCTGGCCCCGAACTTGCTGCAATCTTCCTGCCTCAGCCTCCTAACTGCTGAGATTACAGACATGCACCACCAGGCCCAGCTTCTTTGTTCTTGATTACACTGATTTTATTCTCAGTCAACATAAGGAAGGTATGTTTTGATTTTTTTTTTTTTCAGATGGTCTTGCTAGGTAGTTCAGGCTGGCCTCGAACCCACTATGTAGCCCAGGCTGGCCTCAAACTCAAGGTGATACTCCTGCTTCAGTCTCCCAAATGCTGGGATTACAGGTGTGCGCCACCACTCCCAGCTGTGTTTTGATTTTTAAGACTGCCAAACTGGTTCCCAAAATAATTTTTACCATTTTTCACATCCACCAGAAGATCTAAGATTTCAGTCTCGCTCTCACTGGGATTTTAATCTACATTTCCCTAATATGAATGATCTGAATATTTTTCATGTGCTTATTTACCATCTGTGAGGTGTTTGTTCAAATATTTTGTCATTTTTTTTCTTTTAAATTCTTTTATTGGTGAGCCGGGGATTTAGCTCAGTGGTTTCACTGCCTGCTGCGAAAGCACAAGGACCCAAGTTCAATCCCCGGTACAAAAAAAAAAAAAAGAACAAAAAAAACCATTCTTTTATTGGTACATTTTAGGTATATAATATGTTTAGATTTATCATTGGGTGTTTGTACCTGTACGTGATGTATCTTGGTTCTTATTTTTTTCCGCATTACCTGTGCACCCTTCACCCCCTCCAACCTTCCCTATTTACATTGATTTCGTTTCCATTTTTTTTCTTTTCTCATAATTTTTCCTTTCCTGTCTTCCCTTTCCTCTTCCCCTTCCACCACCCCTACACCTTTGGACCTTTTCCTATTTCAAATTATGTATTATTCATTTTAATCCTTATTTACACTTTCAGTTTCTCACACTAGAGAAACTATTTGGTATTTACACATATGTGTCCTATTTATTTCACTTAAGAGTATGGCCTCAATATGCAACCATTTAGCTATAAATATCTCTAGTTTCTCATTCTTTATGGCTGAGTAGTAGTCCATTTTATAAAAAAACCCCACATCTTCTTTATCCAGTTTCCAGTTGATGGGCACTTAGGCTGTTTCCAAGCTTTAGCTATTACAAACTGTGCCGCTATGAACATGGGTGCACATATATCGCTGTGGTATGATTCTTTTAATTCTTTGGGAAAGATACCCAGCAGGGGAATAGCTGGGTCAAATGGGACCTCTAGGCCTAGATCTTTGAGGTATCTCCATACTGATTTCTACAGTGGTTGCACCAGTCTGCACTCCCAACAGCAGTGGAGAAGGGTTCCTTTCTCCCCGCAGCCCCACCAGCATTTGTTATTTGTTAATTTCTTGATAGCAGCCATACTTTGTGGGGTGAGGTGGAATCTCAGTGTTGTTTTCGTCTGTATCTCTCGAATGACCAGTGATGTTGAACATTTTTGCGTATATTTATTTGCTGCTTTTACTTCTTTGAGAAATGTCTGTTCATTTCAGATGCCCATTTTTGAATTGGGTCTTTGAACTTGGGGTGTCTGATTTTTTCCAGTTCTTTATATATTCTAGATTAGTAGACCTTTGTCTAAGGTACAGCTGGTAAAAATTTTTTCCCACATTGTAGGTTGTCTGTTAGCTCTGTTGGTGGTTTCTCTTGCAGTGCAGAAGCTTTTTAATAAAATGAGATACCAGTTGTTGATTATTTATGCTAGTTCCTGTGCTACTGAGGTTTTGTTCATAGTCTTTTTCTATGCCAATGTTTTCAAGAGTTCTATCTAACTTATCTTTCTATTTTGTCACTTTTAAATAAAATTGAGCTTATTATGTTGTAAGAATTACTTATATATTCTTGAGCCAAGTCTTCTGTTGAAATATATGTTTTGGAAATGTTTTCTCCCAGTTGTGTTTTCCTTTTTCATTTTTGTAACTCTGTGTGTGTGTTTTCCCCTGCACCTTTGAGCTGCACCTAAATTGTTGTGTAGATTAATAATTTGTTTCCTTGTATGATTGTGTAGTGTTCCACAGGGTTGATGCACCCCAGATTGTCTGAAAGCCATTTGCCCACTGAAGGAAGTTTGGTTATTTTCAGTGTTTAATATTATGGATGAAAGTGGGTGAGTGTTTGTGTGAACATAAGCTCTCACGGATTAGGGAAACTCGGGAGCACGGTATGGGCTGTTTCATAAGCACATTTTTAGCCTCACCAGGAGCCACGGACCACTTTGCAGACTGGCGACCTGTACCACTTCCCTGTCCCCCCTGAAACATGAGGCAGTTTCTTTACTCCTCTGCCAGCATGTGGGGCCATCACTATGGCTTATTTAGCCATTCTATAATATTTGGGAACTAAAGTGAAACACCTGAGGCAGGCTACCTTTACCAGGGGAAGAGGTTTATCAGCTCATGGTCTTCGAGGTTCCAAGGCACAGCTCTGGTGCCAGCTGGGTGCACATGGGTGAGTGGGGTGCAGGGCTGTGTGGGAAGAAGAGGTCACTGACAGGAAGCCAACATGAGAAGAGCCAGGCGTGCCCCTTCCATACAACTCCATTCATTCATTCATTCATTCATTCATTCATTCATTTTAGATAGGGTCTCACTACATTGCCCAGGCTGGTCTTAAAATCCTGGGCTCAAATGATCCTTCTAACTCAGCCTCCCCCACAGCTGGGAATTTAGTCTTATAAGATCACATTTAGCTACAACTCTCTCAAGAGAACTACTGAAGAGGTCCCTCAGCATTACCTTAACCCCCCTGAGGCAGGCCCCCAATGGCCTCCTCTCAGCACAGCCACAGTGAGGAGCAAGCTCCCACACAGGAAACCTTGGAAGACAAGCTCAAACCATATCCAAAGCTGAGTGTGGGTATGCACACCTGTAATACTGCCACTCTGGAAGGCTGAGGCAGGAGGGTCTCAAATTCTAGTTCAACCTGGGCAAACTGGTAATTTAGTGTCACCATGCCTGTCCCTAAAACAAAACAAAAACAAAACTGGGAATATATCTCAGTGCGAAGACGCTGGGTTCAATTCTCAGTCAAGGAGAAAGAATATCCAAACCATTGTATGGTCTTGCATTTTCCTAATAGCTGAGGGTGTTAGATATACTTTCATGTGCTTTCTTCCCATCTGTACCTGTCTAAAGGGAAATGCCTGCTCATTTTGTTTACTCATTTTCTAACTGGAGTGTTTGTGGATTTCCTTGTTTGTTACTGTTGAATTGTAGGGTTATTTCTGGACACGAGTCCTTTGTAGGATTTGCTTTCTCCCAGCTTTTTTTAGTGCCAGTTAGTGTCATGTCTGAGAAATCTAGGTCTAGTCCTGGAGATTTTCTGTTTTTTCTAAAACCTTTTATAATTTATATTTAAATGCTTGATTCATTTTGAATTAATTTTTATAAGATGTGAGACTTAGGTCTGGGCTTTTTTGTTTCTTATTTTTTTCCCTCAGACATGATATGGCTGTGATTCCTAGGCTGGACTTCAACTCTTGAGCTCAAGTGATCCTTTTGCCTTAGCCTCCAGAGTAGCTGGGCCTATGGGCTTATACTGCTGCATGTGGCTTGTTTTTGGTCATAAGGGAAAGCATTCAGTCTTTTATTGTTAATTACCATGTTAGCTGTGGGGTTTATGTAGATATTAGTACATTTTTGTAGGACCACAATGGTTTCATTACAGGAAATTGGTCCATGTATATAACACATCTTAATTCTTTTTACATCCTCCCCCAGGATTTAATTAATCTTGGAAATATTTTGATAGTTTTTGGCTTTCTGGGAATTGGTGTAGTTACTCTAAGTTGTTGAATTTCTGTGCAAAGAGGTTTTTTTTTAATGATATTTCCTTTTTAATCCTGTTAGTGGCTACAGTATGTAGATGATGACTCCTCTCTCGTTTCTGACATTAGAAACTGTCTTTTCCCTTTTTCCTCTTTGTCAGTTTGTTCAAGATTCGTTAATTGTATTGGTCATTTCGAGAACCAGCCTTTTGTTTTATTGATTTTCTGTTTTTTTCCATTTTCAGTTTCATTGAATTCTGCTGTTTTTCTTTCTTCTTTTTTTGTGGTACCAGGGATCGAACTCAGGACTTTGTGCTTATGAGGCAGGACCGGTGCCACTGAGCTAAATCCCTGGCCCCTCTTTCTTTCTTCTTGACTTGAGTTTATTTTGCTCTTCTTTTCCTAGTTTCTAGAGGTGGGGGCTTAGATGATTAAAATGAAGCCTTTCTTTTTGTTCTAAACATTTAATTCTATAAATTTTTCTCTCAGAACAGTTTTAGATTTATCTTACCAGTTTTAATATTTTGAACTTTTATTTTCATTCAGTTCTGTGTATTTTTATTTAATTTGAGGTTTCATGTTTTACTCATATATTACTTAAAATGCATTATTTAGTTCCCAAGTGTTTGTGTTAGCAGACAGTAGGGTGCCCAGTGGTCCTTTCCAGGCTCTTGTCCTGTTCAAAGTATTGGACCAGACAACTGGTGAATGTAAAAGTTTAACATTTATTTAAAAGAAAAAGAAGTGGAAAAGACATGCAAAAGAAGTGTTCAAGGGCTGGGGATTTAGCTCAGTGGTGCTGCCACCTGCCTCCCAAGCACAAAGTTCTAAGTTTGATCCCTGGTACCAAAAAAAAAAAGTGCTTGGGCCGGGGATTTAGCTCAGTGGTTTCACTACCTGCTGCAGAAGTGCAAGGACCTGAGTTCGATCCTCGGTACCAAAAAAAAAAAAAAAGTGCTCAAAAAGAAATGCTGTCAAGATAAATTCACTCTGCTCTCAGAGTGGGCCACTGCAAGAGCAAGAAGACAGTGGCCACCAGAACAATGGCTGCCGTCTTTTATATCCCCCTTCTTCTGATGTCAGAACTGGCCATCCCACACCAGGCTCCAAAGCTGCTCTGCACATGTGTTCCAGATGTGATAGGTCTCCATAATTGACAGATCCTGCCCAATTGTCCAGCCATTTTCCCACACCCTAATCTGCCTTATTTGGATATCTTTCTGTTATTTTTAGTTGTTGATATCTAGTGTAATTACATTATGCCACTGGAACATTTTAAAAGGATTTCATTTTGATCTATTCATATGACTGTGATTTTAAAGTTTGGGTGATGCCATGGTTTGAAATGGTTTGTTCCCTCTGAAAGTTACACTGAATCCTCATTTTAAGATATCAGGGTAGAGCTAGATCTGACTATGGTATTTAGAGGTGAGGATTTGGGGAGGCCGTTTGGACTGAACAGAGGCACCAGGGTGGGAGACCCATGACTGAATCCTGAAGTGGGAAGGACCAGGAAAGACCCACACACACGTGCACCCTGTCTTTCACCATGCTGCCTGAGGCAACATCAGTAAAAGGCATCACCAGGTGCAGCCCATTCACCTTGAACCAAAACAATCCTCTTTTCTTTATAACTCACCCAGTCTATGATATTGTGTTATTAGCAACAGCAAACAGACTAACATAGCTAAAGTAGTTCCTCCAATGGTAAGTGGCCTATAAACATGGCCCAAAGGAGCCAATCATTTATGTTGAGAGGATGTCCTTTAGGCATTCTCTCTGAGTAGGTCAGCTGGTAATAATTTTTTTTTTTTTTGGTACTGGGAATTCAACTCAGGACATTGCACTTACAAGGCAGGTGTGGTGCCACTGAACTGAATCCCTGGCTCTGGTAACAAATTCTTTTAGTGCTCTTCTGCTTGAGAATGACTTCATGTCTCCAATTTGCAAAGGATATTTTTCAGTGTAGAATTTGGCATTGACATGTCTTTGCTTTTGGCATTTAAAAAATGTTGTGCCATTTCCTGCTGGTATCCATGGTTTCAGATAAGAAATCTGCTGTCATTTGAATTGTTCTTTTATAGGTAAAGCATTCTTTCTATTTGCTTTCAGGATTTATTTCTCTGTCTTCGGTTTCCAACTAGAGACTACAGGTGTGGATTCAGTTAGTCTTTATAACAGCCCTCTCAGTTTGATGCTCTTCTTATCCTCTTTTTTGACAGACGAGGCAGTTGAGGCACAGGGATTAAGGTGCTTGCTCACAGGTACACAACTGGTAAATGGCAGGTGATTAACAAGTGTTTGTTGTGCTGGGGTGCAGCTCGGTGGCAGAGCACTTGCCTGACATGTGGAAGGCCCTGGGTTCTATCCCCATCACCTCAGTCAATCCACAAGTGTTTGTGAACCTGGACGTGAATAAAAACACAGACCAATCACATGGAAAATGTACACATCTGTGTTAATGAGCTCTCCATTACTGTAACAACACACCTGACATAATCAACTTAAAAACAGGGAAGGTTTATTTTGGCTCACAGTTTGGAGGTTCCAGTCCGTGACTGGCTGAACCCATTGCTTCTGGGCTTGTGGCAGGCAGCACATCACAGAGGGTCATGCACAGTACAGAAGACCTGTTCCCCTCATGGGTGCAGTGAAGAGGGGGAAGCCAAGCCTCAGTGCCCACAGTCCCCTGTGAGGCCCACCCCCAGTGACCTACAGCCTCCCCTGCCTAACCCCCAGCAGCAGCACAGCCTGGGAACAAAGCCTTCCACACACGGCCTTGGAAGCACCTGGTCCATATCGCAGCAACACCTGCATGGTGCCGTTCCACAGAGATCTCAGTCACATTTGAATACACCTTACACGGAGGAGAGGATCTACAATTCACCTCTCAGGTTACAGACCTAAACAACCTCTTACCTTCCAGATACTTTATGGGCAGCTTCCCACCCCAGGGGACTTTCTCTGCTCCTAGCTCTTTCCACCAATCAAGCTTCCCCCTTCTTAACAATGCATTATTATTCAGTTCATGGATTCTCTTTAGAGTTTTCCATCCAAAACATATAATTAGGCTGGGCATGGTGGCACATGCCTATAATCCCAGCACCTGGGAGGCTGAGGCAGGAGGGTTGTTGTGAGTTTGGGGCCAGCCTAGGTTACATAGTGAGTTCAAGCCCAACCTGAATTAGAATGAGACCCTGTCTCAAAAAATCTAAAACAAACAAATAAACAAAATGAAACAAAACAAATGTATAATTATAAGCAGTGAGATAAGCTGAACCATATGAATACCTGCGATTTCGGATGGTTTAACCAGGCATGTCCAACCGCAGGCAGCATGCAGCCCTGCACAGCTGGTAATGCGGCCTTGTAAGCTGCTACCATTGCAATGTGATTTTTAGCAGTATTCTTCATGATCCATTGCATGAACACAGACTGCCTAGGCAATGATGGAGGAGGGTGAACTGCAGTGCTAAGCCTGCCTCCCGAGGCCACCACACACACCTGGATGGGAGCTCACATGTGTCAGATGTTACACACACTCGTGCAACTTTGAGAGTAACAGTGCTGCAGCCTACCTACACACACGTACCTGCAAAGTCAAGTGTTCGTTGTTATTAAGCAGACATACAAGTTCTCTTAATTATTAAACTTGGACTTGTAGTATTTCATAAAATAACTTAATAAGTTAAAATAGCCAGGTGTGGTGGTGCCTGTAATCTCAAAATGTGGAAGGCTGAGGCAGGAGGATTGCCACAAATTGAAGGCCAACCTAGGCTACACAGCGAGTTCAAGGCCAGACTGAACTAAATAGTGAGACTGTCTCAAAAAAAATTTAAAAAATTTGTAGCAGCTATGGGATAGGAAGTACAAAATGTATCAATTTTTGCTCACATTGTCAAAATTACATATACAACACTACTAGTACCAGAAATATTATAATAAAAACGTTAAAAAGCAGGTCTGCTATATATAGACATGACCTTCATTATATATTTTTATATGTGGCCCAAGATAATTCCTCTTTCCTCAATGTGGCCCAGGGAAGTCAATAGGTTGGACACCCATGATTTAACCATTTAGGCATTTTTAACAGGCACTGGAGGGGGGAAGATAATGTTGCCAAGACAATGAAAAATGAGACCTGGCTGGGGAGAATTGAAGAAACCTCAGGTCATAGAGAGGTTTGATGCTTCCAAGAGCCACAGTGTAGGAACAGATGAAGGATATAGCATATCTGTGATAGTAAAATTTCATGGGAGGCTGACCACTAGGAAAACAGCTGGCTAAAACATCAGCTTTGGAAGGTGACTGAAAGACATGTGGGAGACACTGGCTTTGTGTATCTTGGTTCTGGGTTTTTTTTTTGTATATCCTTTTATTGGTACATTTTAGGTATACAATATAATGACATTCATCATTGGAGATATGCACCTTTACATAATCTCTCTTGGTTCTTATTTTTTTCTCCCTTCTCTTGCCCTTCCTTCAACCCCTCCATCCCTCCCTGTTTACAAAGACTTTGTTTCCTTTTTTTCATTTTCTCATATTCATTCCATTCCCTTCTTTCCTTTCCCCTACCCCTCCGACTTCCCCCTTCTGTTTGCCCCTTTTCTTCCTATTTCACGTTATCTATTATACCTTTTAGTCCTTATTTACACTCTCAGTTTCTCACACCAGAGAAACTATTCGGTATTTACACATGTATGTTCTATTTATTTCACTTCAGAGTATCACCTCAATGTGGATCCATTTAGCTACAAATGTCTCTAATTTTTCATTTTTGATGGCTGAGTAGTACTCTGTTTTATAAAAAAACCACATTTTCTTGATCCAGTTTCCAGTTGATGGGCATTTGGACTGTTTCCAAGGTTTAGCTATTACAAATTGTGCTCCTATGAACATGGGTGCACATATATCACTATGGTATGATTCTTTTCATTCTTTGGGGAAGATCTCCAGCAGGGGAATAGCTGGGTCAAATGGGACTTCCAGTCCTAGTTCTTTGAGGTATCTCCATACTGATTTCCACAGTGGTTGCACCGGTCTACACTCCCACCAGCAGTGGAGCAAGGTTCCTCTTTCCCCATAGCCCCGCCAGCATTTGTTATTGGTTGATTTCTTGATAGCAGCCATCCTTTCTGGAGTGAGGTGGAATCTCAGCATTGCTTTCATTTGCATCTCTTGAATGACCAGTGAAGTTGAACATTTTTTCATATGTTTATTTGCCATTTCTAGTTTCTTTGTCTGAGAAATGTCTGTTCATTTCAGATGCCCATTTTTGGATTGGGTCTTTACGTTTAGGAGGTCTGATTTTTTTAAGTTCTTTATAGATTCTAGATAGTAGACCTTTGTCTGAGGGACTGCTGGTGAAAATTTTTTCCCACATTGTGGGTTGTCTCTTCACACTGCTAGTGGTTTCTCTTGCTGTGCAGAAGCTTTTTAGTAAGAAGAGATCCCACGTGTTGATTGTTTGTGCTAGTTCACGGGCAACTGAGGTTTTGTTCATAAAGTCTTTTCCTACCCCAGTGTCTTCAAGAGTTCTACCTAACCTCTGTTCCAGCCAGTTCAGCATTTCTTTTTTATATTTAGATCTTTAATCCATTTCGATTTTAGTTTAGTGCATGGTGAGAGATATAGGTCTAGTTTTAGTCTTTGGCAAGTTGAATTGGTTCTGGGTTTTTAACCTGGACTCCTGTGCCCTTCGAAGTCTGTAGAGGAAGTGCTGGGCACAATACACTGGCACTGTGTTGCTCCTGCCTTGTCTGGGACTCATGCTATGTGCAAGGCTGCTCCTGATGCAGTGAGTGGGCAAACTGCCGCAGGGCACTTGCTGGGTGTCTCAGTTACTTTTCTCTCATTGCTGAGACAAAATACCTGACACCCAAAGTTAAAGGGGGAAAGGTTTATTTAGCTCAGTTTGTAGAGGTTTCAGTCCATTAACAGCTGGCTCCAAGGCAGGGTGGTGTGGCAGAGGGGCAGCAGTTCATGGTGGGCAGAAGGTAGCAAAGCAAGCAAGGGACCAGACAAATCTCTTTCTGTCTCTTATATTGTATCCAGGCTACCGGGATTAGGGGAGTGTCAAACCAATCAGTGGACTGATTTAGTAATCACACACCCTTAAACCCAAGCGTTGTACCTTGAATCAGTTACACACTCTAGATTCAGCCACCTCTGAAAAGCCCCACCTATGACCTCATGAGGCTTTGGGGGGACAGCTAGACACAACCATAACACTGGGCCCCTGGGCGCATGAAGAGGGGTGGGGCTGCGGGCCTTTGGGAGACAGCTTTATCACTCGTCTGCCTTCACTGCCTGCCAGGCTGGGCTCTGGGGTTGGCATCATCCCACCTTCTCCCATCTCCAGCTCCGTGCCCAGGTTCTTCTCAGTCTCTCCTAACATACCACATTGGCAGAGGTGTTAAAATTTGGTAATCTGGTTGGTTTGTAATCACAAATCAGTTTAATTTACATTTCTTTGATAACAGAAGAGGTTGGGTGTCTTCTTCCAGTTAATGGGCTTCTTGGTTTGTTTTTTTAGGAAGACTTGCTGTAGGCTCTAATCTGCTGAGTTGTGTGTGTGTTACAGACTTTTTAAAAAGTAGATATATCCTTTTGATCCCCGGTACCAAAAAAAAAAAAAAAAAAAAAAAAAAAGTAGATATATCCTGGATCTGAGTCCTTGTTTCAGGTGTATGTTTGCAAATCTCCCCCACCCCGTTTACTGCTTTGTCTCTTTATGGTATTTTATTATATTTTAAAGTAGCGAGGTTGTACGTTTATAAAGAAAAGTGCTCTGCAGAGTGAGTTTGGGGCAAGAAAAAGTACGAAAAGAAGGCACCCTACAGCTCAAAGGCGCCCCTGCGAAAGTTTAAAGAACGAGTTCACACCAGGGTGGGGGTACACGCCTGTAATCCTAGCACTCCGGGAGGTGGGCAAATGGGACTGCCAGTCTGAGGCCAGCCTGGAGTATCAAGAAAAACTCAGAGCTTAATTTTACTTAGCTCTCTCTGTCTCTGTCAATCTGTCAATCCCTCCCTCCATGTCTTTTCTTTTTTGGTACCAGGGATCGAACTCGGGTCCTTGAGCTTTCGAGGAGGCGCGGGAACCACTGAGCTAAATCCCCGGGTTCCTCTATTTCTTTCTTGTATTGGGAGCCTCAACCTAGGGCCTTAGCCCTGCATTACATCCTGGACTCCCTTCTCCTTTTTCTACTTTCATATTTCTACACAGGTCTCCCCAAATCACTAAACTCAGCAGACTGGGCTCTGCGATTCTCCTGCTTCAGCCTCCCTAGTGCTGCGATTACGGGCAGCACTACGCCCGCTTCCCTCTCCGTGCTTCCTGGGTGCCCTCTACGCCTAGGGTCAGCCCCGGCCTCGGGGACCGGGACGCGTCCATCCCGTTGGCTCCGACTCTGTTCGGATGATCCGGATGATCTCGATGATCCCGAGTCCCGGCGCGCAGGACGCCCGCGCAGGCGCAGGCGCAGGCGCAGCCGCCCGAGCCCACTGCTCGAGACGGCGCCCTCTGCTGGACTTCGGAGCGAAATCCAAAGCGCTTCCCTCAGTCGCGTGAAACACCTTGTCAGACTCAGGCTCGGCTGGCTCAGGGCGGCGCCCGCCGCCTGCTCCTCGGAGGTGGCGTTACCAGTTGTGACAGTTCGTCCAAATCTCTGTTTCTGGGGCTCAGAAACGCCTGGTAGGCCGGGACAGCGCTCCTGGGAGTCTGGGTGGGCCGGAGCCCAGTTTGGGGACGCCCTCCGTCCTGGCCCCTTCCGCTCTGGCCCTGCTCCCCTTCCGCCGTGAGGCTGGGGGCGCGGGGCGCGGTGTCCAGCAACGGGAGCGCTCCCGGTACCTCCTTCCCCGCTCCTCCGGGGCCGGAGTCGTCACCTGGGCACACGTGAGGGTGGCCACTCACGTGCGCAGCATACTCTGAGCGAACCACCTTTGTTTTCTCATTTGGTTAGTCGTTTTTAAATTCCGCAGTGGGCTTATAATTTCCTTTTGGGCGAAATTTATGAAGTCAATCTACTTGGTAGAGCCAGGGGAAAAATGGAGGTCTCCAAACTGGAATCAGGGATTTGGCAGGGGAGCAGAGGTTGTGGGCAGGGTGAGGTGGAAAGGAGCTCTATTGGGGGTGGCCTTGGAGGGACCCCACCCTGCCAGGCGGAGGTGGAGGGCGCTGGCTGGAGGATGCGGGCCACGAGCGGGAGGCTGGGCTGGCCTGCACCATCCAGAAGGGACCTGCGGCGGTACCCGCACTGTCCAGGCCACGCTCGCAGACAATGCCACAAGAACAACAGCCGCTCTTGTTCTCATTGTGCTAGCAGCTGGAGGTGCAAGATCTTAAGTGTGGTGCGGGTAGTTTCTCCTGCGCCTTTCTCTTTGCTTGGAGAGGCTGTCTTCTTGTCGTGTCTGCTCATGGCCTTCCTCTTTCTCCTCTCTGTGGCCCTGGGCAGTGCTGGAGGACAGAGGCCCACCTTTGACTGCTGGCTTCCTGGCCAGGGGAGCCAAGGTGGGTGAGTGGCAGCACCCTCTGAGTTTCCTGGGCAGATCAGCAGCTGTTGCTGTTTCCAAGGAAGCTCGATTCAGGTCAGCTGGGGTCGTCTGGAGGAGTTCGGCCAGGAGCCAGGCCTCTCCTCCTGCTGTGGATAGAGGTGTCACATGTGGTCCTCTGAAACCTGCTGTCTCACCAGATGCTCAGGCACCCTGGGGTCTGTGGGCAGTGTTGTCCCGAAGATCCTGGCTGCAGCAAAGGAGCTAGCTCCTGGGTGTGGCCACTATCTATGACTGGCTGCAGCAGTGCCCAGTTCAGGGCCCAGTGCAGACCAGGAGCTCAGTTCTGTTTGGTTTCCTGAAGCCTGTGCTTTGGTCCATTCCTCAGCAGAGGCCAAAAGCTCTGCCACCAAGACCATGATGCCAGGGAGCCCCATCTGATCACTAGCAACCAGCCACTGTCTATGTGGGACAGCCCTGATGGGGGTCTCATTTGGGGCTTGCTCCTTGATTTTCCCCAGTACTAGGGATTGAACTCAGAGCCTTATCACTGAGCTACATCCCAGCCCTTTTATTTTTGTTTTTTATTTTGACAAAGGATCTCACTAAGTTGCTGAGATGCCTAGACTGGGCTTGAACATGTGATCCTCCTGCCTCAGCCTCCTAGAGTGTTGACATTACGGGCTCAGTTTAAGCACCAGATTGGAAGCACCAGTTCTCAAGCTTAACAGCCCATGCAGAATATCTGGAAGAGACTTGAAAAATAAGATGCTGGGGTCACCCACTTGGGCCCAACTTAAATCATAGGTGTCCTCATTTTTTTTTATAAGCTCATTAGATGACTAGTGAAAATGGAAGGGTAGTGAGTTTGCTAATTGATCTTTATGTATTAGTTATTACTGGCTCAGCTGTGAGGAATAGTCCTGAATAATATAGGCTAATACAAGATAGAAGTTTATTTCTGTCTCATGTACAAGAAGTATGAAAGTAGACAGTTTTGTGGCTGTATCTTCACGATGTCTCAAGCTCCTTCAGTCTTGGGCCTTTTAGTCCTATGTCCACTTCATTGTTAAGATGGATGCCAGCACTCCAGCCATCACATGTATGTTCCAGGCAGCTGGATAGAGGAAAGAAAGATGAGGAGTATGTCCTCTTATAAGATGCTTCCAAAAAAAAATTAAAAGAGGCTTCCTAGAAGTGTCACAAAACACTTACACTTATATTTCCTTTAGCAAAAAGACACAAAAAGTGCCATAAAATAAACAGAAAAATTAATAATTTAGAACTTATTAATTTGGGAAGTTTATGCTATGAGTTTAAGCTGTTGTAAAAAATAACTTTTTTAAAAATGAGCAAAAGACACATCCCAAAAGATGTCCAAATGGCTCATGAGCATATCTGTCATTACTTACCTGTTAATGAAAATTAAAAGCTCCAATGAGATCCTGCCGTTCAAGTGGAGTGACTAAAATGGAAGCGATTGTCATCAACAGTTGGAGAAGGGGGTGGGTTAGGGAAGTCCACATCTACTGCCCAGGGCTGGAGGTTCATTACAACATTTACAGGTGGGTGGAGTTCAATGGTACAGCGCCTGCTTAGCCCGCACAAGGCCCTGGAAAGAAGGAAAGAAAAGAAAAAGAAGAAAGTACTTTGATATGGCCCAGAAATTCCACTCTGGTATTTACATAAGAGGAATAGAAAAGCTGGGCGTGGTGGGGCACACCTATAATCCCAACACTAGGGAGGCTGATGCTGGAGGATTGCTGTGAGATTGAGGCCAGCCTGGAATACCTAGGAGAGCCTGTCAAAAAAAAAAGAAAAAAGAAAAGAAAAAAAACCCAAAAGTAAAGGGATGAAAAATTGTATATTATGCAGACATTGGTCAAAATATCAAGAAGTATATCCCAGAGCAAAGAAAACTTCTAGGGACAGTAAAGGACAATATATAATTCTAAAAGGGTAAAAATCACCAAGAAGGCCTAGACATTTTAAATGTATATGTACCAGATAAGATAGTTATAAAATACATAAAGTGAAACTGAGAAAAGAGAAACAGATACATTCACAATTACAGTTTGGAGATTTCAGTGCCCCTCTCAAACATTGTTCAAACTAGACAGAAATTGGCAAGGACAGAACAACTGGCTTTTATAGAATACATTACTCCACCCAACATCGGCAGCCTATGCCTTTCCAAGTGCCCTCCGAACACAGAGACAGACCACACACAAGGTGACACAGAGAGTGCAACAAATTGAAGTCATCATGTACATCCTCTGACCATGCCACAGGAATAAAACTAGAGATCAGTAACAGAAAGATAACAGGAAAATCTCCAGATATTTGGGAACTAAAGAATACCTTTTTTTTTTTTTTTAGAATATCTTTTTGAGCAATCCACGAGTCGGAGTCAAAGAGGAAGTCTCAAAATTAAAAAAAAAAAAAAGAATGAAAATGCAAATGCCACAGTGAAGTTTGTGGAGTGCAGCTGAAGCTGTGCCTAGAGGGAAAGCTACAGCACAGAAGGCTAATATGAGAAGAGCTGCCTCACATCAGGGATATAAACTCACAGCCCCAAACCCAGAAAAAGAAGTATAAAGTAAACTCAAAGTAAGGAGAAGGAAAAAAACACTAAATCTATGAGTAGAATCAGTGTAGCTGACCCTCAGACTCCACAGATTGGCGCCAGGAGCCCCCTTGGAGACCCAAACACCCAGATGCTCAAGTCCGTTACATAAAATGGTTCGGTGTTTGCATAGGAGCTGAGCACCACCTCCTGAATCATCTCTAGATGACGTGTACTACCTAATTCAGTATAAACGCTGGCCAATAGTTGTTACTGTATTGTTTGAGGAATAGTGACAAGACAAAGTCTACACAAGTGCAATAGATTAAATTACACTGAGAAGTTGGTCGAACTCTTGGATAGGAATCCTTGGACACGGAGGGCTGGCTGTACCCGAGATGAAAATGGGAAAGCGACCCAGCCACTTGAGATAGCATTTTCTGAAGGGTCACTGCACAAATCCCAGGCCTTGGCTTCTGAGCTCTTTGCTCTCAAGGAAGGTGCTTGATGAGGCAGAGCAACAAATCTTGTGATTCCTCTGTGACCTTGGGGGCAAACTGAGCCTCCAGGGCCTCCCCACTTTCCCTTCGGTTCGTGCACCAGACACACTGCCGTGGTGGAGCCCAAGGCGGAGTGTCCCAGGCACAACAATGATATTTCTGGGCTCATGGGCCACAAATGGGAAGTCAGGGCAGCACAGGCCTCAGAGATAGGTGATCCAAGGCCTCCAGCCTCATTGAGGTGGTACCTTTATCCTTCTTCCTGAATCTCCAAGAGCCAGATGGTATAGCTCTAATGCGCTCTTGGCTCTACCTTGGAGCTGTGGCAAAGGAGAAAGGGCTCCTTAACCAGCTTCTATAGAAAAATCTTGGGCTGTGATCTGATTGGTTCTGCTTGAGTCATGTGATCACAGCCAGGCCACTCCCGGCGGAGCAGAGGCGGGGTCTGTCCTCCAGGGAGCTGAGCAGAAACCTAGCAGCCCAGCTCCTGAGCTGGGACACCTGCTGTGCATGGGGCCTTGACTGCGCCTGGGCACAGGAGTCAGGAGGACTCCTCAGGAGCACCCTGGAGCAGGCCCACACATATGTGGGGAAGGCTGGATCACCCTAGTATCACGATTGCTGCAATGAACCCAGCAAAATAATAGGAAACAGGTACTCTGAGTCCCTCACCCCCACATGGTTCCCTTCCCTGCCATGGCTATGGCCACGGAGGAGTCCTCATCCGGCCTGGTCCTTGGTCCATGTCCTGGGCATCCTTGTGTCCAGCTGTCCACACTAGGCCCCTTCCTGCCGCAGAAGCCCGAGCCTTTGCTTCTACCCTTGCCTCTCAGGAAAGCTGCTTCAAATGATGTGTGTAGACACATAAACCCATGCAGAAGTGTGAACAGAATGTGATTTTATAATCTGTTGTTTATTCATATTACTCATATTCTATAAAATACTTATACAGTATATAAATGTACCTATTAGTATAGACAGCAAATTAGAGAGAAATTAATATACAGTTTGAGAGGGACTTGGCCCTCAAGGAAGTCAGCACAAAAATAAAGACATGAGAATTGTGGCTGGAGGCAAATCTGAAGAAGGCCAGGCCTCTCAGGATGGAGATGCAATAGGCAGCCCTGCATTTCTACCCAGAGATACAGCAACTCGAGGTTAGACTGTAACTAGCACCAAGTGGTCCAGTGTGCCCAGCAGACACCAGACACATAGGTGGGAACCAGTACACCTGGACCCACACTCCTCTGCCTTTCCAGGAAGGTCTTGCTACGTGACTCATTTCCCTACTGGATCAGCATTAGCTAAGTGGCTATTCCTGTACTCCTACGGTTGATTATTGTTTGTCCCACATCGTACCCACTTTGTGACTCTGCTGTATAAATTACCCTGACAAAGGGCCTTGGTGGCTGCCCACTTGGCACCCCTCCTGGAAATTCAGGAGCTATTCTTTCCTTTATTTCCAATAAAACTCTCCTGACTTCCTCCTTTGCTTTATGACTTCATTCCTGAGGTCCTGAGACCATGAACTTGGGACATCTGACAGCAGTCAGGTCAGGAGTTATTTTTCCTATACCACTGTCACTATCGTTCTTTCATTCATATGTCTTGTTTTCTTCCTTTTCCTCTTCTTCTTTTCCTATTTGTAGCCCTGGGAATTAACCTAGCTGCATCCTTAGCCCTTTTTAAATTTTTTTATTTTGAAACATTTTCTCCCTAAGTCACTAAATTGCCCAGGCTAGGCTTGAACTTGCAATCATCCTGCCTCAGCTTCCCAGAGTGCTGGCATTACAGGTGTGCACCACTCTGCCTGGCTTCGTATGCCTTATTTTCTAATTAAAACTTGTAAAATGTTACAGTAAAGTTCCTTATTACTCTAGCCTGAATCACGTTCTGTCTTTATTCTCTGACTTGAGAAAAATCAATCATGAATTTAGTGTTTCTCTTTCGTTTCGTTTTTGTTCTTATTTTCAGCTGAGTAGGTGTTAAGCAGGTAATTTGTTCACACGTTTCAAAAGTCACAAGGTACAGAAGGAAGGGTCTCCCTCTGCACTCTGCATTCTAACACTCCCACAGAAGGGAAGCCAAGAGCAGCAGGTGGGTGGGCACTGGGCAGTGCATGTCCACAGCTGGTGGGAAGGGGTGTATCATCACTTGGGCTGTGGCCTCCCACCCTGTTTTCTTGCAGCAATTTGATCTCTAGTGGTGTTAGGATTAGGGTTAGTTAAAAGTGACAGAAACATCAAGCAACAGTGGCTTCAACAAGGTACATGGTTATTTCGTTTCTTTTCTATTTTTCTTTTTGGTACCGGATATCGAACTCAGGACTTGTGTTTGCGAGGCAGGTGGTGGCACCACTGAGCTAAATCCCTGGCCCTCTTTTCTGTTTGTTTTTGAGACAGGGTCTCGCTTTTAGTTTAGGCTGACCTTGAAATCACTATGTAGCCTTGGCTGGCCTCTAACTCATGGCAATCCTCCTGGCTCAGCCTCCCAAGTGCTGGGATTAGAGGTGTGCATCACTACTCCAGACTCTTTTTTTTTTTTTTTTTTGAGACATTGTCGTGCTATGCAGTTCAGACTGGACTTGAATTTAAGGCAGTTCTCCTACTTCTGCCTCTCAAGTGCTGAGATTACAGGTGTGTACCTGCATGCCTGGCTGGTATATGGTTATTTCTTACATGGATAGTTTTAAAATAGGCAGCCCAAAGCTGTTAGGAACTTTGCATAATCATCAGGAGCCTATGTTATTGCTGTACCATACTCAACACATGGCTTCTACTTCACTGTCCAAGATGGCTGCTTGAGCTCCAGCTATCACATCCTCATTGTAGCTATTAGGTAGGGGGAAAGGAGGAAGAGGGCCTGCTGCTTTTCTTTTAGGATGGTTTCTTTAAGATGCAAATGACATTTCTGGTACTCTATTGGTCAGGATGGTTCATGGTTCATGGGAAATATAGTCTTGATCTTAGCTGTCTGTTTCCACTGTGATTTGGAGGTTCTGTTACCAGGGAAGGAAGGGAGAACAGCTATCAAGGGATGATTCTGCAGGCTCTGCTTCAAATACTCTGAAATGGAAAGGTCCCTTCCTATACAGAGAGCCAGCTGAACGGGGCAGGGACTTGGGGCTCTTCCCATGCAGGACCTTTCCCTCTCTGTGGTCCCGAGTTCAGACTGACTGTGCGCCCCGCTGGCCTGGAGAAGGGCTTGCAGGCCGGCGGGTGGAAGCCCTCACTCCCTAGGAAGTGGAGTGGGGGCTTTGTCCCCAGAAGCCAGGCCATCCCTTAGCTCTCTCCCTGGAGGGTGGCCTCGCGGGGACAAAGAGGCCCAGCCGGCTCCCTGGAGTCGCCGCTGAGTCTGAGTGCCAGGCTTTTTGTTTGAGAAAGAAAAGTTTTCCCAAGTACTGGGCTGCTTCTCACACACAGAGTCACGGGGCTGGAGTCTGCAGCGGAGAACGGGGGTGTGGGAGGGGGAGTGGGCCAGGCCAGCCGCAGGGACCAGAAGGGTGACATTTTTGAAGGGCAGAGCTGCCTGCGCAGTGGTGGGGGAGCCCTAGGAAGGTGACCTGAGGCCCCACTGCCCTGGACATCCCCGCACTGAGCACCTCGGCACCACCAGGGTGAGCTTGTTCTGGGTCTGAGGCTGCCTAGAGACAGGGCAAGGCCTGGAGGCCCCAATAGTCTGTGCAAACTCAGGATGTCCCTTTGAGTGGACCTGTCCTTCACCTCCAGAGGGAAGGGAGCTTGGAGCCAGGAGGAGGGCAGCGCCTTCCACAGGGCTGCGTTGTGGGGGAGTCCAGGTTGCTGTGTCGTTCAGACCTTCCTGGCTGCCCCAAGACCCGCTCCCAACCCAGGGCTTGCTCACACACAGGAAGGTGGAGCTGTCCGGGAGGCCCTGGGGGTAGGGAACAAGCTGGCCTTGGCCAGGAGGGACAGGTGAAAATTGTCACTGCTCTTCAGAGGAAATGAAGGGAAAGAGGACAGTCCTTGAAGGGGCCCAGAGGAGACTGGGCCTGTGGCTCTGCTCTTCAGTGACCTTGGCAGAGGGTCTGCTTGGCCCAGGACTCTGCTTTAATAGCCCTCTCAAGCAGGGCTAAAGACTCTGCCTTCATGGCAGGGTGGGGCTGGGTGAAGGCCTTGGCCAGGCCAGGCCAGGCTCCTGGGCAGGAAGCAGCTGGAGCCTCACTGGCTCCCCTTTCTGAGGGGGACCAGGCAGGCCAGTGGTCCAGCTAGGGTCCAAGACCCAGCCTGGCAGAGCACTCTCGAAAGGTCTTGCTGCTGCTGCTGCGTGTTGGTGGCAGGGGCAAGACCAGACCCCAGAAGGAGGGCGCCTTGAGGCCCTGTGGTGAGACCTCCCTGGAAAAGGGTCCCCTGCCATCCACACACCCAACCACCTTCCTGGGTTCCCTGGGGCAGTCTGGATTCCCTGCTGCTCCCCACTCCTCCCCAGCGCAGGGGAGAAGCAGCCCCTGCCCTTCACAACAGCACTGTACTCTTCAGGGTCCCAGCCCAGAGAGCCACCTGTCGCGGTGCACTTGGCTCAAGATGTTGAAATGCATCTGATCACAAGCAGATGCTGCAAAACTTTCAAGGGACAACTGAGCTTGGTGTGGTGGCACAGACCTGTACTCCTGGCACTCCGGGAGGCTGAGGCAGGAGGATCACAAGTTTAAGTCTAGCCTGGGGAATTTAGTGATTTAGCAAGACACTGTCTCAGAATAATAAAAAGGGCTGGAGATGTGGCCTGGTGGTGGAGCAGCAGTAGTTCAAAGTGAAACTCACACCAAATTCTGCCGAGATGAAAATGGAGGTTGTGTGGTAAAGGAGACAGGAGGCATGAGGAAGACTGTAGTCCTGGGGCCACAAAGCCTTTTGAAGGTGTCACTCACTAGGTCCACTGGAGACTTGGCATGAGTGTCCTGGATGACAATTTGTGTCAACAGTAAGCTCAGAGATACGCTAACAGGGTGCAGCTGAATGCTGCTTCCAAGTCATGTAAGGATGGGAATATTCTGATGACCACTGCCCATCTCTAAATGCTGCAGAAAAGTGAGTGTGCATGTGTTTAGACAGGCGAGTGTGAGCACAGGGTAAAAGCGTGTGAGGAAATGCTACCTCTGGGACTAGTCCACCATGGTTTTGATGTAGGGAGTTCCGGGGCTTCCCATGGGCGGACTTCACCCCCACTGTGCGGGGCCAAGGGCAGGGAGGGCTGGAGCCTTGGGAGGAGACTGGATCCCATCTCAGGGTGGCCCTGTGACTGAGGACACACACTCACACGCAGAGGGTGCTCACTCTGTCCTGCAGGCCATCATCAGATGGAGCCCCTCTACCTCACCCAGGCCCAAACTGTGAGCCAAATAAACCTGTTTCCTTGGTGACTCACAGGTGTGCAGTGCTGTGTAGTAACTCCACAGCTGTGTGGCTGTTACTGGCAACAGAAAAGAAACTAGTACAGTTTATGTGTGTCTATGAATTATTTTTTACCTTTGTCATTTGAAGTTGTTCCAAATCAAAGTGGAGGGGTAAAGAGATCACTGCAAATGTGACCCAAGGGCACCAACAGTCCTGGCAGTCTCTCGCCTGGTGCCAACTTTTCAATAGTGTAGTAAATGGTTAATAAACTGCTACTTGGGGGTGATGAGAGTCAGTTTTCAATGACAGTGCCTCACTCCCCAGCACCCCCAGGAGTCTGAAAGCCACACGTGCTCAGGCTCAGGGACACTGTGTGGACAGTGACATGGGAGGAGGCTGGGGGGGACACCACACCACCACAGACCACAGCACACAGCGGTCCTTTTCAGGTTTATTCGTCTGCTAACATTCATTCTCAACCTAGACAGAAACAATTGGGTGATTATGACTTGCTTCTCCGTCATCAACTCTTTTTTTGTATGAATAACCAAAAGATTTCTTCTCAACACTTTTTTTAATAAGAAGCTATAAATAAATAAAGCTTTAAACGCTCCTGGGTTCAAGTGAGACAGTTCCAGTTCCCAAAAAGTTCACAGACTTGTTGCTTGGACAGTTCTGCTGTTCCAGGCTCCCCTCCAGGAGGGCGCATCCGCAGGTCCACAGGGTGCCTGGTGACCACTGGGTCCACTCACCCAGGGAAGCCCCGGTGTGGGGGCAGAGCCCTCAGAGTAGGGATGGGGCTGCCCTGACCTGTGAGGTCCTGGGAGATGCTGTGAGCACAAGGAAGCTTCACACCAAAGGAGGTGGCCTGAGCAGGAAGTGCCGGCCGGACAGCTGTGGGCCCGAGATGGCTCAGCCTGTTGCTGGCCTGGGATGGGACTGTTTTCCAAATGCAGCAGAGACCTAGAGGAGACCCGTGCTTCCATGTGAGTGGGGACAGCAGGGTAGTTAACACATAATATGTACAAGAGAGGCAACACTCAGGGAGCTCACTTCTGGACAGGAGACCATGGCCTGAGAACGAAGGACTGCAGGGCTCCCCCAATACCCCCCACCCTTCTCCCAGAAACAGCCCAAATGAAGAGCACCAGAGCCCCGCCTCCTGATGCTGATGGGGGCCACCCTTCCAAAGAGCCATCCATCACTCACTTGGGCGCCCACATCTCCGGTGTGACACTTGAGAGGGAGGCAGCCCTGGGTTGGGCTGGGCTGGATGATGCCCACCCAGAGCTCATCCTGCCTTTGGACCCCAGGTGCAATAGCAGGCACAGAGGACTGAGGGTGGGGCCGTGTGCAGGCAAACAAGGACGAAACTGCTCCTTCCAGGGGTATGGGAGTCCCCCACCCTTCGTGACAACCCTTTACTCCATGGTGAGACCCAGCAGTGGCCTGGTGAAACTGGAAGCAGGGAGGAGGGGCCTGTTCTACTGCAGGGTCAGCATGCAGCCTCAGGCAATGCCTGTGCCCTGCCAGGGCCAGGGACATGGCATGGGGCAAGTGCTTACAGTGAATATCAGCATGGCTTCTAGCAGGCCGCTGGCCAGCCTCTGAGAGGGTCAGGGAAGTGGCAGGAGAGCCATGGTGGGCAGGGCTGAGCACCTGGGTGGGGTGGGGCAGCCCTGGTCAAGAATCTGAGGGTCTCAGTGCCCTTCCTGATCACCGAGAACCACCATGGCCCAGGGTATGGCTCACGGGCAGCAGCTCTGGTCCCCAGCCCCAGCTGATAGAGCCTAATCATACCTTCATGCATGGGGTTGTGGGATGGTGGTCTATGAGCCCTTGAGTAAAGGTTATAGCAATGGGTGGGGCAGGTCTGGGAGGGTAGGGGAGTTCGTGGTGCCCACCCCCCTTCCTGCCAGAGCCCCGTCTGCCTGGTGGCCCCTCAAGGCCAAGCTGCACTTTGGGCTCTGCCAATGGGCTATTGAGGGGAGTAGGGTTCCAGGGGTTGGACTGGAGTTTTCTCTGCCTCAGCAGGGTGACCCTGGCCTGGACAGCTATAGGAGGCTGAGCTAGGAGCTCCTGTGTCCCAGGGAGGGTGCTGGGTTGGCTGCCTGAAGCTGACCTCTTGCCCTGCTGGCCTGCACAGCAGGGTGAGCGCAGGTGAGTGCATAGTTGGTGTAGGACTGGCTCCTGGCTTGGCTTGTCCTCTCTCCAGGGTCCCTGTCTCTTTTTCCAAACCATTAGCTGATGTGACAGCGAAAGGGATGGGACAGCAGGTACACCACCTCGCCCAGAGGCCCTACCATGCCCACCACACCTGGGGCATCTTTTCAGCATGCTTGCCTGCCCCAGCGGGCTGGACTTATGGATCTGTCAGACCCTGCCTTGGGGAGCATCAAGAATGCCTGGGCTGGCCCTGCTTCCTTCTTCCCACTCTTCCCAGGATGCATGTGCCTTCCGTGCCTTCTGGTGAATGGGTGTGGGGTCTCTCAGCAGTTTCCAGTGGGCCCCGTTTGCAAGTGACCTGTGACCTGCTTCACCCTGCTCTTCGAGGTCTCCCTGCGGCTGCCACCACTACCATTTCTCGATGATGTGGCTCATGTAGTCCTCAGTGGGCACACGGCCTGGCTCCTCAGGGTCCTCACCCGGCAGTGCCTCCTTGGCGCGGTGCAGCAGGCGCTCCTCGCGGGTCCGAAGGCGCTGCTCCCTGCGCTCCAGCTGCCGCTTGTACTGGTAGCGCTGCTGGAAGAGGTCCTTAGCGTAGTCATAGAGCTGCATGTCCAGATCGTTGAGCTCCTCGATGCGCTGGATGGTGTCCTCGTCCACCTCCACACCGCCCGCCCGCGTGCTGTTGTACTGCATGAAGGGCCGGATGAACTTGAGGTTGAACGTCCGCTCGAACAGGTACTGAGTCTTGCGCTGGAACTCAGTCAGGCCAAAGAAGGCCATGCCGCGCAGGTTCTTCTTGGCACTCTCCAGCAGCAGCTGGGCCCGCTTGCCCTCGGGAATGAAGGACAGGTTGTAGCAGCCCACCAGGCTCAGGTCAGCCAGCATGCGCACCTGGCGGTTGTTGGCCAGGTTGTAGGGGCAGTCCATGAACTCCTGCAGCGTGCAGCCTGACCAGTCTGTGCCCTCGTAGCAGGGCGGCAGCTCCTCGGGGGTGGGTGTACGCCCATCGCACATGTGCAGCGAGGTCTTCCACGTGGCTCCGCGCTGCACATGACGCCACTCACTCAGGTAGCGGGACACGGGGTCTCGAAGAAGGGTGATGTAGTAGAACTTCCTGCAATGACAGGAGAAGGGGAGGTGAGGGTACGGTGGGTCACAAGAATGGGGGTCCCACTGTATGCGTGTCTACTGTGGGACCCTTGGACAGGTGGGACTGCTGTGCTCAGCTCTTACACTGGCCATTTCCGAGTAGAAACTGTGGGTTAGAGATGTGACCCCCCAGACAGTGCCCTGCAGTGCCAGCCCGCTCCAAGGAGGGACATCCCCTTTCCTGCCCCTCCTCCTTGGGCAGGGCTGCTACACTGAGCAAGAATCTCAGGGAAGGACCCCTGGGGGGTTTCAGCCAGGGGGCGCTGTCCCCCTTGGGATGGTGGGGGGCCAGTTTCTGGGTCAGTTGGGGCTGCCCTGTGGTTTGTTAGCTACTGGTGCACTACTGCATTCGACCACTCTGCAGTCTCCCTGGGGAGGAAGCACAGGTCCTGCTGAGCCAAGCATCCAGCCTATGTCTGGCTTCATCATCCAGAGGCCTTGGGATGCGGCTCCCAGGGGCTCCCTTCACTGCTACCAACCCAGACACAGCAGCCAGGGGTATATTCAGTGCCTCGCCTGGAGAGCATGCTTTCAGGGACAGTGCTGAACTGTGATCCTGGCCCCTCACTGTGCCACAGCACACTGACCTCCAGCTCAGGCACTCAGGCATGCCCGCACTAGGTCAGCCCAAGGCTTCCAACAGCCAGCTCTTTCTGAGCCCTTCTGTGTGCTTCTGGCCACTCACCAGAATCCAGCCAGTGCCCTGCTGTTGGCCAGCAGCAACAGACATGGCGTGGGGCCCTCATCTGTGTGGCCACCATGTGCTGGCCCTGGGCCTATGTCTGTCTCTGATTTCCTCAGAATTGGGAACTCTGGAAAGGCTGGTGTATATTCCTGAAAATGTAAGACAACTCACACTGCCCAGGGCCACCAGGGAGGAGAGACTGCTGGGCTTGTCTGACTTCTGTCAGAAGGGCAGCTAAATGGAAAGGGACATCTGTGCACAGCACTGTGCCTCTAGCTCAAGGAGGTCATCAGCCCATATGGCTGGGTGGCTCTTGGATGTCACCTCGTAACTGGTTTGACGACATGGCACAGTGAGGCAGTGGCCCTGCCCTGGTGCTCAGGCACCCTGTACAAAGGAAGACCCCGAACTATATATTAATGCTTGTAAAGGGCATCTGGTGGCGATGCCCCACCCGGCTTGACAGCAGCCATAGAGACAAGGGCAGCTAGGATGCCAGGCTCTTCTTCTGTTCCACGGTGGGGGGGCGGGGGTCCAGGCTCTGAAGCAGGTATGGACCGGGTCTTCCTTACCAGTTCTAAGTGCTCCAGACTGTGTGGGGTGGGACCAACAGGACAGGGGTGACAGTGCTGGTGGGAGGGTATCATTCCCAAATGTGTGGCAGGGACAGGATCCTTGGGGGTACAGCCTTGACTCAAGTTGAGGTTAGAGGCTCAGGTAAGGCCAGACCAAGAAGGGTCTTGCCTATTTCACAGAAATACAAGCTCAGGTATGTAATGGCCCCCAGCACAGAATTCACATGGATTTCAAAGATTAAAGCCTAAGACCTCCAAGAATGTCTGCCTTGTGAAATAATTCTAGCGTTCCCAGACTGCAGCTTTCCTGACAGACCTCAGGATTTATTGCCTGGACACCCCCATGCTGGCATTTAATCTTGGCTGGTCTAATGCTTCCTGTGACCTTCAGCTGTTTTGACATTTCTGTGGGCACTGGTGTAGTGTGCCCACAACCATGCAGGAGCCTAGTGGTCAAGGAAGACATTTTCTTCTTGAGTTTGTTCACTGAAATCACAGGAGGCTTTGTTCTGGACAAGGGTCCTGCACAGACTGGTCTGTGACTCAAAATGGAGTCAATCGTGCCAAAGCTCCTGCCACATCCAAAGGAAATTGAAATCTGACAGTCAGGAGAAACCAACAAACAACTAAACTTCTCAGACAAACCAGTTCCAATCAGCATGATAATGATGCTCCCTCTGCCTTTTTACAAAAGTAACCTGATAATAGCTAAGCAGTTATTTTCCTATTGGTACATCTCCCTGTCCTTGCTTTACAAGGAAATCACCTATGAAGGGACCACTCACTGCTTCTCCTCTCTTCAGCCTTTGCTTTCTATAAAACCAGTCCTCAGCTCAGATCCGTGGGACCCTTGTCCTTCTTGTGGAATGAAGTGTTGCCCCTTTCTGGAATCATAAAAACCAAATGAGATGTTTTAATAAGTTGCAGTCCGTGCCTGTGGACAGTTTTAGACACTGCTGCTGGAGCAATTGGCTCTAAAGTTTTGTGGTGTTTGTGTTTTTTTAATTGCTGTGGTGGGGATGGAACACAGGCCCTTGCACTCAGCAGCAAGAGTCCCATAGAGCTGTCCCCTACCCACTGGAGTGCACGTTCTTACAGGGTAACTGCAGTGCAGGCCTGGGCCCTACTCCACTGGAAACGTGTGAAGTAAAGGGATGAGTACAGGACATAGGCAGGAGGGTGGGTGAGCGGGTCAGCTGGGAGGGTGGAGGGTGGACTGCAGTACTGCGGCCCTGCAGGCTCTGTCCCCTGCCACCTTCCAACAGCTGGGGCCCACGATCTCATCCAAGTCAGGGAGACTCCAGCACCACTCAGACTTCATGGATGATGGGCACACTGGGCTTGGAGCGGGGAGGCAACTGACCCAAGGCCAGAGCAGAGGTGAGAACAAGCTCTGAGAGGTCCTACAGTGAATCACAAGGGGTGGGTTAGGAGGGAGGAGCAGAGGCTGCATGCTGGAAAGCACACTTAAATCTTAGCATGTGGACCACCAGCCACCATCTGGACTAATAACCTTATCAACCCAGATGCAACGAGTACTTCTTCCTTCAGACTGTCAAGCAATGTTTCCTGTTTAGCACAATCCCACTCCTCTTATCTATGGCCATAGGAACAGTGTTAAGGATTTATTCTTTCCTTCTCCCAATTTTCATATATATAATAAAAAAAAATTTTTTTTTTTTAACAATCTCACTATGTAGCCTAGGCTGGCCTTGAACTTGGAGTGATCTTCCTACCTCAGCCTCCCAAGTGCTGGGATTACAGGTGTGTGCCACCATGCCTACCCCTGTAATAATGCTCTTAGCTTTTTCCTGGCAACTCTGGGAGCCTGTCCCAGGACCTGATCCTTTTCTGGCTGGCCTTCATGACTGCTCGATAAATACTTTTATTTCAGAGACCATTTTTTTGTCTCTAGAGTTTTAGTTTAATACAAGGCAGTGCCAACACCCCGTCCCCTGCCCCGCCCAGCAGTACTTCTTTTTCCTTCCTCTGCCAGACAAGACAGTACTGGTTTGACCCAAACTCGTGCTCAAATCTACCCATTCCTGACTCCCACCTTCTGGAAGTCTAGGACTTTGAGGCTAGCCTAGGAAACATAGGGACACCTTGCTTCTAAAGAAAAGAAAAAAAAAAAGCCAGGCATGGTGATACCTGTCTGTAATCTCAGCATGCTGGGAGGCTGAGGCAGGAGGATCACAAGTTAGAGCCAGCAAAGCCCCCTGGCCCACTGGGTGTGACAACTGCACTGGGGTCACAGTTTTGTAAAAATTACACACGCTCAGAAAACGTACCACCCAGGACAGTAACAGACTACTCAATGGCTATCTCAGAACAGTGAAATTAGGGATATCCCCACCCCCAGCATTTTATTACAAAAATTTCAGAATTACAAAAAGTCGGAAGTTCAGTGAAAACCTGTAATCCCAAAATGGGTGATTTTAATTATTTTCTTTACATATTTCTGTGCTGTCTGCAACTATATACTACAGCTTGAGCATCCCTAATCTGAAAATCTGAAATGCTCTAGAAATTAAACTCCTGAAGGCTGACAAGACACATGGGAAAATTCTACATCTGACCTCACGTGATAGCTCAGTCAAAATGCAGGTGTCCTAAAGACCATACAATCACCTCCAACCTATGTATGTAAAGTGTATATGAAACATAAATGAATTGTATTTAACTTAGGTCCCCTCCCCAAGTTACCTCATAGTATCTATACAAGCACTCCAAAGTCTGAAATCCAAAGCACTTCCGTTCCCCAGAATTTTGAGTAAGGATTACTCAATCTGTACACAAATAATTAAAATAGTGTCACAACTGCAAAAATGGCCCTGTTGCCCAGGATAGGGTTTTGGGGTGCAAAGGGCCTTGGAAAGGGTAGTTCTGCCAACATCAGTCCTTTGCAAGGTCACAAGGTCCCAGCAGGCTTCACTTCCCATTGTGGGACTGAGCAGAGGCCTTTCATAGTAGGTTCTAACCCACCAGATCCAAACGGGCACCTTAACACAGCTGGGCTGTACAGCAGTGCGGCAGAAGTGCGGCTCCCCACTGGGCACAAGGGCTCAGCTGCTCAGTTAGTTGATACAGCAGGAGGTTTTTCAAAGCAATGCTCTCAAACTCCTCCAGACATAGGCAAGGCCATGTGCACTGTAAAGAGTCCCTGATGCTGGCCTCGATGCAGTACCAGGAGTGCCACTGTGTTCTCCCCAGGTTGCAGAGTGCTGAGGTCCCCATGGCGGGCCCTTTGAGTGTCCTTCCCCCAGACTGTGTACCCTGATCTCTCAGGGTCCAAGGTACCCTTCATGAGGACTTGTGAAGATTGGACCCAGATGACTCCAGAAGACTGAGAAGTCCAAAGGGTGGGTGCAGGCAGTGTGATTCGAGGCACCCAGTGATGATCCCCTGCCTGGGGCTCATGGGCATCAAAGGGCAGGGGCTCTCTGCAAGAAGTGACTGGACCCAACTGTGGCTTGAGTGCTCAGGAAAATCAAAGTCACCAAGTCTCACTGTGAGGTGGAAGCCACATGGGGCTGGTGCCTCCTCTCCTTCCGGTAGCAGGAAGGGCTGGCTGGTGAAGGTTCCCGGGGCTGTGTCCCCTCCCCTCTGAGAGGCAAAACTTCAGGCAAGGAGGTGAGGGGTGAGAGGACAGCCCACAGGAGACGACCTGCTCCCAAGAGGCAGGAACCAACAGCCAAACGTGTGGGCAGACAGGTCCCTGCTGGCCTGGACACAGCTGCCGCTCACCTCCCACACCTGGCCCAGGTGCGGGAGGTGCAGGTGGCCCTTCTCAGCACCTGCAGGATACCCAGAGGCAGGGTGGAACCCCTCTCCAAGTGCAGCACAGAAAGTACTGCTGTAAGGCTGCCCCTTCCTGGTGGCATCCTGAGAATAGCAGTGGCTATTTCTGTGGATGAACTGAATCTGATTCCAAAAATAACTGGGTCCAGAGACAGGCCTCACGACACCAGGGCCAGGTGCTGTGTGGGCCCAGGCGTTACAGCCCCAGCCCCCATGCTTCCTGCACTCTCTCCTGGGGACAGTAGAGGCTGGTCTCATTGGTGACCTGTGAGATCTGGGCAATGCTGCCAGCCGCAGAGATAGACACCCAGAGGAGGCCCCAGAAGGGCTTCAGTGCAGCCCTGGTACACCCACCCTTCTTCAGGAAGGGCGAAGCACAGATGCCTCCAGCGAAGTGGGGAGCTCTGCCTCAGCTCACCCAGGTCAGCTTTTTTGACACAGGGGTCTCACTATGTAGTCTAGGATGGCCTGGAGCTTTCTATGTAGCTCAGGTTGGCCTCAAACTTGGAATCCTTCTGCTTCAGCCTCCGGAGTGCTGGAATTACAGGTGTATGCCACCACACCTGACCAGGTCAGTTAATTCTCACAGATGGGTGGGAAGGCAGCCCAAGTATAGGGGGCCATGCTCACATGTGTCCCCAAGAGACAGGTTCAGGAAACAGCATGGAAGCCCCAGAGGAGGAAGGAGCCCAGAAGATTCCCAGGTGTCACTGTGTGACTGATTCTGCTGTCAGGATGTCCTTAGAGACATTGTCCAGTTTCCCTCCTGCTGGCTGGAATGTGGGTGCGACTGTGGAGTGCCAGCAGTCATTTTGAACTAGGAAGCAGAAGCCCTGCTTTCTGGAGCTGGTAGAGGGGACAGAACCTGGGTCCTTGATGTTTCCTCAGCTGCACCCACTGCACGGCCACATGGCCACAGGGCTGCACGGCCTGCTTATGCTGGATTCCCTTCCTTTCTTCCTTTCTCCCTTCCTTCCTTCCTTCCTTCCTTTTTGTGGAACTGGGGATCAAACTCAGGACCTTGCACTTGCCAGCTGGACTCCTTTACAAAGGGAGAAAAATAAACTGTTTCACAATTTGATCTCTGAACCTGATCCATTTACTCAGGGCTGACACACTAAGGACGGGGCATGATGAGAGGGTGAGCTGGTGAGGGTGGGCAGCAGGGCTTGGCTGACTGCCAAGCTCAGTGCCTTATTTTGTGGGCAAAGAGGCCCAGGTTTCAGTAGCTGACCCAGGGCACAGAACTGGTCAGGGCAGCACTGGCTGGAACTCCAGACGTGAGCCATAACCACCTGGGCCGGTGCAAGGCTGGCTGGTCTGCATGGACCTGCAGGGCCAGGTGAGTGTGTCCCCAAGCAGTACTAGCCCAGGCACCCTGCTGACTGCTGTCTAACCCACAGGCATGGGTGTGGTGCTTTGTAACTCAACTGTGAGCCAAAGCCACAGTCTGTTTTCTGTAAAGCATAGCCAGAAAAGTTTACATAAATAAAAAAATACAGGCAGACCTGCAGGAAAAATGCTTCATCACTGGGCTGAGTGACTTTAATCAGAAGCTGGATTGTCCTGGGCACAGGGAGACAGAGCCCACGCCTTGGACTTGGCCCGTCTTGGGTAGCACTCTGCTGCAGGAAGCTGGGCAGGCCGCCCCTCCAGGCCTCTTGGACAGGCCCCTTCTGGTCACACACAGCTCTCTCTGGCCATGCCAGCCAGGGCAGATGGTGGATGACAGAGATGACAGCTTGGCAGGAGTCCTTACAGCACTCTTGCCCCCTGCTGGGAAGCCAGATGGGCGGGGACAAAAGGCAGAAGGGTGTGGGGGCTGGGCGAGCTGCACAGGGTGATGTGTCCTGCAGGCAGCAGTGGGGGTAAGGACCATGGTGAGCCCCCACGGTGGTGCCCCTCAACTCTACTCTGCAGCCAGCCTGCTAGGTGGGTCTGCCAGCAAGATGTGCCACCCTCTATTCAGGGCCTCTAGTACTCCAGGCTCTGGCAGGCTCTGGGAGGTTTGCTCAGTCCCCCTGCCTGCCATTGGCAAGCTCCACTTGGACTCCCCGGCTCCTCATCCAGATCTGAAGCTGATCCTGAGCAGGGCACCCTCTGAGGACAGGGCTGGGAAGAAGGTGACAGCCTCCCCAGTGCCTTTCAGTGACTGGGCTCAGGGTGCCAGGGTAATGCACAGAACCCCGAAAGCACAGGACCCCGAGGGCCTCCGTTGCCACCACCTTGTCCAGCAGTTCCAGGCCTGGTGCTCCACACCAACCCCTCTGCCCCACTGGAGCAGATGCCCACTGCAGTGGTAGGTACCCCTGAGTGGGGGAGCGATCCCAGGGACCCCTGGGCAAAGGCCCTGGTGGCTCAGGAGTTTCTGTGCAGCTTCATGTCCACACTTAGAATAGCTAGGGAGGCCTCTGGAGGTGGTAAGCCTGGGTGGCATCTCTGGGTGAGACTGCCTCAGCGTGTTGGGCAGTGCAGTCACAGCCAGCTGCCTGACCTATCCCTGTGCAGCAGGTCGGCAGGGGCAGGCTGTGCAGGGCTGCAGGTGTGTGGTGCCTGTGGAGGGAAACGATAAAGGCTTGGGGACCTCTCAGTGGTTCTCTGAGCTCAGGAGCTGCTTCCGCCTGCAGAAACAGCTCACCCACTGCCAGCCCGGGCTAGGCTGACACAACCAGAGCCCCTCCTTGGGACATGGACCCAGACAAGGAAATGGTAACTATGGACACTGCTGGTGTAAATGCCATAGACCAGTTCGTGAAGAGGCCAGCAGGGGAGGCTCTCTCACCTGGGGAGGAACACAGCCTTGGCCACACTGGAGACTGGCTGAGACAGGCAGCCCTCGCCCTCACCCACACTCAGCTCCCTGTCGTCCGGGCTGTGGCATCCTCTTACTGCTCTGAGCTCAGGCTTCCAGGCCTGCACACTGCTGTCAGGCTCCTGCACCCAGGATTTTAGCGGGGAGGTGTGTGTGGGGCGGGTTAGGGAGGGCAGGGGTTCATGGCTTAGGCATCTTTGTGTAACTCTCCCTTCATCCCTTGCTCAGGGCCCACAACACAGGCTCCTCCCTTCTGTCTCGCTCTAGAGCTCCCCTCCTTTCTTTGCCATCTGTCCCCAGGTCTCTGCCATCTGCCCCGCACAAACGTACAGGTATGGGCCCTGTGACCTCCTCCTGCCCCTGCCGAGGAGGCCAGCACCCACCCCAGAGGAGGCACGGCTGTCTCTCCTACACTGTTAAGACAGCCTGTGAGGCTGTGACTCCCAGGGCCACACAGCCAGCACATGTGAGTGAGATGACGGCGTGGCTAGAGGCTCCTACCGGCCAGCATCTGCCCCTGCCAGACCTTACAAGAACAGCCTGGGTCAGCACACTGACCTCTGGAATCCAGCAAACAGCACCCCAAAGCACAGCACGACTGAGCACCCACCGAGTGGCATTAATCTACCCACAGCCTCCCAGGCCCGGGCTGCTGCCCCAGGACAGACTGCTGGAAGTGAGGATGTGGACTTGAACTTTCAGACTCAAAGCAGCAGGAGCTGCCTGGCTACAAATGAGGGCAGAGGTGAATGGTGCCAATGGCAGCCCTGGGCCCCTCTGGGTGGGGCACACAGTGGAGGCCTGGGGCCAGTGCAGCTGGCTCTTTTCATCTCAGGGGGCTTCTCTGCCTCCCCCTCTCCCCCATACACACGCACGCACACACACATACAGCCTCTTGAAGAGCTCACTTTACGCGAACATGGGAGATTCTGGAGAGAAGCTTGTCCGTTTTCAGGGCCAGGGTGATGTGTAACTTTAGCTCTCTGCATTCTCTGCTGCTGGGTGTTTGCTGGCGGCCTAGCTCCTCTTCCCCACCCTCCAATATGACGCAGAGGGTGGGGAGGACAAGGCAGCCTGAGGCCCCTCTGTCCTGCCTGCTCACCAGGGCCACAGACCCCAGGGCTCAACATGCCTTGGTGGTGCAGCCTGAGGGCCTGGGCCTGACTCCTGTGCCTGGCACCTCATGCTGAGTCTGGTCAATGCCTCACTCACACCAGCCTGTACTGCCTCCAGAGCCTGTGTGCTGGGCTGGCAGGCGAGCTGTGGCCCTGCCCAGGCTGGTCTGTCTCATCCTAGGCTGCACCCTGGCTGTGAGGGGCTGTCAGAACAAAGGGTGTGTGTAGAGCACAATGCAGCTGTCAGTGGCCCCCAGGGAGCAGGGGGAGCCTCAGGCTTCTGCAGCACCCCTGCCAGGGTGAATCCTACCCCAGGTCCATCCATTGTTGGCCTACCCAGCGCACCTGTCCCTGCCTGCCAACTACTGCTGGGTGACTGCTCAGACAAGTGCATCCTAGGGGCCTGGCCTTCTCCAGAGGGGGTGGGGTGCTGCTGCAGGCTGGGTGCCTCTGCCCCCCTCTGCCCACCCCCTCCTGTGCCAGCACTGAGGCCATTTGTCTGTCCCAAAGGGCTGTCCTGGTGAGGAAGGTGAGGATGTGGACAAGAGCAAAATGAGGTCTCACAGCAGGGCAAAGTGGCACACACCTGAAATCCCAGCTATTCAGGAGGCTGAGGCAGGAGGATCACAAGCTTTAGGCCAACTTGGGCCACCCAGCAAGACCCTGTACCACACTAAACCAAACAGCTGGGGATGTGGCTCAGGGGTAGAGGGCCCCTAGGTTGGACCCCCAGTATCACAAGGTAAAAAGAGGCCTCAGCATCAGACAGATAGAGCCTCGCTCTGCCAGCTGCCCCCCCCCCCCCCGCGCCCCATGGAGCCTAGGGAGAGCCATTGGGTCCCTCTGAGCTCAGTTCTGATCCACTAATCAGGGTGAGGGAAACGCCTTCCTCCCAGGCCTGTAAGGGTTTGGTGGAGCACCACATACATTGTTAAAGAGCATCAGAACCTCTCAGCATCTACACAAGGAGCTTGCTCATTGTCTTAGTTACTTTCCTTGTTGGTGGGATGACACCTAAGCATTTTCAGTCCACAGGATCCAAGGAAGGAGGCATGGTGGAAGGGACTAGTAGAGGAGAGCGGCTAACCTGGCAGGCCGTAAGCAGCATCAGGGGAGTGGGAAGGGGGACAGTCCTTCCAAGACACAAGCATAGCAGGCACCTCTTCCCACCAGACCCCTCCCGACAGCAAATCCGTGTTGGAGCTTGCAATCCAGTCACCTCCCAGACACTGAGGCTTTGGAGACATTTTAGATCTAGACTATACCCCTCATCCTGGACCAGGCCAGGTGTGAGCTGTATGGCCTCATACAGATGACCTCTGTCTCCTGGCTCGGCAGCCTGTGCCCTCTGATCTGCTGCACTCCTCCCTTGGCCACAGAATTCACCAGGTGTCTGTCATGTGCAGGACAGGAAGGGCTGGGAATGTGGCCACTAAAGACCCTGCTAAGTGGGCACCGCAGAGGGAAGGCTCAGGGGCCACTGAGGCCCAAGTTGGGACCCAGAAGCAGGAGGCCTGGTGAAGCAGTCTGGGGAGGGGTGCTCCAGAATGAGTACATGAGACAGCACGGTGGCCCTAAGCTTTGACAGCATGGCCCAGACTACCCAGGTGCAGGCTTGGTGGGAAGAGGAAATGAGGTCATGGCCTCAAGGGCAGGATGCTGTTAGTAAACACTGGGAAAGATATTTCCCATCCTTGTTTCAAAATACCAAATTAAGAATTATACGTACCAACCCTCTCTGGGAGGAGAGGATGGGCTGCGGGCTTCTGGGAGCTTGCCTGCTGTTCCCAAAAGCAGCATGGCTGTGGGCTCTCCCAGCTGAATCACAGTGCAGTGCTGTGCCTAGGGTTGCTCCAGGCAGGAGGGGCTGGGCTCCACCTCCTCTGTCTGCCCTCTGACTCCACCAAGCTCCTTCCTGCTGCTCTGGGCTGTGCTCCAGCAAGTGAGCCATGACATGGAGGGAACCCAGCCAGGCCTTGGTCCCCTCAGGGCAACTGCTCATTCATATTTTACCCCAATTACCTGGCTCTTTCTGCCTTCTGATATCCCGAAGGTGAGATGTCAATTCTGACCAAATGCACACACTCACACCTTAGGGTCATGGGCTGGTGACGGTGCTCTCTGCTCCTGGGCTGCACTCGGGTGGGGCAGCCAGGCAACTGGGCTGTATGCTTGTTGGCACAGCCTGGCACCTGCCTCCAGGGCCCGTCTCTTGACCCAGCTAGGAGCTACAAGGCTCACTTTGCATAGAGGCCTCCAGGCCTCTGCTGAGGCTGCTGCACAGCCAGGACTCAGATTGCTCCTCCCCCATGTCCCCAGCCTGCAACTGCACACCTACCACCCAGCTGCCTACGCCTGGGGAGAGGGACACAGAGGACTGTGGCAAGGTCTGGGGGAGTGCAATGCTCCACCAGGGTGTGCAGCACATGTGCCTGACTTGGCTAAAGTGTCTCCAACAGGAGTTCACTAGGCAATGCCAACTTGTGGGTGTCTGTGCCAGGCACATACCCTACATACACATGGCCACTGCCCCTGCCGGGATCAGAAGTGCTCAGGACCTGCGTGTGAAGGGTTAGGGTGCACTACAGCCAGTGACTCCATGGTAACTGGGAGGCACAGCCCTTCTGGGGCCTCTGCGGTGATGCATGACCACACCCCCACATGTACAACAGGTGAAGTGTCACATCAAGGCTCATGGGTACCTGAGGCCAAGTCTGCAAAACACATAAACCTGGCACCCTGGAGATGAAGGAGAATCACAACAGAAGCCCAGTACCCAGAGGACTTGTCCCTGGCACGGTGCCCTCAGCCTAGTCCATAGTTTTCTAGTTTTATACAAACAGGCATGTGCTAGATGACAAAGGAATAAATGAAAGAATTATGTACACAACCCAGTCTGATTTTCCTGAGGGATTGTGAGGCAAGGAGGCCTGGGAGGCTCAGGGCCTCCACAGCAGCTACTTAGCCCTCCAGGAGCAACCTGATGACCCATAGCTGGGGCTGGCTCTATGAACCACAGTGACCCTCAAGATCCTGGGCAAAATCCTCTGGTTCTCTCCTATGTGGTCCTACACAGCCACACCCCAGAGAAGAAGCTGACGCCCACCCACCCACTCACCCACCCACAAGAGCACAGAAGAGGCTGCAGACAGAAGTGCTCTGGAGCACAACTGTTTTCCCCAGACAGAGAAATTCGTAGCCTAAACAGCACACTCCAGAAAGATGGCACTCCATACCCAAATTTAGTGCAATGGTCCACTTTCTACTGCCCCATTACTCTGCAGACCAGGCTCTGCTCCCTGGGAGGGTGACCCACCTCTGGCTGATGCACTGGGAGAGCTGTGACCTGAAGAGTGACCCTCAGTTCTGGGAATACTGGCCTTTACAGCACCAAGAATCCTCCTACACCCCTGCCAACCACTTCAGCTCCCCATCATATCCACTATGCTTATGGTCAGTGGCTGCAAAAGGGGGAGGGGCCTGAGAGGCATTTGCTGGCTCTATTCCTACAAGCCATGGTGTGGTTGCCACTGCAGATGCCCTCTGGATGGGCAAACAACGTCCCCTCATACAACCAGGTCCTCAGATCCCAGAGTGTCTGACTTCACAGACCACATGCCTGGTGTGAGTCTGTCTCTCATGAACTCCACAGAGCACCCACAGGAAGTAGGGGTGCCAAGTCAGCATTGGGAACCAGGCTTCCCACTTGCCAGGAGCTCTGCCACTGTGTGACCATGGCAGGGTCCCCAGAGAACACTTCTGGGACCTCCTTCCTTCTTGCACAACATAGCTCAGCTTTACTCAGCCGAGCCCAGCCCAGACGGAAAGAGAAGACACAGCAGAACAGACCTCAGCAGTTACCTGCTCTCAGCAGTGGAGGGCTGGATGTACCAGAAGACCATGCAAGAGACAGGGAGAAAGAGAAGCTACAAGTCAAATAATTTGCATAAAAAGTCCAAATGTAAAAACCACAAATTGCTTTATAACCTCAAAAAAAATCCCATATAAATCACAGTGGTAGTTAAAACTTTCCCTACAGTACTAAAAATGCCTTTAGCTTATTTTCACATGTTTCTGGTAAAAACCACAGATGCACAAGTATGTATGCACCACAGGACCACAGACACATAGGCATGTACACACGTGTGTATTCATGGAAGTGGATACATACTTGTAACTGCATAGCTGCATGTAAAGCTAGCATGTGCATGGCACAAATGTGTCAAAACGTTAAAGTGTCAGGGAATCTAGGTGAGAGGTGGAAGGCTCACTTTACTACTACTCCCAACTACAAATTTTTCAAAATAAAAAGCAAAGAGGAGAATTCCTTCAAAGGGAATGCCAGGCTATTTCTTCTGAATTGTAAAAGAACAGACTACCCAGTTTTATGGGAACTCTTCTGTACTACAGCAATGGAGTGAATGATCTCCAGTTCATTCTACTTGGCCAATGTCACCCCAGCCCCCAAGCCAGACAAAGATGGGAGAAGTCAATTACAGCCTATTTCATCTATAATACAGACATTAAAAACCCCCAACAAAACTCTTATCAAGTCAAATCTAGTGCTCAACATGAGAGACATTACGCTAAGACCAGGTCAGGTTATCCCAGGCAGGCAAGAATATAAGAAAACTCCCACGTGACTCATCTCACCATAAGATTACAGATCTCAGCAATATGCTATACAGGAAGCACTTGGCAAATGTTTGTTATAAGCACTCAGGAAAGGACAAACAGGAAAGTTTTTTTTTTTGAGACAAGATCTCACTATGTAGCCCAGGCTAGCCTTGAACTCATGGTGATCCTCCTACCTCAGCCTCCTGAGTTATTACAGGTGTGCACCACCACACCTGGCTAGAGAAGAGTTCTTTCAATGTGATAAAATATCCCCACAACCCAGAGCAAGCATGGAGTTAGCATGCCTGCCAAGATTAAAAGGAGTACAGACTTTCACTTTCCTGAAGCGATTCTGAGTAAGGAGCTCTCAGCTGGTGTGACAAAATGAGATGAAGGAACCAAGGAGAAGGCTGTCCAGAGTCCTCGTCCAGACACAAGCTTTGCACACAGCCCCCTGGTCCACTGGAACCCCAGTGTGGGTGAGGGGGGCTTCTCATGCCCACTGCCCCTGCCCTGGGTCTCACTCCGAGCATGAAGGCTGTGCTTTGGTCTCAGTGGCCTCCTGGGGGATCAGATGAGCTCAGCAGGTGCGTCAGCCAGGGTGGCTGCTTCCCACTGAGCTCCCCTGAGGGAAAGCCCTGGCTGCATGAACCAGGGTCTCCAGGGGCCACCATGCTGCCTGGAGCAGGGTGGGCCCTGAAAGAGCCTTGGCCTATGTTCTGCCTGATACGGCAGGGCTTTGAAAGGGCACATATGGGGCAGTGGAGTGGATGTGGCCGTTCTACCCCCAGTTCCTTGTTCCCTGCTGCCTCCTTTCTCCTGGGTGGGGTATGGACCCAGAGCAGCCCCCACAGGGACAACAAGTGCTCACAGCTCTGCTCAGGCTGACCCTGCAGCCTGGCTGCATGTCCACAAGCTCTTCTGCCTTCCCACACTCACTCTTCCCCAAGCACTTCTCAGCCCTTCTCCTCCGTCCAGCTCCCTCTCAGTGCTGCCACAGGAGCTCCGCCAAATGCACTCCTGGCGCCACGGGTGGTGAGCACCCCCTCCACTGTGGTGCCTAGGTGGCTGTACATGGAGGGTCTGGCCCAAGAGAAGGCCCCTGGATGTCTGGAGAGAAGCCCAGGCCAGTTGGGGATGGAAGGCACCAACAGAGGGAGGCTGCAAGGGCAGCAATGAGGTGCAGTGGGGAGAGCCAAGCAAGAATGAGGGAGGCTGGATGCCTGCCCTGTTCCAGGCCCTCCTGCTGTTAGACACTGGGTGAAGGTAGCTAGAGGGGACCCCAGAGGAGCATAGGGCTGCTCACCCTCCCACAGTACTGCACACTGGCAGGCATGTGGCCTGGACCTGCCCTAAGGGTGGGTTCCTGAGATGGGGGATGGCCCGAGGCTCTTGGCCACCAAACACTTCCCCAGGGCCAAGGCACCTACACCACCTGCACACAGAGGAGAGGCATGGCCCTTGCCTTGCAGGAGAATATGAGCTCCTTATTCAGGAGCTCTGGCACCAGCCAGGCTTTCTGGGCCGAATGCCAGGGCTCCAGTAGGCCACTGGGGGAGGGTGAGAGTCTCATGGGGTAAGCAAGGCCGAGGACTGAACAGGCAGCATGAGTCGAGGGGGACAGTGGTATCTCGGATGCTCAGAGGATTGTAGGCTGGGGCTCGTGGCAGTGACTCATGAGGGCAGGAGGAAGGGCGGGCAGGGTGGCCATCAGCTGACAGTTCCCACTGAAAGGGAGGGCTGACTCACACACAAGGACACCTGACGCGAGGTGGGAGGCAGCCACTGGCTGGGGGCTGGGCCCAGCCTTTACCTGTCCACACCGTGGTCACTGCCACTCCTGTGACCGGGACATGCCTACCTGCACCGACAGGGTGTGGACACTAGGACGTTCCAACACGAGGCCTGGAGGAAGGGCAAGAGCAGTGAGAGAGCAGGGCACCTCAGGCTTGGACTGCGGAGTGTGAAAGAACCCAGAGACCACCCAGGGCAGAAGGCCAAGGAGCTGCCGTGCAGGGTCCCAGGCCTGGCACAGGTCACAGAGAGCAGACCTCCTGAAGGCAGGACTGATGGCTGTGTCCCGAGGACAGATCCTGCTTCCCCTGCTCCAGCCCCAGCCCAACCAAGGTCACCACCTGGAGACATCTGTGTCCTTATGCTTCAGGCAGGGCTTCTAGGAGGTGCTCAGGATGGGGCCATGGGCCACCCCACATACTGACCCCTCTACCTGGCCTGTGCAGCTGTCCCCTTGCAGGGAGTTAACCCGAGACCTGGACCTCCCAGCACTCCTGAGGGGCTCTGGAGGGGCAGGGGTTGAGGATACTTCCCTTTCAGGATCTAGGTCCCAGCCTTGATGCAGGGCCCCACCCAACCTCATCTCCTCTGAGAGCCCCATGCCTGCTGCTGCCGGGCATGGCTGAAGGTTCCCTTCTGCATGTTGGGGGCAACTCCCATTGTCTGGCTCTCCCCTACTCCTGCTGCACAAGGCCTTGGAGATCACCTGGGTGCTTGCCCACATGAGTTTGGGGACTTCGGTGCTCAGTCTCTTCCCTGCATAGCCGACGTGGTTTCTGTGCCCGGGTCCAGCAGAGCTGCCCCTGGCTCAGCTCCCCTCTCCCCATGCCCCACTCAAGCCCTGTACCCTGTGGAGGGGGAGCATGGCTCCCAGGCAGCACTGTGCTGCTTTCCTCTTCTGGCCTGGAATGATGCTAAGCAAGAAACAGTCACGACAGCTACTCCACAGAACCAAGAGCAGAATCAGCTGTGATGGGGACCGCAGTCCCCACTGACAGGCACTTTCCTGGCATGAGAACTGAGGAGCTGTGTGTCTAGAGCAGTGGAGGTCTGGAGAGCAGCTGCTGATTTCCCAGAATCTACCGCCCCTGAATCGAATTCCTCCCAGGTTCGAATGGCCCTTGGGGCAGACAGGTGAGGAGAGGACAGCAGGACGGCCTCAGACCTCCAGTGAGGAAAGTCGAGTCACACTGCACCTGAGCACCTGTGTCTGGGCTGCTGCCAGGCTGACAACCAGCCTGGGGGCAGGAAGCTGAGAGAAGGCCCCTTTGCCGGGCTTAGACCATAAAATGGCCATGCTGGGTGAGGCAGATGCTGAACCCCTGGGTCCCAGGCTGCAGGTTGGGGTCTGTTCCTTGGGTCCTAGAGTGAGTATGCCTGAGCTCACACCTGTCCTAGACCCCTGCTGGACACCTGCCCCAAACTCCACAGACCACTGCCTCTTGCCCCTAGCTTCCTATAGAAGCAGACCACAGCAGTGACAGTTCACAACTCTGCCATGCCCATCAGCACGTCCCAGGAAGCACCCATAGCCACAGCGCCAGGCTACAGCCTACACTGGATCTTGCTGTAGGCACCTGTTGTTCTCCAGGCTGCCTGCCTTCAACCTTGAGTCCATCTAGGGCAGCCACCACGGTCTGGCACCCAACCCACAGCTGTGGCCCTGGCTACTTTTGGGATGGTGTTCTTTCAGCCTCCAGGGCCTGGGGAGGGGGAGGAATGCGACCCAAGAAGAGAGAAGGCTGGTGGTGAGCGCCAGGCCCACCCTGGAGAAATCAGATGCTGACCAGGATGCCATGGGAAGGTACAGGCCATGAGGGTGTGTGTGTGGGAGTGCGGGGCGGGGTGGTGGTGGAGAGGGGCAGAGGGTCTTGGGCTACCTTCCCACACCCTGGCTCTGGGAAGTCCCTGGCTGTGAGGGCGTGGGCAGGCAGGCCCTGCTCCCTGAAATCCTTTCCTTCAGGGACATGTGTGCTAATTCTCGGGGACACAGCTCCAGGTGGGCTCCAGGAGGAATGAGGAAAATACGAAGAGCAGCTGCCCTGATACCCAGCTTCAAGGCCCAGTGGGCTCGAGACCCACCCCAACTCCCCACCCCCTCCATTCTTCTCCTTGAAGGCAGGAAGGCAAGGGTATGAAGTCAGAGGGGCTGGGGTGCCCAGTAAGGGATGGACACTGAGCCCCAGTCCTTCCTTGCAGGACAGATGGTGCTGGCATGATCATGCTGTGACATGATGTCTAACAGTAGGTCCAGGCACCTTCCAACAGTTGGTACCAACCTATTCATTTGGTCTTCACCCCACCCCAGGTTGGGGATACTGAGTCCCACCATTCAAGGTCCAGAAGGCAGGCACAGTGAAATAGAGGTCCCTGCCAGAGCCACACAGCCAGGCGGCACCTGTTGTCCACTCCCAGCATGTGCCCAGGACTAAAGACAGGCTCTCCGGAAGGTCCTTAGGTCCCCTGAGGTCAGCATTAACCCAATACCAAAGCCAGACAAGGACACAAGAAAATCAGACACTGAGATCCTTTACGAATGCTAATGCAAAGACCTTCAACAACATACTTGGAAACTGAATTCAACAGCATACTAAAGTGAGTCTATATCATGACTAGGGGATCCCTGGAATGCAAGGAGGGTTCAAGATGTTTCAAAATCTGAAATTCAATCAATGTTATATGCTCCATAAACAGAATGAAGGAAAAAAAAAACCCCACAGGTCAACTAATACAGAAGAAAAATGTGACAAAATTCAACCTGCTTTCATGACAAAAACATTCAACAAACTAGGAAGAGAATAAAGGCCACCATTATGGACTGGATGCTCGTGGAAGCCCCGAGTCCCACTGTGATGGTATTAAAGGTGGGGCCTCTGGGAGGTCATCAGTCCCCTGGATGGACCACGAGTGCACCAGTGTGACCCCCTCTCTCTTTTGGCCTTGTGAGGACAGACACAGGGTATGGGCCAAGAAGGCCGGCGCTCAACTTCCCAGCCCTTTCATCTTGGACTTCCCAGTCTCTTATTTCCATGAGAAATCAGTGTTTAAGGCCCTGGTTAGTGGCACTTTTTATAGCACCCAAACTATAAGGGAAAAGTAATCTCTGCAGATGACATGGCCTTATATATAGAAAATCCAAAGGATCCACAAAAAAATTAGAGTTATTAAACTAACCTAGCAATTTTGTAAGATGTAAATCAAAATAAAATCAGTTGTATTTCTATACACTAACAATAAACAATATCAAAAGGAAACGAATAGAAGCAATCCCATTTACAATACCAACAAAAGAAAAAGAAGAAAACCTTAGAGACTTAACCAAGGAAGTGAGCCATTTATAAACTGAAAGCTATCATACAACGGTGAAAGAAATGGAAGGTGAAGGGCTGGGGATTTAGCTCAGTGGTTCCGGTGCTTGCCTTGCAAGCTCAAGGTCCTGAGTTTGATCCCTGGCACCAAAAAAAAAAAAAAAAAAAAAAAAAGAAATGGAAGGTGACAGCAATAAATGGAAACACACCGTATGCTTATGGACTCGAAGACCTAGTATCATTAAGAAAGGTATAATACTCCCTCAAACAAATCTAAAGGTACAACACAGTATCATAACCCCAAACCATTCCCTATACACAAAGAAAAACATCCTAAAATTCACATGGAATTTCAAGGAACCTCAAATAACCAAAGCACTTGATAAATAAGAACCAAGTTGGAAGACTCGAATTCCCAGATTTCAAAATTTACTATAAAGTTGCAGTAAGTAAACCAGTGTAGCATGGCATGGAGACAGAAACCAAGGGATTAGAGGGCCTCGAAATAAATACTGGTATATGTGTGGATAGACGGTGTTCAAAAAGGGTGCCACGACTGTTCATTGGGAAAGGACAGTCTTTTCAACACTTAGAAAAGAATGGGAAAGCTGGAAATCACACACAAAAGAGTAAAGTTGAATGCATCAGTTTTCTTTTTCCTTCAGTACTAGGGACAGAACCCAGAGCCTGACACACACAAGGCATGCACTCTATCACTGAGCTACATTTGCAGCCCTGGGACACCGCTACACCTAACAACTCAAAACACATCAATGACCTAAACAGTAAGAGCTACACCTATAAAACTCTCAGAACATAGAAGAGCTTTATGACACTCGATCTAGCAATAGTTTTCTGAATATGGCAACAAAAGAAAACATATAAACTGACCATCAAAAAACTTGTGCATCAAAGGACACTCTGAACTTTGTGGCAAAGCAACTTACAGGACAGATGTCTGCAAATAATATATCTAATAAGAGAACAATATCCAAAATATCTTCTGATTTAACAAAAACACCAAACAACTGAATAAAGACTTGGGCAAATAACTTGAATAGGCAGTTTTTCAGGGTCAGCCCACACACAGAAAGGCGGTTGGCATCAGTTGGTATTGGGGGACAAAAATTGGGGGGAACCAATTCACATCCACCAGAACGGCTGGTACAGAAAGAATGAAACCAGCCAGGTGTGGTAGCATGCACTTGTAGTTCCAGCTACTCAGGAGGCGGAGGCAGGGGGATCTCTTGAGCCCAGAAAGTTCAGGCCACAGACTACTGCATTGGTTGGGTGTGGGCACTAAGGATCAGTAGTGAGGATGCACCTGCGAACAGTCACTGCACTCCCCTCTGGGCAGAGTCAAAACAAAAGAAGCAAACTCCCCAGAAAATAAATGCTGGCAAGGATGTGGAGAAATAGAAAGCCTTGATTATTCCGGGTCAGAATGTAAAATGGTGCAGCTGCCGTGAAAAATCAGTGCGTCGGTTCCTCAAAAACTGAGACACAGCATTACCATATGGTTCAGCAATTCGTTTTTTAGATACATACCTCACTGCCCCCCGCCACACCAGAGTCTATGGCAGGGATGGGAATGGGTATTTGTACAAGCATGTTCACAGTAACAAGGATGGAAGCAACCCAAGTGTTTACTGATGAGTGAACAGGTAAGCAACGTGTGGTAATACACACAGTGGAATATTATTTAGCCTTAAAAAGGCAGGGGCCTTTGACACATGCTACCACATGAGGCAAACTTTGAAGGCTTTATGCTAAGCCAGTCACAAAAAGGCAAACGTCATATGATTCCACTTGTATGAGGTACCTAGTGGAGTCGAGTTCCCACAGGCAGCAAACAGAATGGCGGGTGCCATTCTGGGGGAATTGGGAAGGGGAGTGGGGATTTCAGTTTAATGAGTTCAGAGTCAAGAAGATGATGAAAAGTTCTGGAGGTGGATGGCATTGATGGCTGTAGAAACAAGATGAATTCGCTTAGTGTCACTGAAATGTATACTCAAAAATGCTTAATGTGGTCAATTTTATGTTGTGCATATTTTATAACAAGAAAAAAGAGCCCAAATAGGCTCCCCCATGATGCAGTGACTGTGGCCGGTCGCCGGTCCCTAATTAAGGACTAGGGAACGCACAGGGTCTGCCTGGTCTAAATTGGCCACTTACCTCTTCTCCCTCCTACGTGGGTGGGTGGGATAATCTTGGGCTCTCAGGGGAGGAGACTGAAGGCATGACACTTGGTCCTGGAGGGGGAAGAAATGTCCTTGGATCTGGCAGAGAACCCTGTTTCTGTGCTTTGGTTGGGCAGGGCAGGGCGGGGGATGGGCAAGTGTCTGCTCCTGCTGAGAGACAGAACACACAGCCCCTCCTCACACCCTGCACCCTGGCAGGGACGGGACCATATGGAAGCTTCCCCACACCAACCCCAGTTGGCCTGCCCTGGCCCTGTGCCTCTGGCCGCAAGGTGGGGTGGGGGATGCAGGCTATCTCCCCTAGAGGCCACCCTCATGAGAAGGGAGTGGCAGCTGCCCCTCCCCTACGATTCTGTCGATCCAGCTCCCATCTGTAACCCAGCTCTTCAACAAGGGCCACAAACGGGGGAGGAGAGACAGGTTGACACAGGGTAGAGGGCAAAGAGTACCCCACAACTGGGGCCTGTGCTATGTGTGCTGTTCCCCACCTGTCACTCCACAGGGCCACCCTGAAAGGGAGCACCTACACAGTCATCGAAGCCAGTCCTTGCAGCCTCAGGACAGAGGCCACACGGGGGTGGGGGGACAGCCCACCCACCACACCCTCCTAGGGGGGAATGCCAATGTCAATAGCAGAGCCCTGGTCCCCTTCCTCTAGGGGGGCAGCAAGGAGCCCCAAGGTCACAGTGTCTGTAGTGTGGGCTTCTGGGTGCTCAGTCACCGCAGTCACAGCCTCCTGAACAGCCACTGTCTGCAGGCAGCACCCCTACTCCTGCTGTGGGCTCCAGGCCATTGCCCTGTCTGCAGTGCACATCACCTGCAAAACCTTTCTTCTCTGATCCTGGACAAGGCTGAGAGCTCAGGATACAGGAGCAGCCCAGCCACCGAGTGGAAAATTGCTTGGCTCTTAGCAGGGATGAGTGGGAAGGGATTTCCGGATGGGAGGAAACATCTCAAAGTGCCAACCACTTGTAAGGAAAAAGGAATCTCATTCCAGAATGTTTCTGAGTCACTGGTGACTCTGAAGCATGCTGCTGCGGGAGAGTGCATGTGTGTATGTGTGTGTGCATGTACAGGGCAGTGTGTGGGTGAGTGCACAAGTGAGAGCGGCTGCCCTTAGGGACTTGTGTTTATGGGTGAGGGCTGCAGGTAATAACACTGCCCCTGACAGGATCCCAGGGCACTGTTTTCCTGGCCCATGTGGGCAGTTGGGGCACCATGCTCGCCTGGATCTGCACCATCTGAACAGCTCACTCAAGTCTCTGCTGGTCTGTGGGCAGGAGGTAGAGGGTCCAGCCCCCCACAGGGTGCACTGGGTGTTCCACCTAGACAGGCAAGCCCCAGTCAGAAGACATCTCTGCCCAAGCCAGGAAGCTAGTCCTCTCCCTCAGGAACACCCATCAGCACTCACACACCAGCAGTATCGCTGCACACAGGGCAACTGCAGAGAGAGCTGTGGGCATTGGGGCACAATATCTGAGAGTATCTGTGGGTAAAATGGAGAGATTGCTAGGTAAATGGATGCACCTTGAGACCATACTTTTAAGTGAGATAAACTGGACATACCTGTGTAAATACTGCATGGTTTCTCTGGTGTGAGAAACTGGAAGTGTAAATAAGGACCAAAATATATAATAGATATTGTGAAATGGGAAGAAAATGTTCAAATGAAAAGGGGAACAAGGGAGGGGAGGGGAAGAAACTGGCATGCCAGTCGGTGACGGAATAAGGGCTCGTCCTCACTCCATGTGGATGGGCTCCATATAAACAGCGGAGAGCTGCATGGGACAAAAAGGCACAGAAAGGGCAGATTTGCTCTCTAGTGGAGCCAGGACACTCCTTCTTCTTATAGACATCAGAGCTCCAGGTCAGTAGGCCTCTGGCCTTAGACTGGACCATGCTGTTGGCATCCCTGGGCCTCGACATTGCAGACATCTGGCTTGCTGTGAAACACCTGTCTTCATTAATCACCGAGTCAATTCCACAGTAAATCCCCGATTACCCCCTACCACCTATCTGCTGTCTACCTACACAGACATCCTACAGGTTCTGTTTCTCTAGAGAGCTCATTCGACCACCCCTTGGGGACACCACTGGCCATGCCTGCCCTCCCAAAGCAGGCCTCGCCATTGAGAAGCTCGGGGTCTGTCTTGGGCTTGATGCTCCCCAGGGATGGAACATCTCTGGGACTAGGCTTGGCAGAGGGAGGCCCACATGCCCCTCAGGACAGAGCCCTAGTACTCTCGGGCTCATGCTGAACACTGCATGAGCCCAAGTAGCCTGTCTTGGGCTTGAGCTGATGGAGGAAACAAGTGCCTGCTACAGACAGTAGGCAGGCCAACAGTGGGTAGCTTTGTTATTGGATGTCAGCCCAGAGCTCTAGAAAGACCCATGGCCTGTGGAGGGTGAAGACCTTTCTGCTATGACCAGCTCAGGACACTGGTGAGTCCCTCACCTGTGGTAGTTTTCCTACAACTGGATGGTGGCGGGGACAGCTTTGTTCTGGCTACAGCACCACTGAGCTGGCTCACTCTGGAATACCCCAGCATCTCTCCTGTGTCCAAGCACCCTCACACCCCCACGTGCCATCACCCCAAGTTCCGTGCTAACCCACTGAACCAGGCTCTGGGAGCCCTTGTGATGACCCAGACTAGCTCATGTGATGTGGTGCATGGACAGGAGGCAGTTGGGCAAATCCAATGCCATCTGTGTCCGCATGCCACCTTTGCATACTCAGCTCCTCCTTGGGCCACAAAGGACATGGAGGTACAGGCCAGGGGACACAGAGACCAGGTGATGGCAGGGCCCAAGCTGGGGAGGACACAGAGAGAGCAAGGCTGAGCCACAGGGACTGGAGGGGTTTGCCTGACTCCTCCTGGGCTTCTTGGTGTGGGAGCCCCGCCAGGTGATGCCACTCCACCACTCAGATAGGGCCATGTGCAAAGTGCTGGGCCCTCAGACTAGTGCCTTGGACTGGCTCCATGGCCTCTGCTGCTCGAGTCTCCTGAGCGTCTGCTGGGCATAGCAAGGGATCACGAGGCAAGAGGGGGCCTCACTACAGACTGAGGGAGAAGAAAGACACCCCAGGTGCTGGGGGCCCTAAGCTGTTTTGTTTCTGGGCTGTTTGTCCTCTGCTGGCTTGGTAGTGTTCCCTGGCCCTGACTGAGGCAGACTCATGCCTGCCGGGCCCTCTTTCAACCCAACTGCTTGAAAACGGCAGTGGGGTGGGGGTGACGTGCTTCTGCCCTGAATAGCGCCACTCGTGGATCCCACTCTTGCCTCTCACCCATGTGGCTGAAACCAGACCACCTCTCATAAAAATGAGGTTTTCCGCTGGGCATACTGCCAGCCCAGCTTCCAGGAAAGCAGAGGAACAAATCGCTCCTTGCAGGACTCAGCTTCCCGAGGCATGCAGGGTGGTTTTGAAGTGTGTCTCAGAGGGCCTCAAACTTCCAGGATGTGGACTGAAAGCAGCCCTCTGTCTGCACTTGCCTGGACCTGCCCCCAGCCACAGGCACAGAGGCTGCTGCCCTGCCTACCAAGCAGAGCTCAGCTGGGCCCTGTGGGATACAGGGGGGTGGATGTGGGGAGGAAGGAGGGCTGGACTGAGCCTGGTCAGCTGAGGCCTCCGTTCTCCAGGCAGGGCCTTTCCTTCCTTCCAGGTGACAGCAGAAACCTCCCAGCCCCCTGGAGACCATCTGTTCTGCCTTCCCCCATCCACCTGCCCCGACCCTCTCTGGAGCTGGCATGTTAGACCTAATGCCTTGCTTCCAGCCTGATGGCCAATCACTCAAAACTGACTCTAGGGCAGGAAAGCCTGTGCGCCTAGGCTCCCCACAGTAACATGCTTACACAGCTCCACTGCTGCCTAACAGCATCTTCCCCAAGGCATCCACTTGAACTGCGGTCTGGCTCTGTGGCAAAACTCCCGACTCGCATTCTGGAGAAATTGCCACGCTGCACCCAACATCCACAGCCTTGCTGCTTGGAAGAACACCCCATCCTGCCTCTTGCCATATGGTGATGCAACACAAAACCTCAAAGCTATTTCCCAAGGACACCAAAGCTCCAGAGAGGTAGTTACATATGAGTCGTAGCTATCCAAACTCAGAGGGCAGACACTCCTGCTGCCACTAGGGGCTGCGTGCCCCACTTTGTTGCTGAGGCCCTGCAGGCCCTGCCCAGCAGCAAGAGCTTTTTAACTCTCATTCAGATGGAGATGTAGGGGTTTGGCTGCTTGGCTGTGTCCGAGCTGGGGGGTGGGGTCTGCTCCTTGGCTGGCACAATGACACACTCCGGTCCTGGGCTGGGAGCTTTGTCCACACATCTGCGGGGGGTGGGTGTGGGCGGGGGTGTGTAGCCTGAGCAGATGATGCCGAGGGGATGGGGATGCAGGGCTTGGCTGGGCTCAGCATGGACAGATGAACAGTGTTGTCATTGTCATGGGGGACTTTAAGGCACAGTGTGTAGGCATCTGGTGCCCTGGCCAGGTTGGGGGTGCAACACAGGCAAGAGTCACCAGGGAGAGGTCTGTCCACATGCCCACTGGGAGGGGAGAGAAAGGGTCCTTGGTTTCAAGGCAGCTGGGTCCAGGCTCTGGTTTTAGCTGCAAGATCCCTTCTTCTGATTTAGTCTCAGAGGACCCAAATAAATGGGGCTGAGGGTAGGAGGCCCTGCTGGCTTGCTTTCAGGGCTTGGCTCACACAGCTGCTGCCTGGGACACTGCTAAGCACCTCTGAGGAAGGTCTGGAGTGTCCTGCTGCAGGGAGGACAGTGGTCGGTCAGCCATCTGTCCACCTACCCAGCCTTCTGGGCCTCTGCCCAAGACCCAAACATCAAGGTCCCATAGGGGTCAGAGGTCAGCAGGCACACCTTCCCCACATGCACACACTGTGGCAAGTGCTGCAGAACAGGCTGCACCCAGGCCCAGAGCCACATGCGGAATGGGTAGAAATGCAGAGGTGACACCTACCAGGCATATCACCTATGGAACCAGAATACACAAAGAACCCTACACATCAATAGGAAAAGGATGAACAATATCACGGGAAAACCCAGGACAAAGGTACAAATAGGTAACTAGCAGAGGATACCACTAGGGCCGGTAAACACACCAATAAATGACCTCACCAGTCAGCAGGCAAGTGTGTGCTAAGACTACAGTGGTCTGATTGCGGCTACCAGACTGCAGAAATGGCTGCCTGTTGGGCCAAAGGACAGGAGATTTCAGCTCCAGGAAGGGTCAAGGGTGAAGGAACCACTCTGGGCTGAGGACAGGCCACCCTCTAGCCCACTGCTAGGGGCACACAGAACTGTGGACAGGCATGTCACTGTCACCTGGACTGTTGACAGCCAAAGCAGAACTCCCCTGGCTGCTCTCAGAACAAAGCTGAGGGAAAGGAGCTCTGTCTAGACAACCACAATGTTAAATCCGGTTGTGGATTAAATATGCATGTCACGGACCAACACAGATACATCGCAAAAACAGGTTGAGGGTAAGACAGCTGGTTGTGCGAGGTTAAGTACTGTTTAATACAGGTTCTAGAAACTGTGTGACATCAAAACAGAGTGGAGACACTGCTGTGTGAAGATGTGAAAGGTAGTCTGAACTGGGTGTGGCAGTGCACAGCTGTAATCCCAGTTGTCTGGGACCAGTAAGATGGCAAGTTTGAGCCCAGCCAGGGCAACATTTCAAAATTTAAAAAGGGCTGGGGATGTCGCTAGGTGTGATGGTCCTGGGTTCAAGCCTCAGTACCAGAAAAGTGCTTTTTTAAAAAAAGGTGGTGTAAAAGGCATAGGAAAACAGATAAAATGCCAGACAGTGGCCATGGGGCAGGCAGGCTGGGTTGGGGGACAGACGCATCACCTTTAGGAGGCTTCTGCAGCAGGGACAGAGGTGAGCATTCTGAGGCTCCCTGCAGATAACCCGTGGGGGGTGCCTGGTGCTGGTGGGGGTGGGGAAGAGGGTGAGTCAAAGCGCCTGAGGGACACAGCCTGTCAATCAGCATTGCGCTGCTCCTCCCAGACCTCCAGTTCCTGGGGGCTTGGTCTCACGGGTCTCAGGAGGGGTCAGTCCACAGAACATGTGGGCTGTTGGCCACAGAGGCCAAGGACTTCCTGGAGATCCTGGGGAGAACCTGGCAAAGCCTTTTTTTCAAGTGGGCACGGGAAGGGAGGCAGTGGGTGCTCCCAATGCCACAGCCAGGATGAAGAGGAGACCCTCACAGCTGCAGCACGGCATGCTGCAAGTATCCCGGCACCGACACTCACGGATGGCTTAGATAGCCAGCCTCTACCGGTCTGACTTCAGAAGCTCTGTGCTGGGCCTCAAGCCCACCAATTCACTCAGTGGGAATAGGAGCAACAGCCCAGCTGGCTCTGGAGGACCTTTTCTGGTCTCTGGAAGTGACAGGACTCACTGAAGCCTCCTGTAGGAAAGAGCCTACAGCAGAGCTGTACCACAAGTCCACGAACCCATCTCCATGCAGGCACTAAGTGTTTATTTCACAGGTAGGGAAACCCTGGCACAGAACTCACTGAGCCTGTGGCGAGGCCAAACTGGGACCTGACCTGGCTGGTCTGGTCTACATTTGGCTCCTTCTCTTGTCTGCTGTGCACCAGTGCTGTCCCGTGGGCCCCTGGCTCCCTGGCAGCCCTGCTATTCTCTGCTCCTGCTCTTCCACTTCCCTGGCCGTCTTCCTCAGGGCCACAGAAGACAGAGCTGACTGTGCTGACTCCCTGCCGGACTCTGGGTGTTCCTGCTGGGGGTGGGGACACTCGGGACCTTCCAGCATCTGTCCCCCACACTGGCAAGCATGGCTTCTGTGAAGCAGCCAGGCTGAGTAGTGCAGAGCCCTGTCAGGGACACCCCAGACAGCAAGAAGAAGGCCCGGGCCTGCCGCCCTTACCAGGAGGTCTGGCACAGGGAGATGACAGGGCCAGCTCCCCTTGAGACCAGCGGTGTGTGATCCTGGCCACTGACCCGAGGGCTCTACAGCTCTGTAATCAATTAACTCCTGCATTTTAATCTCACTCATTACTACCCCGACAGACAATTACTGATCTGTCCTGATGTCCCCCTGCTGGACCTTCTGATGCTCCCCACCGAAATAAACACAGGCAGCTGCACTGCCTGCACAGCTGTCGGACTGCATAACCTTTGTTCCTTTTCTCCAGCCCCACTGTGATTAAATGTGAGTTAATGGATAAAGATGCTTGTTAGTTTTGGGACACTAGATAAAATCTGTAACAGACCTAAAGTCCCAAAGTAAACTACTCAACTCCTTGTTTGCCCGGAACTGATGTTCTGGACACCACAATCTATAGAACAAGCTGCAAATGTCTGCTGACCATCAATACATGACAGTCGACCACTAACCTTTGTCCCCTTTTCTTTAATTCTATATGTTAACTTCCCCCTCAACCCCCTATAAGAACAGCCTCGGACTCTGAGCCAGTTGCCTCTCTAAGCTATTTTGCTTTGGGAGTGCCGTCTGGCCAGACTAATAAAGGTCTGTTTTATTTTCCAACTTGTCCGGTGTGTTCCTTCCCGGGTGTTCTTCGCTGCAGTCAGCTCCTCGGAGCTTTTGGTAAGGCCCTCGGTCTTACACCGCCCTGAAAGACAGGCCAGAGGCAGGAGCACGGGGGACCTGCCTCTCAGGGAAGGGCCCATTCCAGCCGGGTCCGGACTTTCGGTCGACTCCTCATACACTCACACCTGCCAACAGCTTGCTCTCCAGAAGAGCAACCAGCACCCGCCTGAAGCTTGGTCATGGCTCCCGTGAGACCACAAGGGCACAGGAAGTAACAGGTCTCTGGAGCCTCCATAGAAACAAATGGTGGGCAGGCATCTCCATTTTAGAAATGGGGAAAATGAGACAATGGCATGTCTACCTGAGCCTAGGAGCCACACTGTCCCAGGCACAAGGGAGGAGAGGCTGGCTCACGGCCCGCAGGGCCTGCTGGGAGCCAGGCCTGGGAGGGGCCCCCACAGGCACAGCTGGTGGCAGTGGGACAAGGGCTCCCAGGCCGGGTTCTGTGGCCCCAGCCTCACACAGAGGCTGGGTGAGGATGTGTATTGCCTGCATCAGCTCCACCCTCTGCCCACCCAGCTCTACAGCTCAGGGACCTGCCCTCCAACTCTCTGAGTGGGAATACACACACCACCCCTCTCCAGCGACAGCCCCTCTGGGGACCAGAGACAAACACCATACCAGGGAGGGGGCATTTTACAAGAGGGGAGGGGGAAGGACAGGGCCACAAGTCGAACAGCCAGAAAGTGACTGGCCTGCACGCAGGGCAGATGTGATATCAAGGTCTCCCCTCTCCACTCCTGTGTTCCGCTGCCTCAGGTCCTCTCATTACCATTTACCCTGACAACCTTCGGGTCTCACAGGATGTGGTTCCAGAGTGCTACCTCGGGCTAATACTCCCACTTGAGCTGCAAAACCCCAGTGGGGGGCCGGGGATTTAGCTCAGTGGTTTCGCTGCCTGCTGCACAAGCGCAAGGACCAGAGTTCGATCCCTGGTACCAAAAAAAACCCAAAAAACCCCAGTGGGGAGCAGTGTCCCCACCCCCTCAGAAGCTGCAAACCTTGCCTGTAGCAGCTCACACCCTAGAGCTAAGGACTTCTTTCTTCAGTACAGCACCCTCCCTTCCAAAACAAAAACAAAACCAAAATCATACTGGGAAGAGAAACCCAACTGAGTTCCCGAAAATGCAAGAAAGATGGCCTTAAATAAAAAATGTTTTGCAAGCATATGTCACCTAGACAGGGGTGCTGGTGGGGGCCAGATGAGTAAGTCTCGATGTGTATGCAGATGACTGGGGAGACCGCCTGGCCTGAACTGCATGACCCTCCAAACCTGGGGCCTCCTTGCCAACCCTACATGTTCCCACTCAGCAACTGCCCCAACAGTACGGCTTTGAATGCTTCTCCTGCAAACCCCAACACACCCACACCAGGAGAGGTGCAAGTGTGGTCCCCAGGACACCTGGACCCTTCCTATAGGGCTCCCTTCCAGGGCACCATGAGGGAAGGCCAAGGCACCAGCTAGGAATGGCAGGGCCCGGCTCCCCTCCTCATCCACAGGAGCAGTGCACAGACACATAACACAAGGGCAGGGGCCCCACGCTCCCAGTGCTGCCGTCCGGGTCTTCCCAGGCTGCAGGACCACCTGAGAAGCCCTGATCCTGCTGTGCAAAAAGCTGCCCAGTGTCGCCTGGATGTCTCTGCTATCAGCAAGCCTCTTGGCGCTCCCTTCTCAGAGTCAGGAGAATGTGGCTGATTCCTACCTGTCAGCTACTGAGCAAACACGCTAGGTGTTTTCCAGTAACCCTGATAGTGCAGGTCTGCTTGGGAGAGCGTGGCTGTCATTCTCCCATGGATCTTCTCACCAGCGGTGTTGGGGTGTGTCAGGGGGCTCAGGACAGACATCCACCTACTGGCTCCTGGCCCTCTAGGCTTAGGTACTCTGATCTCTGGGCCTTAACTTGCTTCTGTGGAACATCATAATGTCTGCTTTGTGGGAGTTCTATGTGCTGTTTTAGCCTGTTTTCTACAGTTGTAATGAAAATCCCAAGGCCGGGAACTTTATAATGATGAGTGGTTTATTCAGCTTGCTATTCTGGGAGGGTGTGGTGCCAGCTTTGGCTGGGATCTGGTCAGGGTGGGAGTATACGTAAAACAGAGATTGCAGGGCAAGATCAGGAGAGGAGCCCAGGAGGGGCCAGGTTTGTTCTTGCACACGGCTCTCTTTTAAGGGGACCTACCTATGTCCCCTTCCAGGGCAGGATCCTTGGTGACCCGGTTACTTCCCACTCGGCTCCACCTCTTAAAAGGGCCACCACTTCAATCCTACAATACTGGGGGGCAAGTTCCTGACACATGCACCCTGGGGGACACACTAAGAACCATATCCAAGATACAGCCAGAGTCAAATGAGATAACCCCAGTGTAAGTTCCTGCTAAGAGCCAGGGGACAGAAGCTGCTCTGCCAGCTTCCCCATTTGTTCCCAGGGCCTGTTCCCCTTTCCTTTAGACCCCAGGCCAGGGGAGCTCACTGGTGTCCCCCCCCCCCCAAGGGTAAGAGACAGACATCTATAAGCAGGCAAGGGGCATCTGCGGGGGGGGGGGGCTGGTCTCTCTGCTATGGTTTCTACCCAGATGTTCCCCTACAACCTCATGCGCTCGTAAGTCGGGCTTTGAGGATGTGACTAGATCATGGTGTGTGTGTGTGTGTGTGTGTGTGTGTGTGTGTGTGTGTGTGTGAGAGAGAGAGAGAGAGAGAGAGAGATGAGAGAGAGAGAGAGAGAGAGAGATTCTATAGCTAAATGTGATGTTGGGAAGTGAAGCCTGGTTGGAGGAGGTGATCACTGGTGCAAGGCCTGGCAGGGTCTCCCTCCCTCCCTCCTCCCTTGATTCCTCTCTCTGCTTCCCCCTGCCCTGCCACGAGCAGCTCCTTTCTGTTCTGCTCCTCTGCCTTGCTGCCCTTCCTTGGAGCCAGCCCACTATGGACTGAAACCTCTACAAACGGTGAGCCAGATAAACCTTTCCTCCTTTAAGTTGAGGGCATTGGGCATTGTATCTCAGGGACGAGAAAGTAACTAAGACACTCCCCATGTCCCCAAGTGCTGGGCCAACCCAATGGTACATGCGGTGCAGGACTTTGCAATAAAATCTACAAGACTAGGCACTTTTTGCTGACTTAAAAAAAGTATATTCTCTTACAACAGTAGCAACAAGAAGGGCAGTGCTGAGAGGGAACTCCAATACCACAAGTAAGAAGTATGAGATGCAGACTTTTTGAAAAGAGCTTTGAAACACTCAGGCTCTTAAATGCATAAATTCTACGCCTAGGAATTTCCAAAGGAAATCAGAGCTATGCAAAATATTTGCACAAGAGGATGTCCACAGCAGCATTCCTTACAGGAGCCAGAAACTGGAAACCAGCATGTTCCCAGCCCGAGAGCCAGGCCGGGGCACCCAGCTCGGGGAGCATCTGCAACACTGAAACAGAGTACGTTTTTAATGACATGAGGCAGCACTCATGATGTAATTTACACTAGTTTCAATTACAGGAAAAACTCCGTGCAGGGACTACGGCAGCTTCTCTTTTCTCCATCTTTCCTCCCACTCAGCCACTACAAACTAAGATTACAACAAAAAGGAGGGCATATGCAAAAAAGGAACTCAAAGGACCTGACCAATGAGAATGCAGGCCCTCCTATGCCCTCCTTCCAGAACCCCAAAGGACTCCAGACCCACAAGGCCTCCCCCAGACTCCCCACTGGGAAAGGCGCCACCTGAACCTGTTCTGACCAAGGCAGTGTGTGGGCTTCATGGCCTCTGGACTGGCTGACTTTGGGATCCATGAGGAAAGGGCTTTCTGGCCAGGTGCAGGCATAGCCTCAGGCTACAGTGGGGCCCCACAAAGCCTCAGCTCTGCCAGGCCCAGCTGCACACAGGAGGTGCCTGGCCGAGCTCAGCCTCTGAGGTGCACACAACAGAGGTGGACTCGGGAGCCCGAGAACACTGAAGGTGATTCTGACTGCAAACCACACGTGACCCCTTAAAAAGAAGAGACTCTTGTTATTTTTTGTTTTTTAGTGAAAATCTAGCTTGGCCTCAGATTCTCTTCTCGTCTCATCCAAAGGCTTCCACACCAGGTGGGCGAGGTGACGACCCCTGGGCAGGGTGCAGGTCCTGTCCACTGGCCCCACCACACACTCTGGGTAACATCTGTCCTCCACTGTGGGGATGCCGACTGTGTCTCTTGACCTCAAAGGCAAATTGGAAACTGCCAAGTGCCATAGAAACACTCCAAGCCAAGCATGTGCCCACTCTCCTGGCCCACTGGGGAGCCCCCAGGTTCTCGAGGAGCAGCACAGCACTTAGGTTCGACTTGAACCTGACAGTTACAGAAGGAACTGCAGGACAGAGGCTGTGGGGCCAGGGTGAAAATATTCTAGGTTGGTGCTAACATGAGGGCTGCATTACTGGGCATGAGGCCACAGCCAGTGCCAAGGCACCAGAGGAAGGCCAGGGTGGTGGACGGGAGCTCAGTCAAGGGAGCCTAAGGCAACAGGAAGCCCTGTGAATAAGAAGTCAGGGAAAGCTTCTGGGAGGAGAGGTCACCTGGGCTGAGACTGAAGGAGCAGTTAGCAGAATGTGGAGGGAAGCACACCACAGAGGGCAAGCCCAGGCTCACACAGGCAGGCTTCCAGAATCTGAGCTGACTTCCTGGAGGAGAGGGTGCAGAGTCGAGGACGAGGCTAAGACCCTGAGAGGACACACACCATCGAGAGACCGCTGGTTCACCCCTCCCACAGGGAAGCACAGTTCCTGCGAGATGACACCACAGACCATAAGAGCCTGCCAGGGGCTCCCAAAAGTACCCTGCTGCAGAGGATGCCAATGGGCCCACAACCCCAGCCAAGATGGCTGAGAAGCCACATGGGGGCTCCAAATGCCCTCTGTGGTTCCAGATGATGCTTATACGACTTCAGGGACATTTCCAGGTCAACCCAGACAAGACCCTGCCCCTATTTCCCTGATGTCATCTTCAGGGAGCACCATTCAGACCCTCTTACATGACACAAGAGTGTGGGGTGCTGACAGACTCTAACTACAGTAACCACTGGTGACCATCACCTCTGGCTGCTGCCTGTGGCTACCACCTCTCTCCAAAGCCAGTCTGTCCTTCTCAGTGATCTCACAAGCATCCGGGCTGAGGCCAACAGGTGAGGCAGCCCCGCAAGACAGGACTAGAGTGCACCTGCCAGCACTCTTCTCACATGCCTCCTCCTCTATCAAGGCAGGAAGTGCCAACTGCTGCTGGAAGGTCCAAACCACATCGGAGCAAGGCATCGGAAACCTGTCCCTCTCCATGTTCCACCTGAATGTGTGCCTAGCTCAGAGCAGCCTGGGTGGGTATCATGCCAAAAGGAGGCCAGGGGCTCACTGGGAAGGTTCCAGAAGTGTGCCTTGGGGCAGGGACACATCTGCCCAAGTCTTGCAATGCCCTGGGGATGCGGACAAGAGATAGAGAGGGTCCCAGCCCAAGGGGTCACTCCAACACACACAGGACCCTGGAAGGGTGGGGAGACAGGAGGATAGCAGACATCTGAGTCTCTGTCACTCAGCACCAGCCACCCTGCCATTGTGGGTGTGACCCCTGGCTTGGAAAGCAATAGAGTCCCAAGGGTACCTGGGCCCTGGGCAGATGGGTGAAGTGCAGACTGGCCTCTGCAGCAGAGGTAGCCCCCGGAGGTCTCAGGGGAGCCTGTGGGAGGGTCCTCGGTACAGCCTAGATGAAAACTCACAGAGGCATCGCCCGAAGCCTCTTCTAAGCTGGCTCACTACAGAAACCGTCTGTAGAGCCTAAGGGAGGAGAGGGCACTGAGGCAGGTCAACGGGCAAGACTGAGGGCCTTCTGGGAGTCCCTCCCCTACTGGCCCAAGTGCTGCTGAGCCAGCGACTTCCAGGTGTCAGCAAAGTGAGAAGCAGTGTGAGGCCAACAATGCTCCCAGGGATGCTTCCACTCTTGCCTCACCTGATCCCCATCTGGGGAAGGGGTGCTAGGGCCTCCCTGGAGCCTCCTACTCCGGGGGACCAACTCTGGAGAAGGGAGGTGGAGCCCTTCCCCTGGAAACCCACAGGGCTGCAGGAAAGCACCCCAGTGAAGGTGCCTCTGTGGGGTAAGCTCACTTCAAAGGTCCGGGACTCTCCCTTCCCACTCTTGCTTCCAAGAAGCAGGGAGGAACCCTCCTGGGCCTGTCAGTGCCCAGCTCCATGTAGCACTGCTCAGCTGAACTGTGGGGTGGCTCCCATACAGGAATGTGCCTCCCTGCACAGCAGACCCAGTGCTGGTATATGGGGGTCTGAAACCATTAAGGGAGGGCTCCAGACCACCATCTCCTAGGCTGGCAACTGCTGGGGGACAGGACACAGCTGGAGGAAAGTTGGTGTGCGTCTCCAACTCCAGGACCCCAGTTGTCTTTCCTTTTCACTGTGTACAGTCCTGGGGACTGAAGCCAAGGAGAGCTGAGTTATGTCCCCAGCCCTTTGTATTTTTCCTTATTTCGATACAAGGCCTCACTACGTTGCCCTTCAACTTGCCAGCCTTCTACCTCAGCCCCCGAGGAGCTGGGATTACAGGTGTGTGCACCATGCCTAAAAGGATCTCAATTTTCTGAGACTGAGAAAGACCAGGGAAGAAGGACTGGGGGCTGTTCAGGGGTGCAGGGGCTGGACCACTCTCAGCTCTACTCCAGCCAATGGGAGAAGACCCCACACCCACCTAAATGCCCACACTTCTGCCCCGAGGGACTTCTCCGGGTCAGTGGCACACTTCCCACACTCACCCTCCCAGCCCATACCAACTCAGTCCTCAGAGGAAGGTGAGGGCGCAACAAAGACACGGTGGAAGCGCTGGCTCTGGGCTCCCAGTCCTTTCCAGCCTGGATGCCTGGGGCATAGGGTGCCTAAGGGGGTGTCCCTGCAGGACATGTGGGTACAACAGGAAAGGGAGGGAAACAATACCAACGGAAATGCGGAAGTCCAGCACTGCCCCGGGACCTAGTGCTTCCCAGGAGGGCTGCCCCAACACTCTGCCCACACACAGGCCGGCTGAGTCCCCACCCTCACAGGCACGAAGAGCAAGTGCACCCTGAAGGAAGGTGTCTAGCTGCACACGTACCCCGCCCCGGCTGATCCGGAGGATGAGCCCCCACCCGGTACCTTTGTTCCTCTCTCGTGGCGGGAGGACAGGTGATACTGCCTTCTCTCCGCCCCCAGGCGGGTCACTCCAGGTCTTTGTTCTACCTGCACACGCCCGCAGGCTGGGCTCACCCCTTCCCCCGCAGTTCTTCCCCATCCCCTAACAGCCTGCAGGCGGCCCCCGAAGGCTTGAGGGTACCCCGGGTGCAGGGAGAGGAACCTCACTTCTCTCGTTCCACTTTGGTACTAGAGGGACACGCCTAGGCGACCCCTCCAGGTGTGCCCCTCTGGAACCCGCTTCCCCACCCAAAAACCAACAGGGCTCCGTGAAACCAGCCTGGAACCACAGCCCCGGCGGGCCAGCGGCGGCGACCCAGGAGGAAGCCCAGGCACCGTGCAGCCAGGGGACAGACACAGAGGAGGCCGTGAGAGATCAGAGGGCAGCGGTGGCAGCTGCTGGAGCTACCGAGCTGGGGCCGCAGGGAACCAGGAGGCGGCTGGGCCGGCAATGAGCGGGGGCCCCGCAGCGCTCACCTGGGCGTGCGCAACGCGGCAGGGTCGCGGCGGTCCAGCACACCGGGTACGCAGTTGGTGAGTTCGGTCCAGTCGGCGTGCAGCCCGCAGCTCCAGCCCGTGGAGAAGCGGGAGAAGAGCCACGTCTCGCGGCGGTTGGGCCGGTAGCAGGTGCACTTCTTCTGGCCGGGCCGGCAGTCGCAGGGCACCTCCAGGCGCACGTTCTGGACGAGGTGGCGGCCGAAGGTGGTGCCGCCCGTCTTCTGGATGTGCAGGAAGACGATCACGTCGTCGCCCTTCATGTCGAAGCGCAGCGAGCGCTCCAGCTCGCGCACCGGGAAGTAGTACTTCTTCTCGTAGTGCGGGTCGGGCGTGGGGAACAGGTCCAGGTCGTCGGGCGGCGCGCGGCCGCCGGGCGCGCCCAGGCTCAGCCCTGGGCCCGCGTACTGGTACAAGATAAGCATGAAGCACGCCGAACCCGCCACCACCAGCAGGAACTTGCTGGCGCGCTCAACCATGGTCCTGCCGCCGGCGCGCCGCCGCCGCATGTGTCACCATCGCCGGCCGCCCGGGCGAGGGGCGCGGGGCCCGGAGGGCGGGGGGCGCAGAG
>NW_004624732.1:17198381-17210183 GCF_000247695.1 Heterocephalus glaber | reverse complement strand
CGCGCGGCGGCGCGGTCCACGGCCCTGCGTGGCGCCATGGCTGCTCCCCACCCGGCCCGGCTCCCCGCCGCGACCTCCGGCTCGGCTCCCGCTCGGCCCGCCTGGGTCCCGACCCCCACACCGACCGCTCCGCTCCGCGCCGAGAACGCTCTGCGCAGCCCCGCGCGTCGCCGCGTCTCCGCAGTCCGTGCCGCCCCGCCCCAGCCCGCCCCGGGCCCGCCCCCGCGGCGTCTCTTGCCGTCGCCGCCCGCGCCGATCGTCGAGCCCGTCCCCGGGGGCTGGGCGGTGGGTCCGGAGTCTTCGGCCGACCTGGCCACGCCGCTCCGAGGCGCGCGGCTGAGTTCTGGGCACTGATTCCAGCCGGCAGGAGCGTGAGGGCGAAGGAGAGCGTGGAATCGAGGCGCATTCGGCCCTCCTGGGCCCAGGGCGCAGCAGCCGGCGCTTCGGGGCCTGGGTCTCTCTCCCCAGGTCCTGGCCGTGAACTGTCTCCACCCCCGCGCCCCTCTCCCCCCGCCCCGGGAGAAGGGGTCTTGACCTTGCACCTGGCGTCCTGTAGTGCCAAATCGAGAGGGCAGAGCTCCGCTTCCGCTTCAAAGGACCAAGAGTTGGGACCACCACCCAGGGTGGGGCAATGGGGTGGAGGTCAGCAGGGAAAGGGAAGGTTGGGGGCGGGGACCTGGGGCCTGCTCCCCCCTCCCAGTGGTGTGGGCACCCTGACCGGAGCCCCTCTGCGAAGAGGCACTGAAACGTCTGCAGAGGCCTTGCATGTGCAGTCCCTTCTCCTCTGGAAGGAATTTCAGCCAGTGTGCAGTGTTTCCCCTTAGGTTTGTACTCCAATGAAAACGTTACCTAGAGTCGTGCCAACATTCAAAAGTTTTGAGAGTCTGCAGAAAATTCTGACTTCTAGATTTTGTGGGTGGGTTGGAGGACCTGTCACCTGGCCCGCCCTGCCTTGGGTGGTGGCAGGCTGGGTCCCAGCTGCAAGTGGCCTGGGGTGAGGGTGGGGTCTTTGCCCTGCTAGGGGCCTGCATACCTGTGTGAGTGTGTGTGGCTGTACCTCCCTGTTCAGTCTGGGGTCATCAGCATCAAGGGGGGCTATGCCCAGTGCCCACCCACCTGGGTCCTGGCTGTACCGGAGATTTGGTAGTGTCACCATGCCAAGGCCAGCTGGGGTGGGCTCCAGTGGGGTCCAGTGTGGGCTCCAGGAGTGAGTGGGCTTCCAGGCCTAGGTTCCGATGCCCACTCAAGACCTGCCAGGGAGTGCTCTGTTCTGCTAGGGGCCAGAAGGCACTGCCTTGGGCAGTGGGATGATGGTGTTCATTGCATGTCATTTATGTCTCAAAAAAGGCTGTTAAAATATTTCAGACCACACCAGAAAGCCCTCCTGGAAGCAAACCTGGAGAATAGGAATAAATGCACCCCAAAACCAGGGAAAGGGGGCACACAGTTTTCCAAAGGGACCGAGAGAGCTCTCCTGTGGCCAGATGGGTGCAGGGCCCTCACTTCAAGCTGTGGTGGAGAGCAGTCCAGGGCCCCAAGCCCCTGCTCATCTTATAAGCTGCTTTCAAGCTGTCCCCAATCCAGGGAGGCCTGGGGCAGCTTGGCCAGGCTTCCCCAGCAATGATTTCTTCCAGCTAGGAATGGGAGCAAGGTCCCCATGGGGTAGAAGGCTGGAGGGGCTCCCCCGGGTGCTGGAGCTGCCTGCTGCTGCCTGAAATCTCTAGACAAGACATGTGCCTGAACTGGAGGCATTGGCCTGTGTGGGCTGGAGGTGCAGCCCAGACCAGAGGGCACAGGTGTCTGTTAACCCACCAGATGTCCTTAAACAGATGGTCATCCTCTCCCAATGGGGTAGAGACATGGAGAACCCTGGGTGCCAGTGTCAAATGGCGCGATAGCTGTGTCATTTCTGATCCCATCCACAGGCCCACAGCCTAGGTTATGAGACCCATTTCACAGAATAGAAAACTGAGGTCCAGAGGGCTTGAGATCCTGGCTCTGGGGCAGGCCAAACTCTTCTCAGTCTTGTGAGAGTTAGCAGAGCTGGGATCCTGATCCCTGGCTGGCTCCAGCGCCCTCGAAGCACTGTGTGGACCTGAGCTGGGGGTGGTGGTGGCGGCAGTTTATGGCCTAGAGGGTTGAGCCTCAGCTCCTGACCATGGTCACTGCTGCCAGGAGGGAATGTGGCCTCAGAATGTTAAAGCTGGGGCACTTTAGGAAGGCCACGTACCCCTCTGGGCTTGGCCTGTGACCCTCATTCTGTGACAGTTTCACTGTTCCAGCGGGGAAATTGAGGACTGGAGAGGGAAGAAGGGCCTGATAAGGGGTCCCCTCGAACAGTTAAACCTGTGACAAATGGCAGTGGCCTGGGGAAACATGGAGAGACATCGCCCCTGGAGAAGCAGTCTGACCCAATACGACCCTGCCAGAATGAGCGTTCTCTTAGGAAAAAGGATCTTCCTAGTGGGATGCTTCCTAGTGGGCTGTTCTGTCCCGTTTTCCACTTTAAGCCCAGCACATAGGCTGTAGGTGCGTTTCTAGTTCCCAAGGTCAGATGGCCCAGCAGCCCCTGCAGTGGATGCCTGGTGGATGTGGGCACCTACTCTCATGGGGCAGCTTTCACTCAGGAAGGAGCCTTAGGCATCAACAGGCCCGTGGCAGGGCCGCGGCGGATTTCCAGAGGTCAGGGAGGTGTACCCGCACCTGGCACCTGCTTACCGTGTCCTTTCTCTTCCTACCTGATCAGCCCAGAGCCAAGGCTCCCTGTGGCCCTAAAACTGGACGTGACTGTCTGGACAGCTGAAGATTTGCCGCAGGTAGCACTCCACCCAAGGGTTCTCAAAGTTCCGGAAGAGCAATTGCCGCTCCCTGCACCAGGGCTACCTTTGTCCCTTGAACGTATGCTTCCTCGGTTCTTTCTTGTATGGGCTGAATTCAGTCGAAGGAAAAGAAGAGAACACCGCAGCCCTCCACCCTGGGTGGCTGTTCGCAGAATGTGATGATCCAGTAAAAAACAAATCATCAGACTTCTGCTCCGGAAAGCGCAAGCCGTGCTAAGATTTTTGCTTCAGGAGCCAAGTGTGATTGCTTCCCCGCCGCGCGTCCTCGGAGTCCGAGAACCAGCAGATCAACCGCCGCGCTCTCCTCTGGCCTGCAGTCCCGCGGGCGGACGCGCGGGGGCAGCGCCACGGTCGCCAGTTCGCAGAGCGCCCCGCAGTTGACATTGCAAAACTGGGGGATTTTCCATACTTTCCTTGCTGGCTCTCTTTTCGGCTGGCTGCCCACTGTTGTCTCCGAAGGGGTGGAGGGCGCCACGTCTGTCCCCAGAGCCTCGCCCGGGCCAGCCCCGCGTCGGCGCAGAGAGGGGTTTTGTTTGGGGACAAACTTTTAAAGGGGACTCAGGATCGCGGTGGAATCTGAGTCGCTCGTGGTTATGGGCGGGCCGCGGTGCTGGGAAGCCTGGGCCGGGCCTCCTCCTCTAATCCACTCTCCTGCTCCCTTCCCCCCTGGCAAGCTGTCCCCGTGGCCAGTACCCCCAGTACCCCACGGCACCCCATTCCTGCCAGCCCGCACAGGCCGCCCATGGTCCTCGCGGGACGGCTGGGGACATGCTCCAGCTGCTCCCCTGCGGGATGGACTAGGACTCAGAACCCCTGGGACGCCTGAGGACCCCACCTTCCCCTGGAAGGGCCTGCCAGGTGTGGGGACTCCCCCCCAGCCACCCTGAATTGTCTCTGCTGGGTCCTGGCGCTGGGCAGGGTGGACTGCTGGACCACCAGAGCTGCCCTCCGGAGGGAGCCTCGGCCCTATGCCCACTCTTACTTCTTTTTGTGGATTTGGAAGGTCTCCGTCTGTAGATCAGGGACAAAGTGGGAGTACATGCAGATTAATGAGAAGCTGAGCAGTTCGGATAGACCCTAGCCCTGCCTCCTCTGTTGCCAGCTGCAGGCCATGAGGGCCCTGTGGCCCTTCCACAGCCCTTCACCCTGGGTGACTGTTCACCTAGCTGGGGCACTCACACCCCTGCCCTGTCTAGGTCTCCATCCTGCCTGTGTTCCGTGGGCTGGAACAGGTGGGGCGGTGGTGTTGGGCCCCTGACACAGCATCCTCACATGGACCCCAGGGCCGGACACAGACCTCCTCCTCCTGGCTGTCAGCAGACCAGTGCCGGGCTGGGCAGGGCAGATTCCACCTGCTTGTTGAGGCATGGCCTGGCACAACATAGCCCACAGGCACAGCCCTGCTCCTTCTGTGTGGAACCTCTTTGGGGACAAGGCTGGAGGATTCCAGAGCCTGAGCTGGGTCCTGGGAGAGGGGGATGGGTGGGAGAGGGGCAGCATCCATCGGATCCTCCTCCTGGACTGGTGCCTTGGCTTTCTCTGCCTAGAGAGGCCTTGTCTCAGCTGGAATGGCGGCCGCCAGGGCGTGGCAGGGCAGTGTGGGGACCCCTGGCTGGGATGTCCTCCTGGGGCAGGGCAAGGGTGGCAGCCCTGTTGGGGGTTGCGTGATATGGGCTGAGAGGGGCGCTGGTCTGTCTACCCTGGCTCCCCTGGACCACATGGAGCCAGGCGTGGAGTGGGGAAGGGATCTTCTGTCCTGGGGCCTGATGCCACACAGCTCCCCTGGGGAGGGTGAAGTTGTCAGCACCCTCCAGCAGCCCCAGGCCATGGTTGGGCTTGTGACCAGCACACCTCCTATTTCCTGCATGGCAGTCGTCCCCCTCCTGGGCCTGTGACCCTCAATGGGGCCCTTTCCTGGGAGATAAGAGCGGTCCCTGCTGTTATCTGGCCCTGCTCTTAACTCGGTTCATCTCCACTAATGTTCAGGAGACACTTCTGACAGATGAATGTCAGCAGGATGAGTCAGTTACTGATTTCCGCAGGAAGTCCTTTTCCTCAGCGGGGCCCCAAGGCCTTCAGGGGCTCTGGGCCCTGGTGTGGTGGGCATAGGGATTGTGACAATGGGGTGCTTTATGGAGAGAGAGTGCCTGTGGCAGCAGGGCCCTGGCTTTCCCTGGTGGCACTTTGTATGTGGGAGTCACTGGTCCCAAACCCAGGCTTGGCTGCTGGCCGCTGTGAATTTGGCTGGCCAGGCACATCCTGCTTTTTTGCTACAAGTAGTAATGTTCTTGCTGCTAGTTTCTTTCCCTGATGCTCTTTAAATGCCCTCCTTTAAGGAGGGGATTTCACAGACATTCAGAGGAAGCCGGGCCCTGGCTTAGGAGCTCTGAGCAGCAGGAGGGGCCTGGTGCCATAGAGAAGACAAACATGCAGGGCAGCTCAGCACTATGGGGTGTACTGGGCTGTCCACCTGGCCAAGCCCTGTGCAGGTGACAAGGCCGTGTGGTGGCAGGGCTGGTGGGAGGGAAGCTGTGTCTAACGAGGAAGGGGTGCAGGCTTGCTCAGCTTCAGCAGCTGGCATGGCCCACAGGTGAGATGCATGGCCTGGAGGCACCTGTGACATCCCTGTGGGAGTGGGCAAGGTGAGTGGCTGTGCACCCTCCTCCTCCCTCCCCCAGCATTTGCCTTAAGTGGCTCTGCAGGGAGCTCCATTGTTAGCCCCTCTCTACAGATGGGAGGCACAGTCATGGAAGATCAAACATGCTGCCTCAAGGGTGGGCACAGCCTGTGAGTGTGAGGAGGTGCGTCTGGGGAAGGGTGTCTCTGTGGATTCAGCACGCATCTGCACGGCCATGTTGCCTCCGATGTCTTGGGCCCGCCTGGGGCTGGGGAGGGCTTCCTGGAGTGTGTTTGGCCTCTGACTTTGGCTTCTGGTGACTGGCACTCCTTCTACCCTGAGGCTGGTCCTTGGAGGCCACCCTGGCCAGGGACCCCAGGAAGGTTGCAGACAGCCCGTGAAACAGTCCAGAGGTGCTGTTAGGGACAAGGGAAGGGTGTCCTAGCCCAGCTCTGTTTACTAGCTGTGTGATCCCATTTCCCAGGCAGGAGAGCTGAGGCTGAGCAAGGGACCGTGACTTGACCCAGGGGACTGGCCCCTGCCTGATGGGAGCCTAGGCTGAGCTCCTGTCCACAGTCCCACTTCCTGGTACCAGCCTCCAGGAGCCCAAGAGCTGGTTCCAGGCAGTGCCCAGTGTTCCATTCTGCTGTGCAGGCCCAGTGGTTCCACCCCACCACCTCCCCTGTGTGCTCTCCAGCCTCCAGGCTCGGACCCTCTGTGTGGGAGCAGTGTTTCTGAAATATGTTAATATTCAGCTCTCATGTGCATGTCCCAGCCCTGACATTTCCTGCTCTTGCCAGAGGCACAGCCACTGGTGTCATTCGCCTTGGGCAGTGGGGCTTACAGGAGGACATGTTCAGCTCTGGGTCCCTAGCTGGGCACTGTCATTTACATCTGGCCAGAGTCCTGGAAGGCAGACTCTATGGAGAAATGAGTACTGTGCTTCCCAAATCTTTTCTCCTTTAGCAATTCAAATCTGAGGTTGGTGATCTTGAGAGCATCTGTGAGGTCCCAGCTCTGATCAGAAGGGAACCTGTGTCCCAGGGTGGGGTGGGGCAGCAGGGCACCCACAGAGAAATGCGGGTCAGGACGGGGAGGATGAGCGGCTGGCTTCTCCCTGAAGTCCCAGAGCCTCCTCCACCACCAACAGCCATGGGGTGTGACAGCTGGGTCTGGGGGCTGCAACAAGGCCCGCCCAGAGTCCTGCTGGCTCAGTTTTGGCATTTTCGTGTCCCCTCCACCTACTATCATGCCCAGGCAGGCTCACACCAGGGGGTGACCACTTCCCAGAATTCATACCTCTCTCTTGCTTGGGAGATCCTAGGATTCCCAAAGACTTCAAAATTCTGAGAGATCACAAACAGCCTTGAGCCATGCGAGTGGAGACCAGACTGTCCAGAGAGGGGGTCGCAGGGCACTCTCAGATAGCAAAAACTGTCAAGTCTGGGGTCTACACATTGCTGCAGGGTGGCAGAGGTCTGCCTGGAGTTGCAGGCTGTTGGCTGGCTGTAGACGCTGGGGAGGAGCAAGTGCAGGCCTGAGGCCTTGCTTTCTACTTCTGTGTGAATTTCAGCTGTTCATAAACCAAAGGCAAGACATAAAAGAAATCCTTAGCAATTTCTGGCTCAGCCTGGGATCACCTGGTGGGGCTGCATCAGGTTTGCTCTGGTACATGTGGGTGGGATGGGAGCAGATGGGGAGGGAGAAAGCAGTGGCCAAGTTCTGGTTGGTCAAGGTCCACAGACCCACTCCTCCCTGTTACTCTCTGCCCTGGAGGTAGCCAGGAGGATGCAGAGATGCCAGGAGGGTGCAGCGGGTCTGAGACCCTGGGCCTGGAGGGTTAGCACAGCAGCGGGTATTTTACAACCCCAGCCAGAAGGGGACAGCGGTCACACGGCTGGTCCCTTCTCCCCCCACTGTAGGCTGCAGTGGTGCTGGAAACGCCGGGCGAGCCTGGCAGCACCATCTGGAGTGGTGATAATGTGGCCTAAGTTGGGCTCTCCTTCACTTCTGCACTGGAGCTTCCTATCTGTCACCTCACTGGGGTGGCTGAACTTAGGGAAACTCTGCCCATCAGCAGCCCCGTCAGAACCAGCTAAACCTCAAGGACCAAAGTAGTTCCAGGAGCCTTTGAAACTGACCCTCTGATTAGAACCACAGGCGACAAAAGTGGGGCAGAACCTGCATGCTCAACATAAATAGGGGGCTGACTACAAAAGTAAAATATTTGATAGTACACACAGTCTCTTAGCATAATAGAAAACACGTCAAGCATACAATAACAAATTACTCTTCATACCAGAACTGAGAAAATCTCAACTTGAATATGAAGAGAAAATCAAATGATGCCCTTGCCAAGAGGAATCAAGTGTTGGGATTATTTAGCAAGGATTCTAAAGAAGCCACCCTAAAAGTGCTTCAGTAAGCAATTGCATATTCTCTGGAAACAAATTTTAAAAATAGAAACTCTCATCAAAGAAACCCAGAATATGATTCCCACAGACCTTCTGAAGCCTGAAGAAGAGAAAACGATCCAGGTGCCTGGGCTGATGATGGCTGGTTTAGGATGGCCAGTTCCCATGGTGCGATGGTGCTGCTGGTTAGTGGAAACAGGACTTCAAATTCTGAATGGTGATCTTCTCTTGGGCTTGCAGTATGCTGCACGGTGCTCTCTTGATATTGGGCGTAGTGATGAGTGAGCTGCAGTCATGGTCAGGCACATGAACACCAGGTGAAACACTGGTTCTGTAAGTTAGAACCCTGCTGTTAGCTGGGATGGTGTATTACATGCCCTTTCCACCTCTATTTCCAACTTAGACAGTTGTGGGGATGAAACTCACTGTAAGGGAGGAGCACTTGCGTATTCCTGTAGAATAGCAATGCAAATGATCATAGACATCTCATCTGAAACTAAGGGTCAGAAATATTATAAAGCATATTTGATGAATGAGATGAAAGTTACAACATTGTCTGATACTCCACAATATTTAAAAATTGGGATGATAAAGAGATCAAAATGGAAGTAAAATCTCTACTCTACTCGAAGTGCTAAAATGCAGTAGATTATAATGTCACATTTGTATGTTGTACCCAGAGCATCTACTTCAAAAATCATATAGTCACATGCTAAAACACACTGCAAATAGGTCAAATTAGAATACTGAAAATGTTCAGTTAACCCACAGGAAGGCAAGAAAGAGAAATGGAGAACAAGACACAGAGGAAACAAAACAAATAACAAAACAATAAACTTACACATAATAGCCCCAAACTGGCTTTCAAGGGCAAGCAGACTGTGGTAGGTCCAGATGCTGGAATACTGCTGTGGCTGGGACCTGTGCTATCCCCAAAGGAGTGTGTGTTCAGAGGTGGGGATTTTGGAAGGTGATTGGATCAGCAGTGGGTCAGTCTTTCAATGAGATTATTGGGAGGTGATGGAGTTTAAACAGTGGGGCCTACTTGAGTGGGGTGGTCAGGGTGGTGTGACCCTGGGACTGTATCCTGTCCTCAGCCCTTTCCTCTCTGGCTCTTCCCTTCCTCTGTTTCTTGGCTACCATGAGGCGAGCAGCCTTTCTCCTCCACGCCCTTCTCCCATGATGCGCTCCTCCCCACAGGCCCAGAAACAATGGAGCTGGCCAGTCATTGACTGAAACCTTGGAAACTGTGAGCCAGAATGAATCTTTCATCTTTAAGTTGATTTTGTCACATATTTAATCACAGCTACAGAAAGCTAATTAACACAAATGTTATACAACAATGAAAAGGATCAAACTGCTGATGCTGTACATACAATAACTTGGAAGACTCAAGAGAATCACACTGAGTGAAGAAGCCATCCCAAAGGTTAAGCACTGTGTGATGTCATTTATATGACATTCTTGAAAAGACAACGTTATGAAAATGAAGAACAGATTAATAGTTGCTGAGGGTTAAGATTTGTAGTTATAAGAGGGCCATGGGGGGATTCCCGTCCTGGTAGAATGTTCTATATCTTGATTGTGGTGGTGGATAAGTAAACCTCCATGTGATAAATTATATAGAACTAGGGAAAAGGGATGTAAAAAGAATTAAGGTGTGTTATATACAGGTATCAACTCCTCGTGATGAAATTATGTACTGTAAACACATACTAATAAAAATAAAAATAGAAAAAAATTATATAGAATTAAACACACACACACACACTAATGAGTACAAATAGCACAGTAAATCCAAATAAGACTGTTGATTCTGTCAGTGGTACTGTTCTGTGTGTGACATTGTTACTGTATTTCTGCAGGATGTTACCATGTTGACACTGGGGAAAACTTGTGAAGATACTCTGCATGTCAACCTACAAGTATCTCAACATAAAATATTTAATTATAAAAAGCACACCTGATTGCAAAGAGAGTGTGCTCGTGTACGTGATGCCAGCCCCTCTGGATCTTCTAGGAAAGCTGCACTGATCTGGGCTTGCATAAGCCGTACATGACAGTGCAGCCTCACCCTCTTACCAATGTTGTATATGATCAACTTTTAAAGTCTTTTTGAATTTGCAAGGGATTAAAAAAACCCTCAGAATTTCTAAGACTTTTCTATTGTACAGTTAGTTTCTTCAGAACCATAGTCATGGCATTTAAATTGCTGTTTGTAGTAGAGTAAAGGAATTCTAAAGTGTCAGGCTCAAGCTGGGGATTTAGCTCAGTGGTGCTGCTGCCTGCCTCACAAGTGAAAGGTTCTGAGTTCGATCCCTGGTACAAAGAAAAGAAGTGAGGGTCATAATAAACTGTTTATTTCCCCATCCCTCCATAGAGTCTGCAAGAAGAGGATCATGGAGAAGGAATGGATTAGAATTCTAACTCTTTTTCTGATGACTACAAAACATTTATCAACTGGCTAGTGACCACTATTGACTAGGAGATTAGGAGATTAGGTCTGTATTGCTTAGTATTTCTTTTGTTAATGATAGAAACATAAAAGTTTATGAATTTACCTTTGAGTACAACTTTGGTTGCACCCAGGAATTTTTGTTAGGTGTTAAGGGTCATATCACATGTTTTTCTTATATACTGCTGACTTTGCTTTCTTTTTCCTTAAATAATAATAATAATAATAATAATTATTATTATTATTATTATTATTATTATTGATACAGGGCCTCACTATGTAGTTTTAAGCTGACCTGAACTCACTGTGTAGCCAATGCTGGCCTTGAATCCTTCAGCATCAACCTCCTGAGTGCTAGGATTATGGGTGTGTGCCACCATGCCTGGCTTTTCCTTACATTTAAAAAGGTTTTTCTATATCATCTAGATGTGTATCTTCTTAGCAGTATAGCAGTAGATTTTGAAAACAGTATTTCTATATTACATAAATAACATATGGTGATGGCAAGAAAACTAGGGATGGCCAGTTGCAGTGGTGCATGCCTGTAATCCTAGCATTCTGGGAGGCTGAAGCAGGTTGGTCACACCTTTGAGCTTTCCCTTAGTGATTTAGGGAGATTCTGTCTCGAAAAATTAAAAGGCTTTGTCTCAGTTACTTTCTCATTGGTGGGATACAATACCTGACACCCACAAGTTAAAGGAAGAGAAGTTTATTTTGGCTCACAATTTGTAGAGGTTTTAGTCCATAGTTGGCTGGCTCCACAGCAGGTTGGTGTGGCAGAGGGATGTGACAGAGGAGAAACAGTCCAGGGCAGGGAGGCAGGCAGGCAGGAGGCAGGGAGCAAGGAAGGGAGGAGGAGGGAGTTATAGTATCCAGGCCACACTCACAGTAACCCCAAACCCACACACTTCATCAGAAAGATAAAAATTTTAATCCCGTAACCCACCAGATATTACATTAATATTTTGATATTTATAGGAATTTCTAGATTTTCTATGTATACAAATGTATATGAATAAATATTTTAGTGGATTGTTATCATTTATTCTAGATGTCTCTCCAAAGCCACATGTGCTCATAGCTTGGTCTTTGGGGAGGCAACTGGATCATGGGTGTGTGATACTCAACACTGGATTAGTCCACTGATGAGTTTATAGCTAAATGTAATGTTGGGAGGTGGTTTGTAGGAGGTGGTCACTGGGATGTGGCCTGGAAGGGTCTACTCCTTCCTTTCTCCTTCAGTTGCTTTCTGCTTCCAGTCTGCCACGCCATGAGCTCTTTCTCCTCACCATGCTTCTCTGCTATGCTACCCTCTGCCTGACCTTGGAGCCAGCTGACTATGGACTGAAACCTCTGCAAACTGTGAGCCAAATATACCTTCCCTCCTTGAATTTGTGGTTGTCAGGAATTGTGTCTCAGCAAAAGAAAAAAAGTTTCGTTTTTTTTTTTTACAACATGGATAAACTTTATTTTTTA
>NW_004624732.1:17174476-17197844 GCF_000247695.1 Heterocephalus glaber | reverse complement strand
ATGTGTGTCCTATTTATTTCACTTAAGATTATCGCCTCAATGTGCATCCATTTAGCTATAAATGTCTCTAATTTCTCATTTTTGATGGCTGAGTAGTACTCCATTTTATTAAAAAACTACATTTTCTTGATGCAGTCTCCAGTTGATGGGGATTTGGGCTGTTTCCAAGTTTTAGCTATTACAAATTGTGCTATGAACATGGGTACACATATATCACTGTGGTATGCTTCTTTTAATTCTTTGGGGAAGATACCCAACAGGGGAATATCTGGATCAAATGGGACTTCCAGTCCTAGTTCTTTGAGGTACCTCCATACTGATTTCCACAGTGGTTGCACCAGTCTATTTTTCTTAATGTCTAGACAGAATTTCATTGTATGAATACACCACAATTCCAGTAGTCACAAATGATCATTTAGGTTGCTTTCAATGGTAAATACTGCTGTAATAAACATCTTTGCGCCCTCATCTAATTATTACCTCAGAATAAATTCAGGATATTTGAATTTTGGTTTCGAAAGATATGTATGGTTTAGGTTGATAAATATTATCAAATTTTCCTTCAGAAAAGGTTGCCAGTGCGTACTCCTCCTAGCGGTGTGTGACAGCAACGGTCTCCGGCTGCACCTTTTGTGCATCCTGACTCAGCTCCGGTCGGGACAGCTGCCTTCCTGGTCCTGGAGTGTGTCTAGCCAGTTTGCACCCAGGGAGAGGTGCACTTTATGAGCAGCTCAGATGTTCCAGTGGCCACAGTCTCTCTTTCTTCAGGTATCTGCTGAGACATCATTTTTTAAGACATTAGAATTGCCTTCCCTATTCATTTATGCAAAAGGACAACACCCTTTCCCCCATCACCTCCCAACCCTGAGCTTTGCCTTACTTGGTTTCCAGACTCTTACCACCTTGTCTTTCCCTACACTAGAATGCAGGTCCTAAGGGCAGAACTATCAACCACTTATCAAATAAAAGATGATTTTTTTTTTTGGTACTGGGAATCGAACTCGGGACCTTGCGCTACGAGGCAGGCAACAGAACCACTGAGCTACATCCCCGGCCCCAAGATGATTATTAATGTTATTATTGTTAAACTTTATTAGGTTGTAGGTGAAAAATAAAATCTCACTGTTGTTTTGACTTGTGTTTATTAATTACTGATTAAAATGAATTGTCTTCTTTTGCTTATTTATTTTTCTCTTTTTGAATATTATTCATTTCCTTAATTCATCTTTCTTTTGAGGAACAAATCCTTTTTACTTTTAATAGTTCTTTAAATGTCAATATTATATTATCTTTTAGAGATTTTAGAAATTATTTCACATATTTTACTTGATTTTTTGGGGGTGCATATGTAAGTTCTAGGTTTCTGTTTAGTCAAACTCACCCATATTCCCTTGTGTTTTCTTATCCTGGTGTCATGTTTTGACTCTCTCAGCATACCACAAGACTATATAAAAATCATATTTATATTATTTTATTACCTTTACTACATCCTTTTTAATATTTAAATATGAAATTCACTTAGAATGTTTTTCTAGAAAATATAAAACAGAGATCATTTTTTTCAAATTATAAGTCAATTTTCTCAATAACATTCATTCATTTATCCTAATAGTCAAAGCTAGTACCATATTTCCTTGAAAATAAGAAATAACTGGAAAATAAGCCTTAGCATGATTTTTCAGGATGCTCGTAATATAAACCCTCTCCCCCCAAATAAGGGCCAGTCAAGATACTCAGCCAGATGGATGCAATTAGTATGTCCACTATGAAACACGAGGGATATATTGAATTACAAATAATAATGCTAATATATAATTAAATATAAATAATATTATTGATATTAATACTTAAAATGAATGATAATATAAATTATAATTAAGTATTTGTAAATGCCCAAGTGGGTGCCTTTGGATGACAGGTAAATGGCTATATAACAGATGACCTCAAGACCCATTGCTGAGTGGCCAATCAGAGTACAGACACAACATATGAATGACACATGCACTTGATAACAGATGGACATAGTTATAGCTAATGTGAATCTTCATAATTCAACAATTTATTGTGTGTTGTAATGGATGTACTTAATGCCCTTGTGAGAAATAAAGAAATGTTTTCTGACTTTTGGTGTCTGCAATGTTTTGTTGCTTTTGTGTGCACTATCATTCTTAACTATCATCGTTCTTTTGCCACTCCTGTGGTAAAAGACCTCTGGTATTTAAATAAAGAAAAGAAAAAAACAAAAAGAAAAGAAAAAAGAGGAGGCACCCAAAGCCACAGTAAAATGCGACCAAGGTCAACACGGGAGGTAACCAACAGAAGTGGATCTAGAAAGGTCCAGATGTAGGAGTTAGCCAAAGAGCTGTTACTATGTTTAGATGCATCTGTTAAAAGGTGCCAGAAAGCCAGATAACATGGATAACTAGTGGAGGTATTTAACAGAGATACGGAAATTATAACAAAGGCCAAGTGCAAATTGTAGAAATAAAAAACACCTTATCAAAAATGCAAAATTTACTCGCTGAGCTGATCAGCAGCCTGGAAACAGCAAAGGAACTATCTGTGAAAACAAAGCTCCTTCTGGTGTCCAAATAGCTGCCCTAGTTTTCTTATGGTTGCGTTTGCGCAGGATATTTTTTTCCACTCTCAACTTGCAGCCTGCCTGCCTTTACATTTAAAGACGTTTCTGGTAAACAGCAGATAGTTGGATCTTGCTTCTTTTATTCAGATCTCTGCCTTTTAATTGGAGAGTTTCTTGTATTTAATGTAGTTACTGTTACGGTTTGCATCTATGCTCTTGGCATATGCATTCTACTGGTCACATTTTGTTTTACAGTGTTCCTTTGTCTTTCTTTTTCTGTCTTCTTGGGAAGCCAGTCAAATATCTTTTTAGTGCTTTTATGTCTTCTATTGAATTTTTAAATGTAACTCTTTGCTAGACACAATGGGCATTTGTGTAAGGCTCTTAGAACATAATGTCATTTATTCCCTCCTGTCTTTTGTGGTCTTGTGTTCCTATATTTTACTTCTACATATGCTGTTAATCCCACAATTTTTGTAATTATTTTTGCTTTAGTCAATATTCATAAACATATAATGCAGCTACTAATATAGAATCCTATCCTTTGTAGGGCTCTTCATTCTTTCCTGGGATTTCATTTGACATAACTTCTCTTCAACATGAAGGTTGAGAAAGATCTTCTTTTAACATTTCTTGATGTGTAGCTCTCCTTGAGATGAGTCTTCTTTTTCTGAAAATTTCAATTTCTTTCCATTTTGAAAGAATTTTTTTTCTGGATATAGGTTTCTTGACGTAAACTCTAACGAGTAACTTTTTTTTTTTTTTTTTTTTTTTACAAAATTGTGGTGTAAAAAGAGGGGGAGAGAATACTTTTCAACTTATTTGATAAAGCCAATATAATCCTGATATAAAGCTATGTGGCTGAATCTTAAAAATATTGTGCTGCATAAAAGAAACCAGATACAGAAGTGTTTACAGTGTGAATTTCCATTCATGTGCATTTCCACAACATATAAAACTAATTCCTAATGATATAAATGAGGTTGGTATGGGCCATGTAAGTGCGTGCGTGCGTGTGTGTGTGTGTGTGTGTGTGTGTGGTGGGAACATTCTCAGTCTTTATTTGGTTGTTCGAAGTGAATAGGAAAGACCTGTGCATTTTGATGCATGAAAATTAATTTAAAAGTAGTATTATGGAGGGAAACATATGTCTATATTTATTTTCATTGTTATAATATTTAAAATTATATTTTTGCATTGATTTCAGCAATTTTATACTTTTAAATCTACCAAGCTTTAAAAAATAGCTCCCACTGAATTTCCTTTATGTCAAAACTTAGCGCACACACACTATAGGCCAAGTTCATTTGAATAACAAACAGTAAGTAGTAGCAAATCAAATTCAATAACACTCTCATCACAAAATAAGATATATTCCAATAAGATGAGGAGGAAACACATACAATTACCCTAAAACACATGAGTAAAGGGAAGGAGACTTGCTTAACTTTTCTTGTTTTGTTGTGGGACAGGGTCTATCTATGTTGTCCAGGCTGGCCTAAAACTCCTGGGCTCAAGTGATCCTCCTGCCTCAACTTCCAGGTGGTCGGGGCTACAGGTGTGCACTGTCACACCCAGCTCTCACTAACATTTTGAGGACTGAGTGCCCCACACTGAGGGAGGCAGAGCACTGGGGAACGCCGCTCTGTCACTGAGCAGGGTCTGCCATGCCTTTATTTAGCAGGTGCTCAATGAATGCTGACAGAGGAATGAGGTCACAGGACATCCCTTCTGCTTGTCCTCCCACAAGCTTCTGCATGAAGGCTGCCTTCTCTTCTTTCTTTTAAAACTCCACCAGTAATAGCCAACCATGTCTGAAGTCTTGCACAGGCATTGCTGCCAGGATTTGGCAGGACTCAGCTCATAGAATCCACAGGGCCAGCTGCAGGTGGGCACTGCTCTGGTCACCTCTTTGGTGGCCACTGGCAGGTGGGAGGCAGTGGAGGGGCAATGTGTATATGGTGAGGCGTGTTGTAGTTTCTCTGGCGGCAACTCCAACCCGGCGTTCCTAGGGGCAGCGTGCCTGGAGGAGCTCTAAGGAACACCCCTAGTGTTTGAGATGTCGAGACCAGAACGAGCCCTGCCTGGGGCTTGCACTCGCACTCTGCCTGGCAGTCTTAGGCAGGTCTGCTCCACTGTCCTCACACCCATCCCTGAAGGGTGGAGCTTCTGTTGTCCTCAGTTTATAAGGGAGAACACTGAGGACCATGGAGCAACGGCCCAGCACAGCTGGTGGCTACAAAGTTGTCAGGCATTAGGTTGTGTGGCTTTGTTCGAGGATGTGGGCTGTGAGTGACTGAAGACATTGAGGTCTGGGGATCCCTGGAGTCCTGAGGAAGTGGGTGCCCACCAGCTGGCCTGACCCTGGGCCTGGCTGCAGGAGAGCCAGCATCCAGGTGTCAGGACAGGTGAAACCACAGCTCAACCAGGACTCATACTGCTAAGCAACTCCGCTAGGGAGGAGCCCTTGGCTACAAGACCATAGGCTCCTGGCATAGGTTGGATCTTCAGTGTCCCCCAGAGGTCTGTGTAGCACATGCTCACGCCCTAGGGTGGCACTGTGGGGAAGTGGTGGAGCTTTTAGGAGGTGGGGTCTGGAGGGAGGTCTTAGGGCATTAGGGGTGTGCCCTCAGAGGAGGTTGGGGGACCCTGCCCCTTCCTCTCTCTCTTTCACTGCTGGCTGAGAGGTGAGCAGCTCTACTCTACCACACACTTCTGCCGCATGCCCAAAGGCAACAAGGAGCATTCTGCAGCCAGGGACTGAAATCTCCAAAACCATGAGCCACACAGACCTTTCCTCTTTATAAGCTGATTATCCCAGGTGTTTGGTAGAGTGACAGAAAGACTGTGACACAGCTTCCAAGGCCAGGGAAGGTCTGGCCTCATTCCTGCCTCAGCTGCTGCACCACTGTGGCTCACAGCTCTGTGGCCTTGGATAAACCAGCCTCTTCTTCCCAGTTCTTCATCAGCAAATGAGGATAATGGTATAGTAGAAACCGCACTTCTGTTGCTTTATAGGTGCTACCATAAGTGTACCCTATAAACACACTCTGTGGTGAGGCTCTTTCCTAGCTCTACCTTCCAGATGAGGAAGCTGAGGCTCAGAGAAGTCAGGATCAGGACTGTTTGTGCTCTGTGTCCTATGTCTGAGACCCCTGCCTGCAGGGTGTGACCAAGGGGGACAGGGGAGCCTCTAGTGAAGAGGACATTGGCTGCACAGGGAAAGAAGGGTGTTAATTGCCACCACAGCAGCCAGGTGTGGTGTGCTGCTCTTCCCAGGCCTTTCCCTTCAGGCTTCTGGGTGGTCACCTGAGGATCTGAAGTACCCACAAGGGCTAGGGATGTAGTTTAGCAATACAGTGCCTGCCTGGCAAGTATGAGGCCCTGAGTTCAATTCCCAGTACCAAAAAAAAGGCTAAAGTACCCATGGCCTGCTCCAATCCTAGGGATGGCCAGTATCCCATCCTCCCAGGCCCTTCTGTCCTTCTGCCTTTGCTTCCCTCTGTCTGCCCCTCTCTGATTCACCCTCCTCCCAGCATCCTCCTGGTGTTGCCTGTGCACCTCTGGCTCCTCCCCAGGAAGGCAGGGTGCATCTGGGTCCACCAGCTCTGGTACTACTCTCAGAGAAGAAAACTGCTTCTGAGCTCCCTGGACATCATACTGGGAGCTGTGGTCGTAAACATGACTGTAGTTGCCACCATGGTTTGGATCTTAAATGCTCCCCAAGAGCCCATGTGTGGAAGGCTTGGACTCATCTGTGGTGCAACTGGGAGGTGGTGGAACCCTTAGGAGCTGATTTATGTCAGGTATTGTGTCCCAGTGACAGCAACCTGCCTAACATAATTGCTCTCAGTTGTTAAATTCAACTAATTACCAATGAGAATATCACAAAATTTTATGTTAGAAGTAGGATTTGGAACATTAGTGGATTTAAGCATGGAAATGTGGAAGTTGTAATGTCTTTCCTGGCACAGACTTTTAGCACTTCAGCAAGTGAAATTTTCTCCTTGAACTTCATTTGCTCTGTCCTGCCTTTGAAAGAGTTTGTTCTGAACTTTGTAAAAGATTAAGCTGCTGTTTAATGACCCAACGGCTCATCACTTAATCCTGAGAGCAGATTTCATGCTCCCACACAGCTCGAAACAGCCTTAGGTTTCATCGTCACCTTCCACTGAGTACTGAAGCCTGGACATGATGTGTGTGGGCAGCTGTTCCTACTACCAGGCATGCTGTGGGCAGCTTCAGGTACTGTCTCATCATCTCCAGAGCACCAAAACCCCTGGATGTTAGCCTTGTGCAGGTGGAACTGTGACAAGTCTGACATCCTAACCATAAAAGAGTGAAGTCTTTCTACTTTTGAATGAGGGAAACTGTGCAAGCCAATAGTTGACAGTGGACTTCTAATCAGGGGTCTTTATTTTAAGTTCTACATTCTATAGTAATCAAATAAATATCACGTGTTGTTGGTCACTGTGAACTTGTCTGGTGAGTGTGCTCTCTTGAGCTGGTTAAACATTACCTTATGTTTTATTCTCAAGTACATTTTTTATTTTATTTCTTAGCAAGCTCTTAAATTCACTTGTAGTCAAGAAATCTCCAGCCGAACCCCTGTTGCCATTCTTGGGTCCTTGCAGGAAAGAGAAAGGTGTCTATAGGAGTCAAAGTGGGATAAGTGTAGGGGAGATTAAGCAGGGTGGTATGAGTGTTAGGGCAACTGGACTTTGGCCTCTTCTGCCAGTTGTCATGGATGTGTGGCTCTGAACTTCATGCTAGCCCTTGGACATTTGAAGGGCACCACACATGTAAACCTCACAGATTCAAAATGCAGGATAAAGGCTTTAGAAGACACACACTGGAGGTATTGTGGAAGCTAAGCCTCCTGTAGAGATGATATTGGTGATAATGATAATATTCATGGTGATGGTGAAGATGAGTGTGATAATTATGATGATGATGGTGGTGGGGTGGTAGAGAAAATGGTTATGCTGGCAGTGGTGATGATGACTGTAGACGTGATGGTGGTGGTGATGACTGTAGATGTGATGGTGGTGGTGGTGATGATGGTGACAGTGATCACAGTATGGTGGTGTTGATTGTGGTAATTGTGGTGTTGGAGAAGATGGTGGTGGTGATAGGAGTAGTATGATGGTAATGGTGATTGTTTGGAGAAAGCTCATTCTTTTCCACTCACCTTTCTTTTCTCCACTTCCATTCTGTAGTCACATGGTATCTAGAGTAGCAGCAGCTATTTTATAACCATGAGACAGCAGAGATGACAATGAACAATGGTTTACTATGTGAGTCTATTTTTTTTTGAGACAAGGTCTTGTTATATAGTTCAGGCTGGCCTTGAACTCACTATGTAGTCAGGGCTGACCTCAAACTCATGGCAGTTCTCCTGCCTCAGTTTCCCAAGTGCTGGGATTACAGGCATATGCCACCTTACCCAGCTACTATGGAAGTCTGAGTGGACAGACAAGAGCCCAAGACCTGGATGTTCTAGATGAACATCTGAGCCAGTGCCACTAGAAGCCTGCCTTCCAATCTGTGTGGTTTTTTTTTGGAGAAAAATAATCCATGTTTGTTTTAGCCACTGTTGGTCATTTAAGTTTTCTGTTACTTGCAGCAGACAATACTGATAAGAGAAACAGACTGATGGGAAATGAGGACTGTCAGCTGGTGTAACATAGAGTCATCAGTGCTTCGTTTGAGCATCTGTCCTCTCTTTTCACACAACACTCTATTCTTATGATTTCTATTTCTTCTTTATGTGCTTACTAACTTTAAACCTTCCATCGTGTATCTCATTATATGAGGTATCTGGAGGCCTAATGCTCAATTCGTTGTGTCTTGTGACTCTTGCTCCTGATGGCTCCCTTCATTGATTGTTTTGTAGTTTTGATGAGTGAGCTCATGTGCACTGGGGATTTATCTGTGGGACTTCGTGACCTGGATTGAAAGGATTGATACATACTTCTGTTGCCAGATGTCCATGGAATGTTACCAGCCCCAAAATACTTTTCATGCTAATTTCTTGGTTTGTGTGGTATTTATTCCATGAGGTATAGTAAATGCGAACCCTAAACCCTCAATCTTGAACAATGTGGGCATCGGGTACGAATTTATGAATTCTCAGGGATGATTTTTCTTTTTCTTTAGACCTCAGGCTTAAACAGCAAAACAAACAAACTTGGCATATTGATGTGGAGCAGAGTGTGGGAGAGGGAGAACGGCAATGGAGGAGGCAGGACTCAGGTCCTTTGGGGCCTTCAAAGAATGTGTTATGTGGTTTTGCCCTGAATTTGAGGGGAAGGCATGAGAATGGTTAAAAAGAGTGACTCCTGTCCTGCCCTGTCCTGACCAGTCCTATCCTATCCTAGCTTATCCTATCCTATCCTATTCTATCCTTTCCTACCCTACCCTACCCTACCCTACCCTATCTGGTTTCATTTCTGTTTTCTGCTGGCTGCTATAGAATTGAAGTGGGATGTGGATGGGGATGAGGGTGGAGCTGTGTCCAGTCTTCCTCCAGGTGAAGAGAGGCCTGGGCCGGTGAGGGCAGTGTCCTGTGGTTGCTGTGGCTGGGTGGGCCTTCCCGGGGCTCAGCACAGATGGAGGGCCACCCATGCCAGGTCAGTTTCTGGTGCAAGGTCCTCACCTGGGGCCTCTCTGCTTGCTTTGAGTTAGACCCTGTGCTGGGGACTGGGCCACGAGGCTTGCCCTTGGCTGGCCTGTGAGGCAAGTCATGTACTTTTAGGACTAGAAGGGCTCCTCAGTGCGGTCTGGTGTCAAAGCCAGGAAGGAGGTAAAGATGGGAGTGCTCCTGGCCCATGCCCCAGGTGCACATAACTGCTGCTGCCAAATTGCTGCCTTTTCTTGGTCTTAGTTGACTCCTCCTCACCACCCCATGTTACAGGTGAAACCACTGAAGTGAAACGGCTGACAGAATATTTTAGAGACTCAGCCGGCACGTGGGGATGCAGGGGTGGGAATCTGCAGTTGGATCACATCCTTGCCCCAGAGTTCCTGGCCTCACATCCTGCCAGGGAGGGCTGGACCCCAGATGCATGCCAGCTGCAGGGCCAGGCTTCCCCTGGCCCATATGTGCACATGTACTCAAATATAAACGCACGTGTGTGTGCACATACCCACTCCTGTGCCCAAGCGCATGGACACCCACACTTTGGGTTGGAGTGCACACCCCACTCCAGGCAGCCCAATGTGCTCCTCCCTGGAACCTGCTTCTCAGTGCCTGGTGTGGCTGTGGCAGGGCACTAGGATATGCAGTGCAGAGGTGAAGAGAGGTTTTCCATTTTCGAACAGTGTCCAAGCCATTATCTGCAGACACAGCCCCACAAGCACCACATTTTACACTGCCAGTGCCTGGCCAAGAAACAGCGCTACCTCTGCCAGCTGCTGGGTGGTGGAGGCATTCCAGGGATGCTGCGTGGGCTCCAGCCTGACCCTGCAGGCCTTGAGGAGGGCTCCTGCTGGGACAGCATTTCCAGGGCAGGGCCGGCAGATTCAGCCTCCAGGGCTGGAGGGCTGGTGGCCAAGTCCTGGCTGGCTTCAGGCCCGGGAGGAGCACAGCCTGCTCTCCCCATCCCTGTGCCCTGCACCTGGCCCAGCCGGGAGAGGTGTTCCTTCAGGCTTGTCTGCGCCTCAGAACTGTTATGATTCTGTGACAGGCAGGCTATTCACATGGCTCGAACCCCAAGAGCTGCAGAAGCTCCCAGGGAAGGGTCCCTCCTGCCCCCATGCCAGCCTTCCTCCTCACCAGCCAGTGTCAGTGTCTCTTGTGTGAGTTTCCAGAGATACTTTCTACACATTTTAGCAGACATATGTATGCACTTCTCTTTCCCTCCATTTCTTGCAACATTACATGCTGTTCTTCATGGGTTGTTTTCCCTTAACAGTGTCCTAGTGGAGGCCCCTCTAGGGAATCTGTATTAATTTGGGGAGTTGCATCATAGTCTGTGGTGTGCGGGAATGACAATTATTCAATAAGAATGCATCCAGTTGTTCAAAGCCCTTGGGGCAGCACCTACCACACGCCCAGTGCTGTTCTCAGGTCCAGAAGAGATGTTCCTGAAGAGGGCTCACTGTGGTATGTGTGCTCCCTGGACAGCAGGTCTGGGTGGGTGAGGCCAGGCTGGCTACAGAAGACATGGAGCCCTGGCAGCTAGGCCATGAGGTGATTTTTTTGCCACTCTCTTAAGAGCAAGCACTACAAACATTCCAAGGCTTGTTTTTACCTGATGTTTATGATTTTAGCAAAGCACATGTTTAAATATAAGGTCTCTTGGCTCCTCTGCCCCTGTGGGGTCAGGCCTGGCCCTGTCCTGCTCTCCATGGCAGGGCCGGTGTGGTGTGCTGAGTTCAGTTCAGCTCCAGGCCTGCCTGCACAGCCCACACCACGAGAGGCCCGCCTTGACCATGTATGGATTTCTAATCCTGCCACCAGTCTCTCCAACAAAGTCACCAGGCTCATGGGGACCCCTTTACTACCTCCTGTTCCCCTCAGGGAAAGCCAGCCACCTTGTAGCTCAACTCCAGGACCCTCTCTATTTCTCAAAGCAGAAGCAAGGAAGGAAAACCCAAATTTAAGCAACATCTACTGTGTGCTCTCTTTTGATTATAGAGGGAAAATAAAAGCTGAATTAGTCACAGTGTAGTTGGTGTTTATAACTCAAGTCATAAAGTCTGACACAATTATTGCAAGTGGCAAGCAAATTTGAAAATGAATTTCTTGGTGCCCAAAGAAGGTTAGCTTAGAACATTCAGACTTGCAAATATATACATCCTTGACTGATGACAAAGCTTGCCATAGGAAAAGAGGATTAAAAAAAAAATGATGGGATTATTGAGCATCTAAATGGGGGAGCAACTTACAACCTTGGCCCCTACTTCACATTATTCACCAAAAGCCCAGCTCCAAGCTGATCTAGACCTAAGTGGGAAAGCAAAATAATATGGCTGTTGTTTGGATCAAGAATGACCCTCAAAACTCTCATGCTTTCTGAGGTAAGGCTTTCCGAAGGTAATTGGCATCATGGCTAAATGTGACATTATTGGAAGAGGCACAGATCACTGTGGGCCTGACCTGGAAGGGTGTATCTTCCTCCTTGGCTCCTCCCTTTTCTCTCACTGCTTCCTGCCTGCCATAATGCAAGCAGCTTTTCTCTGTGGCAGGCCCTTCCATCATGCAGTTTCTGCTCAGAGCCTGCTGACCACGGACTGAAACTTCTGAAACCATGAGTCAAAATAAACCTCTCCTCCTTTAAGTTCCTGGTGTCAGGTACTGTGTCTAGCAACAAGAAAGTGAGTAGGACAATGGCTTTCTGAGATTATATAGGTGTCTCAGTCAGAGTTCAAGCAGAGAAGCAGCCAGCCAGTGATCATGTGTGTTTTTGTGTGTGTACATATGGGTGGATCTGTTACATGGAGTTGGCTTACACAGTGCTGGGAACAAGCCTGCAGTCCACTGGCCAGGCTATCAGGAGGGTAGAGCCAGGGGCTGGCTGTAGAAAGACCTTTTAATTAATTGAGTCAGGCCTGTCCAGGATAATCTCTCTTTTGATTATAGTAAAGTCAACTGACCAGGAGCTGTAATCACATTTGCAAGATCCCCTTGCTGGACTGGGAGGCTGGATTTTGAGGGTAACTAGAGGAGGTCAGCATGCTCTGAGGCCACTGCCTCCCTGTCACCTCCCCTCTCGGCCCTACTGAAAGCCTGCCAGGAAAGACGCCTTGGGGGCTGTGGTGCAGCCCAGCCAAGCAACACACTGCACTGAAAAGCCATCACAGTGAGAGAATGACTTTATGACTTGTGGCAAGGAAGGACTTTTAAGTAGGACATAAAAGCAGAAATCACAAAAAGGAAGACTGACCAGTTGGGCTACATTATAATTAAGAATATCAGTTTACCTGAGGACCATTAAAAGACCAAAAGCAAGCTCAGAGCAGAACAGATTTGAAGCATGAACAGCTAGTGGAAGATCCTTTCCAGAATATATAAAGAGCTCCTACAAGTCAATAAGAAAAGCAGAGAATACAGTAGAATATTGTGAGAGACCTGAACAGGATCTTTGGCACAGTTAAGCTTAACAGAGTTTTCCTAACATGTGAAAAGGTGCTCAGCCTTATTGAGTCGGAGAAATGCAGGTTATAAACACAATTGTGGTGGTTTTGGAACATGGTCATGAATTCTTTCATTCTCTTCTCTTCCATAGGTGGAACTTGACTTCCTGTCCTTGAGAATGGGCTAGGATTCAATGACAAAGATATGGCAAAAAGAATGAGGTATCATTTCCAACACTAGGTCACGAGACAATGTGACTTCTCTCTTTCTCGCTTTCATCACTTTCCTGGGGACATGTAATGCCACGACACGAGGACCACAAAGCAGCCCTATGGAGAGGCTCACAGCGTAAGGCTGGGGCTCATGCCATCACACCATGAGAGTGTACCACCTTAGAAGTGGATCCTCCAGCCCCAGCTGATGTCTTGACCGAGCCTTGTGAGAAACCAGAGCCACCCAGACCAGGTACTCCTGACTTGCTGACCTACAGAAACATTAATTATCAGATGTGTGTTATTTCAAGCCACTAACTTGTGAGGATAATTTGTTATGCAGTGCTAGATAATGGAATACCTTTATTTGTCAGGATAATTAACATGTGAAGGAATGATAGTACCAAGTCTTGATGGTATTGTGGAATAGAGAGCAGCTGAATTTCACACAATGCTGGTGAAAGCATAGACTAGTACAACCATTTTGGAAAATAATTTGATATTACTTCTGTTTCTACTATTTTCTAAATAGTTGAAGCATCCATCTCCATTGACTCGTGCTCTATGGCCCAGTAATTCTGTTTATGGGAATGCATCCAACAGGCATGTTGCATCAGGCGGAGGTCAGGGTGGCTGGGGTCCTCTGGTGAAGAGGCCATCCACTTCCCTGGCTCATCTCTTCATCCTGGCAGGGATGCAAGAGTTGAAGAGAGGCTGACTCAGAACCAAAGTCTCTCTGGCATGGAATAGGAAACTCAGATAAGGAAAGCGAAGTAAAGAAGTTTTACTGATAATATTGCAGAAGGGAGGGGGCAGGGCAGGCTGCTGCACAGCCAGCAAGCTGTATGGCAAGGAAAAGCTCAAGGTGAGGTTCACCATTTGGAGTCTTTGTCTTGCCCATACTTATAGGGGGTAAGCCGATTTTCTAAAAATAACTATATCTCTGATTGGTACAGTCGGGTCTTAGCCTTTGTTTCTGAAATGGGCCAAGGTTTACAGGAGCTATGGGCACATGTCAAAAGTATGCAAAAGTCCCATGAAGGGCAGCCTCCTCCAGTGCATCACATCATAAGCATATGGTTATCTCTGTTACACTCCTGCCCAGGTCATGCCCTACGCTGCCTATCCCTCCCTAACTGTCCCTGCAGGTATGTGTGTATATATAGAAGAGCCAACATTTATTTTTCAGAATAAATTACCTATATCAGGCATTTTGTGATAGCAACAGAAAACAGACAAAGACGAAGCTTAACATAAAAGAGCCCTTATCATCCAATTCCATTTAAGTGAAGCCATTCTTGGTGAATGAGATAGAGGGGTCCCTGGAGGCTTCTGGGGGAGCTGGCAATATGATATTTATTTATTTGTGTGGTACTTACACTGGTGTTCATTTCATCACATGCACATTTTTGTTTTGTACTTTTTTCTGTGTGGATTATACTTTATAAAAAAACCACACCCCAAGAGGATAGTACAGCATACCTTGTCATAACAGCCCTCAGCCTGGGCTCAGCAACCCCTCCAGTGTGCAGTTCAGTGGGTGTCATTTCACCATGGCCAAACTACACAGCCAGCCCGCATTTGCCAGGTGAGCATGACCTCCAGGGGTCCATGGAGTGTATGTCCTCTGGGTAGTCCTCCATGGAAAACGTTCTTGTGATTAGAGCTGGAGGACAGAGTCCGAGCTGTGTTCTCTGGTGAGGGCCTGTGGTGCTGTCCATCAGCCTGGCCTGCCCACTTGAACAATGGAAAGGTGGAATGGTGGATTTGGCACTGTCCCAGGAAGGCGAAGAGTCTCAGCCTGATTCTCACTGCACATGTGACTACATCTGCCCTGGAAGGCACTGCCAGGATGGGCCTGCTGCAAGGGCCAAGCTCTCCCAGGGCTGTGTGTTCTGCATGGTGGAGGACAGTCTGAGAGCTGACTACAGTAGGCTGTGGTGGTGGGAACTTCGGGTGGACATGTCCAGAGCTGGAGCGAGCAGTTGCCTTAATGCCAGAGAAACATCTCAAGATGCACGAACTAGCAGCATGCTGCTGTGTGGGATGCGGAGGGTACAGCTCTACTTCATTCTCAATGCCTGTGCCTGTGGGAGCATCCTGAGCTGCTCTGGTCCAGGGGAGGTCATGGCTTGTACCACACGGGCACCTGGTCCCAGGTTACCTGGCCATGGGTTGCCTAGTGACCTAGGGAAGGAGGTTGGTGGCTCCTGAGCCAATCTGATGGGGACCCTCTGTCATCTCTGCTGCATCAGGGCCAGAAAGGAGCATCCTCTACTCCCAGAAGTACCCAGGAAATTTGGGCAAGAGCTTGGGACTGTCTCCCTTCTTAGGAGTTGGCGAACTCCTTTGGTTCTGCACATAGCTCTCCTGGGAAATCCCTGGACCTGGGGGCCATCACTGTCAGGTCCTGTTCTCATCCATCCTCCATGAGAAAGCAGACTGAGTGCCAGGCAGAGAAGAATTCAGTGAGGGGGCAGCCCCACCAGCAGTCAGTCAGAAGGCTCAGTTTGTAGAAACAAAGGTTTATCCCACATTGGCTTAACAATAAGGGTCATTTTAAAGAATGAAGATATTCACATATGATAAAATTCCCCATTTTAAAGTGTGCAGTTCAATGGATTTTAGTATTCACAGAGTTGTGAAGCTATCACCATTGATTCCAGAACATTTCATCCCTGAAGGTGTCCCCATTATCAGTCACTCCTCCTCCCCTCCTGCCATGAACCTACTCTTCGTCTTTTTGCATTTGCCTATTTTGTCTATTCAGAATACTTCATATACACTTGAAGCCTTCTGAGTCTGCCCTCATTCACTTAGCATTGCAGGATTTCAAGTTTCATCCACATTACAACATGCTGATGTGCTATATATAGCATGTATCAACAGTTCATCCCTTTTTACTGCTAAATAATAGTACATTGCATGACTTAGTTACTTTTCTTGTTGCTGAGACAAAATGCTCAATGCTCAAAGTTAAAGGAGGAAAGGTTTTTTTGGGCTCACAGTTTGTAGAGGTTTCAGTCCATAGTTGGTTAGCTCCAAGGCAAGGTGGCATGGCAGAGGGGCATCACACAGTTGAAACAGTTCATGGTGGGAAAAAGGCAGCAACCAACAAGCTATAAGAGACAAGCAGTGACCCTCTTTCTGCCCCTTATATCTTATGCAGGCTACCCATCCTTAGGGAGGGTAGCACTCAAACCCATGGTGGGGCAGCCTTAATCCCAACATTGCATCCTTGATCGCAGCAGCACACACCCTAAATCCAGCCATCTCTGAAATGCCCCACCTATGACCTCATGAGGCTTTGGTGGGACTTCTAGATATAGAGCCATAACAATGAACATATCGCATTTTGTTTACTTATTCATCAGTTATTGCTATTTGGGTTGGCTATTATGACTAAGGCTGCTATGAACATATGTGTACAAATTTTTGAGTACATACATTTTCCCTTTTCTTGGGTATAGACAAGGATCTATCCATACTCCTCTTACCTAGGAGTGGAATTACTTGGTCGAATGGTAACTTTATTTTTAATGTTTTGAGGAACTTCCAGACTTATTTCCAAAGTGGTTGAGTCATTTAACATTCCCCCCAGCTGTGCACAAGGTTTCCAGTCCTGCACACTGTCACCAACATGTGCAATTTTCTGTCTGTCTGATGAGAGTCATCCCAGGGAGTGGGGTGTTATATTTCACTGTGGGGTTGATTTGAGTTTCCCTAATGACTGGTGGTATTGGGGATGTTCCAATGTATTTATTGGCCATTTGTATATCTTCCTTGGAAAATTTTTAAAATTCAGATCTTTTGCCTATTTTACAATTGGGTTGTCTTATGTTCTTTTCTGTATATAGACCCTTATCAGTTGGATGGTTTATAAACATTTTCCCCATTCTGTGGATTATCTTTTCACTTTCTTGATAGTGTCCTTTGGTTAACAAAATTTTAAATTTTGATGATTTTCTTTTTTTTTTTCCACCATTAAGTTTATTGGTACATTTTAGGTAATGATTTTCAATGTTTTTTTTTGGTTACTTGTACCTTAGGTATCACATCTGAGAAAACACTATAATTCAGTGTCATGAAGATTTGTATATCTATGTTTTCTTCTAAGAGTTTTATAGTTTTAGCTCTTTATAATTGTTAAGCTTTGATCTGTTTGAGTTAATTTTCGTACATACTATGAGGTAGGAACCTAAATTTTTTCTTTTGCATGTGGATATCTTATTGTCCTAGTACTGTTTGTCAAATAGTCTTTGTGTCCTTACTGAAACTCAAATCCATAGATGTATGAATTTATTTATTTCTGAACTCTCAATTCTGCTACGTTGATCTATTTCTATATCTTTGTGCCAGTATCATAGTCCTGATCATTGCAGAAAGTTTTGAAATTGGGAAGTGTGACTCTTCCACCATTGTCCTTCTTTAAAATTTTTAAAAAAACTTTTCTGAGTCACTTGCATCCCCATCTGATTTTGAGGACCAGCTTGTCCATTTCTGTGAGAAAGGAAGGTGGGCTTCATTCTCTTTCCTGGCAACCTCTCCAGTGTGCAGTTCAGTGGGTGTCATTTTGCCAGGGCCAAACCACACAGCCAGCCTATGGTTGTCAGGTGGGCAAACCTAGTGGGCTTGGGGCTACTAGCTCAGTGCGCCCTACTGCCACCCTTTACTAACTGTGAAGGGTCCCCAAAGCTCAGTCTGAGTGAGACAAGAGGGGGATATGCATCAGTGGCTGTGCCTTGCTTTGCCTGATGACTACAACACACATATCAGTTGAGGTTGCTTTTTCAGAGCTGTATTCCTGTCCTTCTGTGACTCCTGAGTCCTCACACTTGACTTAGGTCTTAGTGGCTGAGAGCTGTGCAGCCAGGCAACCTGGGGCCAATCCTGGCCCTTCTGCCAACAAGCCGGGGACTTTGGTACACTACTTAACCTTTCTAAGCCTGTTCCTGAACTACATATAGTAATCAAAACGGACGGTGAATGTTTAAGTTTAAAAACTTTACTATAGTAAAGTCACATTGCCATTAATCCCCTTAGATACTCCCCCTTGTGTCAACACACTTCCCATTGTGCTTGACACTTCTGCGGCTTTGGAAGTCCTCTTTCATAAGTGTATTTACGAGGTAAGATCAAAATTACTGTGAGTCCTGCTGCCCAGTGCCATCCAACAGAAAGGCAGGCTTGTAATAACGTTACAGTGTGTCCTCATCCACCTCATTCACTGAGTAAGTGGCACTGTGCAACTTCTGATCCCTTCCCAAAGGCAAAATGACCAAGAAAGGTGAGCATTTTGAATTGATTCAGGATACTGAGGCAGCCAAGACAGCACAACTAAAGACACTCATGAGAGAGGACTTCCAGAACTGCTTCAGAAAATGGCAAGAATGATGCGAATGAATGAAGTGTGGGGCTATTTGAGGGAGACGTGTCTTTTACTGTAATAAAAGAAAAAACATTCGCTGTATTTTTTGATCATACTGTGTGTATTGGTGCAGGGATCCTCCTATCATGCAGAGCAAGAGAATCTAAGATAGATAGTACAACTGGGGCTGTTGAGCCACCACCTTCCACTCACCAGAACCTGGGCAATGCCCCAGGCCACCTCCTCCTTGTCCTAAGACCTACTACTCAGAGGCAGAGATAAGAAAAACAAAGGCCCCTGAGCCGGCCCTGGAAAATTCTCAAATCTCCAATCAGGATGCATGCAGGTCTGACCTGCCTGCATGGCCTGTAGAAAGCTTTCTTTGCCTGAGCTCATTGACAGTCGTGTATAAGGACAGCATCACATACATCCAACTATAACAGAGCGAGTTATGGGAAAGGACATGTGGATAGACACAGCTGATGTGACTCAGCACCTGTCCATCATGTTGTCAGTCACGCTCTGGAAGACCCAATGAGAGGGGCCCTAGCCCTGGTACAACATTTTAAATTCTGTGCCATTTTCCTTTCTGCCAGAGTGATCTTGCTCACTCTGAGTATCCTGTTGCCTTACCACTGTGTGCCATTTTGTTCACTGTGCACAAGAATCTGGAAACCTGTCTGCACCTCCGTCACTGATGTAACAAATCCAGTGAAACAATTTGTGTAAGAGGATCTCGGGATGTTTTAGGTCTGCGGGAACAGAGGTGATGCAAACAGGGATGACAAACATAGGCTGCCTGTACGCTCAGCCCCAGAGGTCACCAGTGCCCTGTTCAGTGGTCCCCTTCTTCATTTCCCCATTGCAGACTGTGCTTCTACAAGCGATAGCAAGACTTTTAATTGCTCCTCTCTAAAACCAAACCCCTCTATGGCAAGAAGACCATTTATTGGCATTTACTGGGGACATCCAGCAGATTGAGTGGGCCTCAAATGTGCCCAGGTTCATACCTTCCCTCAAATATGTTTCCTCTTTGTGTGATCTCAAGTCTTCCTTCCAAGACCTATTGCCTGGGGTGGGATGGCATCAGCAGATGGCATCAGCAGCCCAACTTCCAGCCTATTTCTTCCCAGCCTGGTGTTCCAAGGGGAGAGGAGAGACCCTACAGTAGTGGAGGCAAACCTAAGACACCTGTTTATTGTTTTTCTTTTAAGACAAAAGATGTTAATGTATGAGTGGTTTTTTCTAAATTAAAACCTCAGCATTCAGCTTTAATTACAGTGTTGGCACTTTGCAATAAATAAGTGGGTTTGGGGTTGCAGTTTGGGCACTCAATTCTAAAAGGTTTGCCATCACTGCCTTAAAGGAAGAAGGTAGGTATAGCGGCATGTGGGGCAGGCCTGGGCCACTTCTACACTCAGATCAGCAGAAGAAGGACTTGAGGGGCTTTCTGGGCAGACCAGAAGAATGCTCTGAGGTAGACTGACTGAGGATCGGTCTGCTGGGCCCTGAGGGACAGGAAGCACCAGCCAGCTAAGAGCTTCTAGCTGAGTGATGACAAAGAATTTAGGCTCATAGTGGGGTTTCCGCACAGAGTGACCTCAAGACACTCCTTGCCATTGGCTCCTCTATGCCTCTCTAGTTCTACCATGCTGCTCCTGTCCCCCAGGCTGTCCTGCACCTTTGCCATGCTGTCCTGTCTCTGGGCATTATTTCTTCAAGGGGCATGAGAGCACTCTAGCTGCTCTCTTTCAGACTGCCACAGCCTCCTTTCTCTGGAAGCTCCCACAGACCCTGCCTGACCAGGGGCCCTGTGGATGCCTGCAGTGTGCCCTGCTGCCCTCTGTGTGCTTGTGGCTGGTTCATGCTCCCGCTTGTTCTCTCCACCAGCTCAAGGGCAGAGCAGTCTTGTTTTCTCAGGACTCCCAGCTGGGTAACCAGTGTTGGTCCACGCTGGTGCTTGGAAGCCTGGTGGGCAGCAGCAAAGTCAAGAGAGTAACTGAGACATTGGGCCCTGCAGCTTTGCTCTGGTTTCAGGGTCAGTGAACCAAGTCAAGCTGGGGTCAGTCTGGCTCCCTTGGAAGGGAAGTGCCCTTGTTCATCAGTCTTCCAGCCATGCAGCTCCTTCCCCTCCATTCATAACCCTTCTCAGCCTGTCTTTGGCCTTAATGTCCTGGGCAGAGACAGCCGTGTGCTTAGTATTGCTGTTTGCCAGAAAGCACGGCCTCCTGACCACAAGCCAAACTTTTCTCCACTGCATGGGCCCCTCCCAGGGCCTGCATCTTCTTTCCTTGGTGCCTCCTGATCAGGTTCTTGGCCTGGAGCTGGCTCCCAACTCACTTCCATCATCTGGCAGCTCCCAGAGATGGACCAGGCTTGCTGCCCCCAGTGTCCTGGGAGTGCACCATGTGGTTCCTTGTATGGTGTTTGGTAGAGATTGATGCAGCAGTTCTCAAATTTTGTTTTTATTTTATTTTTAATTGATATTCTTAATTTTTTTTTTTTGCCTCAGGACCCTTTTATACTCTTAAAATTATTGAGGATCCCAAAGAGCTCCTGCCTCTAGGTGTTTTATGTACAGTGTGTTGGAACCATCTCTCCCCAGCTGGCAAGAGCAGACTGCTCACCTCCCTTTCATCACTGCCATCAGCGACCCAATTTGGTAGCAGAAGATATTTAGAGAGTGGCAAATGCAACATATTAGGCTCTCTTGTCTAGAAAGCTGTCTGTAACATTTACCAGCACACCATGGTTGTACCTGCATTCCCTAATTAGAATTTAAAACTAAGAAATTTGTAAAACACAAAAATACACAGACATGTATTTCTTTTTTTCTGTTTTGTTTTGTGGAATAGGGGATTGAATCGAGGGGCTCATATGTGCTAGCCAAATGCTCTATCACTGAGCTGTGTACTGGGCCATTTAAAAGTTTTAAAATTTGAGATGGGGTCTTACTAAGTTGCCCAGGCTGGCCTCAAACTTTTTTCTTTTGGTACCAAGGATCGCACTTGGGTCCTTGCACTTATGAAGCAGGTGGCAAAACCAGTGAGCTAAATCCCTGGCCCTGGCCTCAAACTTTTGATCCTCCTGCCTCAGCCTCCAGGATAGCTGGAATCACAGGTGTGCACCACTATTTTCAGCATCAGCATACATGTCATTAGCCATCAAGCGAGGGTGTGTCGAACCTCTGAAAAACCCTTAGATGTGTTTGTAAGAGAACGAGGGTGAACAAGGCTAATGATACTTTGCTATTGTTGTAAAGATCATTCTGGCTATTCTAACCTCCTGGAACTTGCTGAGATAGATGTAGGAGAAATATAACTCCCCACTTGCTAGGTATCAGATGTGCAAACTTCATGTTCCCCAGATTCAAAGAATGAATTACAAGGAACAATGGGGGTTAAGAATAGGAAAGATTTATTGAGGGATGGCTCCCAAGGGACAAGAGGGGTCCTGAGTGAGCGGCCACTGAGGCCCTTTGTCAGGGGTAATTTATGCAGCAGATGCACAATGTGGGTACAATGTGGGTGAGACTGCCATCAACCTGTGGGTTTGCAAGGATAGCTGCTTAGCTAATATTGGTCCAATAGGGAAGTGGGTCACATAGCGAGGGTACATGGAAAGAACAAAGGCATTTTTTCAGAGGGATGAGTCTGGATCCTTTGGTCACCCACCTGGGCAAGTGATGCCTACCTGGACTTCCTGGACCAGGTGGTGCTAATTACAGAATAATTCCATGTATTGCTTATCCCTTGGGGAGGCATGTGGGCCTGGCCACTGCAAGTCTGTCTTGAGGCCTGATCCCCTTCAGATGTGCCTCCACCCACAATTCTGATGTCTTATTTTTCACTGACTTCCATGAGAGTCCAGTCCCTCTCTGACTGTGTATTAACTTCTACCTAACTTAGCTGCCTATAAGATGACCAGGGCTCCCAGGCACCTGAGCATCACTAGCAGGGAGTCAGGTATAGGTCAGACTCTGCTCTACCCTGCACTGCTGGAATGACCTTGGGGAAGGCATGCAGCTTCCCTAGAATTAGTCACTTCACTTGTGCAGTGGAGAGAAGGAATTTGAAAGCTCCCAGCAGAGCTCAGCCCCATGGGCACTCCTCAGCCAGACTGGTTCTGCCCCAGTGGCTCCCCCAAGGGCTGGAGGGCTAGCTGGCTTTGCAGGAGGGGTGCAAGCATGATGCATTGTCAGTAACACCATCCCTGTCATAATTTCTGCACTACCATGTTATCTGTTCCTGTTCAGAGTGGATGCATCTCTCCCAGACTCATGTACTGAAATCCTAACCCCAACGAGATGGTATCAAGAGGGGGTTTTGGGATGCAGAGGAGGAGGCTTCCAGGCTGATATGCCACCACTCCAAACACAGAAGAGGTGAAACCCCCCACCCCATTGAAATGAGATGACAGGTAAACAAGCCCCCCAAACCAGACTTCCAAACCACATATGGCAACCCCAAAGGGAAATGAGATAGAGCACTCTGATATTCAACCACCTGGACACCCTGAATTGGCAACAAAAGGAAATCTGGAAAAAATGAAAACAGAAATAATTTCTCAGATAACAGCAGAAATTGCTGAGAAACATGATGGAATTCCAACATAGGAAACAAATGGAATCCATAAAACAGATGCAAATAGATTTCCAGGAGATTAAAAACTCCATTGAAAGTCTATACAGCAGAATGAACCAATGTGAGGACAGAATTTCAGATACAGAAGACAAGATTGCAATTAGTGACCAGGAAAAGAAAAATTGCTTTAATATTGTAAGGGACCATGAGAAATCAATCCAACAGCTGCTAGACGATGCAAAGAAGAATAACATAAGAATGATTGGAGTCAATGAAGAAATAGGAGAGAGTGCAGATGACATAAAAAAACTGTTCACGGAAGTGATGGCAGAAAACATCCCAAGCAGGGGAAAAGAACTGACATACAGATAAGTGAGGCATATAGGACTCCAAATAGCCTTGATTAAAAAAGAAAAACTACACATAGACATATAATTGTTAAGATTCCAGAAACCCAACTGAAGAACAAAGTTCTACAAGCAGTTAGAGAAAAGAAACAAATCACATACAAAGGAAAGCCCATCAGAATCACAGCAGACTTCT
>NW_004624732.1:17133007-17171444 GCF_000247695.1 Heterocephalus glaber | reverse complement strand
GAGCCAAACATCCTCACTGGAGGAAAGATAACCTCTTTAATAAATGGTGCTGGAAAAATTGGGTTTTAATCTGCCAGAGATTAAAACTAGACCTATATCTCTCACCATGCACTAAACTAAAATTGAAATGGATTAAAGATCTAAATATTAAAACAGAAATGCCGAACCGGCTGGAACAGATGTTAGGTAGAACTCTTGAAGATGTTGGTGTAGGAAAAGATTTTATGAACAAAACCTCAGCTGGCTGTGAACTAGCACAAACAATCAACAAGTGGGATCTCTTCTTATTAAAACGCTTCTGCACAGTAAGAGAAACCATCAACAGAATGAAGAGCAAAGCCACACTGTGGGAAAAAATTTTCACCTGCTGTTCCTCAGACAAAGGTCTACTATCTAGAATCTACATAGAACTTAAAAAATCAGACCTCCCAAATTTAAGAACCCAATCCAAAAATGGGCATCTGAAATGAACAGACATTTCTCAGACGAAGAAGTAGAAATATCAAATAAACATATGAAATAATGTTCAACATCACTGGTCATTCAAGAGCTGCAAATGGAAACAACTCTCAGATTCCACCTCACACTAGAAAGAAAGGCTGCTATTATGAAATTAACCAATAACAAATGCTGGCGATGTTGTGGGGAAAGAGGAACCCTGCTCCACTGCTGGTGGGAGTGTAGACTGGTGCAACCACTGTGGAAATCAGTGCGGAGATTCTTGAAAGAACTAGGATTGGAAATCCCATTTGACCCAGCTATTCCCCTGCTGGGTATCTTCACAAAAGAATTAAAAGAATCATACCACAGTGATATATGTGTACCCATGTTCATAGCAGCACAGTTTGTAGTAGCCAAAACTTGGAAACAGCCCAAATGCCCATCAGCTGGAGACTGGCTAAAGAAAATGTGTATGTGTGTTTTTCTTTTTTTGTAAAATGGAGTACTGCTCAGCCATAAAAAATGAAAAATTAGAGACATTTATAGCTAAATGGATGCACATTGAGGCGATACTCTTAAGTGAAATAAATAGGACATGTGTAAATACCGAGTTGTTTCTCTAGTATGAGAAACTAAAAGTGTAAATAAGGTCTAAAAGGTATATTAGATAATGTGAAATAGGAAGAAAAGGGGCAAAGGGGAAGGGGAAGGGGAAATGGGAGAGATGGGGAAAAGAAAGAAGGGAATGGAGTTAATATGAGAAAATGAAAAAATGGAAAAAGTCTTTGTAAATATTTAAGGATGGAGGGGTTGAAGGTTGAGCAGGGGAAGGGGGCAAAAATAAGAACCAAGAATTATGTAAAGGTGCAAATTTCCAATGATGAATGTGATTATATTGTGTACCTAAAATGTACTAATGAAAAAAAAAAAGATGGGGTTTTGGTAGCTGAAGAGGTTTGGAGGAGGCCCGAGCGTGGGGCCTTCAGGATGGGATTAATGCCCTTGCAAAAAGAGAAATGAAACACATTTCTCTGTCCCCGTGAGCATACAGTGAGGAGGTATCACCTACAAGTCACGCAGTGGGCTTTTGCCAGACATTGGGTCTGCCCACACCTTAATCTTAATTCTTGACCTCGAGCCTCCAGAACTGTGAGGAATAAATGTCAGATGTTTAGCTCCCGAGGCTGTTGCACTCTTTGACAGCAGCACAGACAGCCCTCTATGCACACATGCTTCTGAAGCAAGTACACAAGGATGATGGGGTAATAGTGGAGGCTCTAACCCTTGACAGCAAGCTGAGAAGAGAATTGCTGGGCTCTTTGGGGGCCCCCCTCCGTGGGGTCCTCAACTGAGACTGGAAGGCTGTGCAGGTTGAGGCCTCTCATGTCTTGGCTGGGCAGGGCACTGCATTGCTCTGTCTCAAGCACGGAGATTACAGAAGGGCCAGGGCAGAGATGGCACTGCTGTCCACATGGTGTAGCCAGGGACCTTGAGCCTCCTTTGAGCTCCGTGTGGCCCTCAGACCATGATGGGGGCAGGCTGCACCATGTGCTTCCATGCAGGAGTGCTGGGCTTGGGGAATTGAAGGAGAGGGATTCTGTACCATAATTCTGGAATGGTGGGTCCCCAGGACAGCCCCCTAAGAATACTCAGGCCCTGGCGGGAGCGAGGGCTTCCTCAGGGTGGAGAGGCTGCAGTGAGTGAGGACAGGAAGATGGCCACTGGGCTGTGGCCTGGCCCCTTCCCCAGGCCCTGACCCTCCACCTTTCCCATGAAGGCGCCTGGAGGAGATGATGCTTAACTAGACTCCAGGGTGTAAACTTTCTCTGTGACTGGGTGTTTTACACTCGGTTGTGCCCAGAGAGAGATTGGTCACACATGGTTGGAAGCAGTGATCAGAGGAGAAATAAAACTGTTTTGCACTGGAATCCTTGAGTTCAGGCACAGTAAATAGTGCACTAAGCATTTTCATTCCACCTCCTTCAGCTGAAAGGGAGGGTAAGAGGGAACAGCTCGGTCAAGGAGCGGCTGTCAAAAGACGTGCATGACTGGTGAGGCTGCCACTGTGGCTGTTCCTGTGTTCTGTCGCCTGTGGCTGTCCTCTGTTGATTGTCTTCGGTCTGCTGTCCTCTATCTGCTGTCTGATGTCCTGTCCTTGTGTCTGTTGTTCCTTGTCTGTGTGTCTGGTCTGCTGTCTTCTGTCCACTGTGTCTTGCCTGCTTTGTCAAGGACCCTCAGGGCTGGGGTCCTCCTGAGGATCTCCAGGTGGTGTCCCTGGGGCTGCATTGTTGGGTGAAGATCCTGTTTTCCTCCTTACCACAGCTCCAGGGGCTGCAGGGGAATCCATGGCTGAAGATGGGGTCTTGGCCCACACTGTCTGGACAGAGTAAGTTCCAGCTTCATCCTCAGATGGTGCTGGGGCCCAGCCCTGTCTCTAAATCCCTGGAAATCTGAAGGGAGGGGCTGAGGCCCCAGACAGGGTGAATTTTTGGAATTCCAAGTGTGTCTGCATGCTTTCCAGACTAGTTCTGGGTGGAAGTGGAGAGCGGAGGCTCCAGCATCCTGTTAGTCCCCACCCCGAAGGGGGCTGTTCCAAACTGTGAAACCTGCCCCACCCTGGTAGGCCTTCCCAGCCCCTCACGAAAGATCTTGCCTGGGTGGGGGACACACTGTCCTAGCAAACAGAATGTGGTTGGCTCCTGTGTCCCAACACTTTAGTACTAGGAAAAATGACCTCTCTTAATTTAGGGACCAAAGTGCCATAGGAAGCCAGGTGTGGTGGTGCACACATGTAATCCCAGAGGTTCCCATGTTCAAGTGCAGCCTTGACATCTTCGAAAGACTGTCCAAAACAAAGCCAAGCCAAGCCAATCAAAACAAAGCAAAGCAAAGCAAAACAAAGCAAAGTACAAAAAAGGGCTGAGATGTAGCTCAGTTTGAAGGCCCTGGGTTCAATTCCCAGTATTGCTCATGCATGTGCGCCTGCACGCACACGTACATACACACACACAGTTCATAAAATATTCTTTTAAAAAAAGAAGCTTATTTGGAACTTTGTATTAAAATGTTAAAAATAACAATAAAATTTAAAAGCTCTACTTTATTTTATTCTTTTGTTTTTTTTTTTTTTTTTGGTACCGGGGATTGAACTCAGGTCCTTTATTTTATTCTTAAGCTTTGGTTATGATTACATTAACAAAGATGAAGTGTGCGTGTGTGTGTGTGTGTGTGTGTGTGTGAAGTCAATGACAAAGTGGTAAAGTATGACTATTTCACTGGACATCTGGCTTTTGAGATAGGACCCTAAAGGGGTATTTACTTATTTATGCAGTGCTAGCTTTGAAACTCAGGGCCTTGTACATGCTAGGCTGGCTCTACCTCTGAGCTACAACCACAGTTGAGAAGTCATTTTGGAAAAGCAAATTCTCCTGGCTCATCAGTTTCACTGGAGCACCTTGTGAGCCTCAACACCAGCTTGGTTGCCCAGTCCTCACCCCACCCTTGTGCCTTCTTTGTATGGACAAGGGTCTCTCTTAGCTGCTCACCCACTCACCCTGCAAACTCCACTTGTAGAAGGGCTTGGTCCTGAGGCAAGTAGCAATGTTCCTGGACTTGACCATGCCTTGTACACTTCTTGCAAGATTTGCCGTGTCCCTCTGCAGTCTCTGGACAGTGGACCTTGCTGAGGTATGTGGTGAAAAACACTGGGGCTAAGGAACTGTGTGGGAGGATGGGTGCCTGTGAAGAGTTCATGAGTGGTCTTTTGGGAGAGAAGGTTTTCTTGAGACTCCCTGGGGTGGCCCAGCTGCTTGGAATGCCCTTTGCAGATGCCACCTCTAGCATGCTTCTTGCCCATTTGTGACAGAGACCCATTCAGTGCCTCCTCCTTTTGGAGGAGAGAGGTTCCCATGGTCCCTGCCTCCTGCCCCAGGTTTAGAGCCCATTATGCCTACCCTGCTAGGCTCTCTCCCAGAGCCAGGCTCCATAGCCTCCTTCCCATGAAGCTCAGTGTCCTCTGGTCCTGATGTCCTGACTGTGCTTTCTGTGGATTTCTTCTGTGACACTTCATAGCACAGGTGCGGGCTGTGCTGGGGTCTGAGGCCACCCAGGCTGGCTGCTCTTCCAGCTGTGCACACACCCTCTGGCCTCAGTACCTTGACTTTGTTCCTCTCCTGTGTAACCTGGACCATGAGCCACTGTGCTAGCCTGTCCTGTGCCTGAGCCACACTTATTCTGCTAACAAAGATTCTAGATTTCATCAGTTATCAAGGACCACATACCTGGGACCTCCTGAAGGGACATTAATTAATGTTTGGAAAGATCCCAGGGCCTCCTCGTGCAAAGGCTGTGTGCAGAAGACATTATTTTAAAAACCAATTATCAGACCCCCTCCTGAGGCCTCGTAATTAAGCAACTGTTGTGGCTCTTGAGTAGCTACAGCTTTAACATCCAAATTCATTGTAATTAAGTTAGGCCTCCTGGAATCGGACACATGGCTTTGCAGTTTGGGAGAGAATTCCACTGCACCAGCTCATTACACAAACTACTCAGAGTCTAGGAGCTGTGCCAATTATTTTTTCTATAATTCGAATGCGGTTTCAACTCCCTCTATGCAATTTCCTCTTCGGTGAATGGTAGCATCTTCCTGTCTCTGCATTTCTCTGGTATTTAGTTGATCAAACATCCTCTAGCTAAAACTAAATACCTGTGTGAGAGTTTCAGTTTGAACATTCTCAGTTTGGTGCCTGGGCCAGAAGCAGACTTGAGAAAGTGGATGGGGACCTATGTGGGGGATGACTGGTGGTGAGGGGAGCTGTGATCCTGGTATTGACACTCTGGGAGATGCAGGAACTGACCTGAAGCCGCCAGCCCAGCTCCTGTTCCTGGACACCTCTGAACTACATTTCCCAGCCTCCCTTGCAGTAAAACTGGGGCCATATTCCTGGACTGTGTGCACTGGGATGTGGGGTCAATTTTTGGGCTGTAAATGACATCCTGTGGGGACTCCACGTTCACCCCATTCACATCTCAGGGGAGGACCCCAAAGACCTTTGAAGATAGTGGCTCTACAGAATGGCAGGAGCTGGATTCTTGAGCCCAGGAAAGCCACAAACCAGAGCATCTGCACTGGGTTTTTCACTAATAAGATCATAAATAAGAAAACTCAGTTTTTTTGCCTGCAAAATGAATAAAATGAAACTTTCCCTAAACCACATCACAGGGCTGCTGAAGAAGCAGACAAAGATGGGGAAAACTTTGAAATGGGTTACCATCCTCCCAGGAACGACTGCTTCAAATTCAGAGAGATGATAGATGGCACTGTTTTATTTTCAAAGTGGCTCACAGACTGGCAAGATGGAGATCTGGGGCTACGAGAGGTGTAGGAGAGGGCATTGCCTGGGCAACTGCAGGACCCTGACCCACCCCTTGTATCTGACCCCCAAGGGCAGAATTGGCAGATACATGGCACTCTATCAAGACCCTCCTGTGCCTGTGGCAGCCATCACTAATCCACCACAGAGCACTTTCAGTCTGAACTTATGGGCAGCCTTAGAATCCTTCTCAATACACTGTTCCAGGCTCTGAAACCTGAAACCTAAGCTAAATGATCCATTTTCTTGAGCAAGATCATCTATTTTTGTATCCCTAAGGCTTAGCCCCTGTCTGGCGTAGGGAAGGCCCTGCAGAGGTGCTGTGAATGGCAGTGTGGGAGGCTTGTCAGACTCCTCATGTTTCACACAGTAAGGGGATAATTTTTGTGCCATGACCAAATCGTGTGTAGAATCTAAGGTAGCAACGAAGGAGCAATTGTTCACTGCTATCGCTGCTTGGAGCACAGTGCACAGACAGGGCTGGGAGCCTGTTTGCAGTGTTACCAGGGATTACTGCTAAAGCACTGGGTACTCACCACAAGACACAGCCTTCGTAAGTACTTTTGCTGTGTACTTGTTTACACTGTCTTGTTTGTTTCACGCAGTGAGATAATTTCCCATTTAGAGACTAGGAAACTGAGTCACAGAGAGATGAAGTTCTTGCCAAAGTCATGCAGGTGAGATAGAGGGCAGGTGGAGAGGTGGGAGGGGGAGAGTTTGCCTTCCTCACAGACATGAACCTGACAGCCCGGGATGGCCTGGACTTAGGGCGCTGATGGGCGGGGGGGTATGACTACTGCTTAATTCAGGGTGCAGGCTGCATGGATCTTCCAGGACTATGGCTGGGACAGAGCTGGGAATTCTGCCTGCACTCAGCAGAGAATGGCTCCTGGAAAGAGGAAGGGCTTTTTATAGGGGTCCCCAGGAGATCAGCTCCCATGGGCACCCACATTCCTTGTACACTAGGGGAGATGCCTGTGCCACCCCAAGTGCTTGGGAACAACTCTCTCATAAACAAAACAAGACTAAGCCAACCTTTTTGTTTTCTTTCTTTCTTTCTTTCTTTCTTTCTTTCTTTCTTTCTTTCTTTCTTTCTTTCTTCTCTGATTTTACAAATAAGATATACACTTTGCAGAGACTTTGGAAAGATATAGCAGAGAACAAAAAGGCAAGTAGTCGGCTGGTCAGCCCACCAGCCTAAGTGGCTGTGGGGAGCCACCTCTGGCACACAGAAACAAGCCCCCCTGAGCTGGCCTCCCTGACCCCTCCATTAGGGCCTGCTGGAGCTGACCGTGGGAAAAGGCTGTTGGCAGGGGCCGGGAGGGGCACCCATTGTCCCTTGTTGCTCCCATCCTGTAAATCCTTCTCTGCCTGAGCCTGAAATGCTCATGGAAGATTGATGGGGACACTGGGCCTGTCGGTGTTTTCCCTGTCCTGGGACACTTGTGATTTGAGTTCTCCCCACAGCCTAGGGGAACCTCTTAAACTGTCCCTGGCTAAAACAGTATCTTTCTTGATCCTGAGAAGGAGGAGTGTGGAGGCTTGGGTCACCCTTCAAGGTGATGTGTAAGGTCAGGGATGGCTAGAGGCCAGGGCCCCACAATCTGCTTGGCAGGATGCATCTTCAGATAATCAGACATCTGTTTTCCCCCAGCCCTCCAGTTGCCCCATGGAGGAGGTCAGGGGGCCAAGAGAGTCGCCCTGTACATATCCCAGGGGACAAGAGCCACCCAGTATGAGCAGGCCACACCAAGCGCGCACTAGCCCCTGGCCTCCTGTCTGTGCTCTGCAGTTTGGGAAATAATTTCCCAGAATTTCAGGAAATGAAAACTGGAGCTTGAAAACACCTTTACTTACTTTGACGAGAGAGATTGGAATCCACAGGCTTCTATTTCTGGAAGCAGCTGGTGTTGAGGGGAAAGCAGTGTCCTGGAGCAGGTCACCTGCTTCCTATTCACTTTTTTTCTGAGCTTGGTCATCTCATCTGTGAAGTGGGCCTGACTGAGGTGCTGTCTTCATGCAGCCTGCAGGCTTCCCAGTGGGAGCTGCGATGTCACCTGTGCATCTCATTTGCAAACACAGAATCTCACTGCAGCCTGGCACAAGTTTGGCCATCAGGAGTCTGTCTGGTCCAGTTAGGCGAATGAGAACAGACAACTCGGAGAGCATCTGAGCAGCTTGTCTGAGGTTCCAATGTCAGGCCTGAACCCAGGGATGGCAACCCCACAGTCTCCCTCACCTTTCTCATGATTTAGCCTTACTTCTCTGCTCCTGTCTGTGTGGCTGCCTGTGGCCGGCTTCCCCGGAGAGGTGGCTCTGCAGACCCTGCCTCTGTGATCCCCATAGTGGCAAGGCCTGGCTGATCTCATGGCCCAAGGAGCAGACGACCCTGCAGGATGACGCAGAGCTTTGCCGCCCTCTCTTTGTCCTCTCCCTCACCGCCATCCCATCTGTCACGACCCTCAAGGTCATCGCTGTGTCGCTGCCCTCTACCACACTCCTGGCAGGCCTCTCTCCTTTCTCTTGCTCCTTCTGTTCCTAAACTGTGGCCTCCAGTGTGCTGGGAGCTCTGGGGGACGGTGTGGCCAAGAGCAGCTCTCCCGATGGATGGGTGGGCAGGCTGCCCACTCTGCTCTGCCACCATGGAAGCCAGGAGTCACCTCTGTGTGGCATTCTTTTCTTCCCTCTCTCAGACAGCTTTCATCCTAGCAGTGAGCTGGTCTGGGGAGATGTCTTCATCAGGAAACAATAGCAGTGGCAACTCTCTGGCCTTGTGGGCATAGCCCGAGCATGGTGGCACCCTGTTTCCCTTCTCAGGACAGTCTCGGCCCGGGACCAGCTGGGAGTGCTGGGCCGGAATGCTCCCTGGAGCCTGGTGGGACAGGATGATACCACTAACCACCACTCACATGACTGTGTGTCCATGGGAGAAGAGGGCTCTACTCTTTTTCAGGTCTTTATTTCTTCAAGTATATTTGGCACACAAATTTCTTTATTTTCTTTAAAAACTTATCTGGCAAGGGATTATGTCTATATAATGACAACCCTGAGGACATGTGGCTCCACCTAGCTGAGCACGGCTGCCTTTGATCTCACGGGTGGAGGAGGAGGGTGCCAGGATTCTGATCTGAGTAGAAGCTCATCTCTACCACCTGTCACCTTGGGAGGCTCACAAGGTCACAGCTGTTCAGACTTTGGTGTGTCCAGTTGAAAAATGGGTGCCAGAAGGTTGAGGTGTCCTAGAGGGCATGTCCTGAGACCCCTTGGAACTCTCCCAGTTTGGGGCCCACCTCCGGCAAAGACCAAGCTCCAGCCAGTGAAGGTGATGGGTGGAGAGCACCTAAAGAGCATCAGGATGTGGGTGCTGAGGGTGCTGTCACCTAAGTATCTGTGGCTGCTCACAGAAGGGCAGTGGGCCAGCTTGGTCTCCAGGTGCTTTAGGTTTCTGCTGGCAGCAAGGAGGGCTGTACTGATCTGTGGGGACTGCCTTGTGTACATCCCCCTGGGTGGCCCTGGAGGGCCCATGGCATTCTGCAGCTGCTCACTGCTGGGGTGCTCGTTCTGTCTGATGCACGAGAAGCAAGTGAAGTGCTGTCTTTGTCTGGTCTTCCTTGATGGTGCTCTGGGGCCCACGGCCCATTGCCAGCCAGGCCTCCTGCTGTCCTGTCAGGGCACTGGTGCCCTCCTGTTAGCCACCTTGGCTGGCTGTTGTGCTCTCCAGGGCCTTTAAGGGTTTTGCATTGGCCCTGGGTCACAGCCATCTAGTAATTTTGTGAAAACTTAAGAACACTTTGTTGTGAACACATAGCTCCTCATTTCTCCTTTGGAGCCATGATACTGGTGGGCTACACTGGGCTTCATTAATCCCAGGATGGCAGCAGAAGCTGTGTGATGACTGAAGACCAAAACGTGGGGACAAAAGAATGGGGGATGTCCCAAGGGTGTTTTGTGCATTTTTTGGAGACGAAGCTTGTGGGGAGATGTCTATCAGGTCCCAAGAGACATGGGAATCCCATGGTGCACACCGCAGGGGCCAGGTGCAAATGCTGGCAGCCACCTGCCACTCAGGGCTCTGTGTTCTCACCTGGGAAGCCCCTTGCACTTCCTTCCCTCCCAGTTTGGTTTGCTCTGCAGTCATCACGGATATTGGTAGGACCACACTGCACTGGTCCCTGACAGTTTCTGGTCCCTGGGTGGTGGCATTAGAGAGTCCAGGAGGGAAGAGCCACTTGATCCCTGTGGGGCTGGCAATGGTGCTGGACTGGGTGTTGAGAAGACCCCAGGGTCCTCATAAAACAGAGCTGCCTGAGGCACTTGCATAGCCACATTCTCCTTGGGTGCAGCCTCAAAGGAGTCCTGGCTTCCTGTCTTGTGTCCCAGTTCAAGGATGCTGTGAGCAGCAGGGACAGGACAGCAGCTTTTCTATTCGTGATTGTGTCTCTGGGTGCTCAGAGCAGCCCAATACAGCAGTTGCTCAGTAAGTGCACACTGGGTGGGATGCCAGTTTCTGTTCTACACACCCTGCCAGGGCTCCAGGGCTACCTTCTAGGTCAGAGGGGTCATGGAGGTGGCCTTTGGCCATCTGCTCCATGGTAGCAGCTCAATTCACTTCAAGACCCTTCTGTGGGGCCACACAGACCAAAGGCATGACACAGGCCTTGTTTGGAGAGTCTCTCGGACCCTCCTGCTATTGGCCCTTTCCCTTCTCAGCAGCATTTCCTCCTAGAATGAGTTCCTCCAATCCTTCAAGTTGGAGCATATTGTTCCTCCAGGCGAAGACCTACTATGTCTCCTCATTGCTCTCAGGTGCAAGTCTGCCCTGGCTTGGTCTTGGCCTTCTCTTTCCACCCTTTCCACCCCAGCAGGTTCTCCAAACTGCAGGGCCTGTTCTGTCTTCTGCCCATCATGCATACTGCTGTCTCTTCCTGGACCACTTCTTAATCAGCAGGATTTAGGCCTGCTGCTCCTTTTTTCTGGAACCCTGTCCTGGTGCACCTAGCAGGCCACTTCCTGCCTTTCGTGCCCTGGACACAGCACACAGCCCTTCCAAGATGGACTGTGCCCTACAGAGCTCAGCTCCCGAGGCACCTCGGGGTCCCTGGAGCAAGTTGTGGCTTAACATGCATGCTGGCTGGACCAAAGCATGACCTAGCCCTCTGTCCACCTCTGGGACGCCAGCAGGGACCCAGAAATGCCCACATTCCAGCAGGGTGGCCCTACTGCAGGACCAAAGGCAAAGTGAGTGAGCAGGGAGCAAGGAGAGGCCAGGAGGGTGGTGAAGGCGAGCGGCCTGGCCCTGACATGCCTGCGGAATCTCCGGCTGCTGGCTTCCACAAAGGTGGGAGAGGAATTGCAAGCATGCGTTCTGTGTACACAGCGGTGACACTTTGGGCTCTGTAGCTGAGGAATGCAGGGTGGAGCCATGTGGCCCCTCCTGACCCCTGCCTGGGGGAATCTGCCTGGAAACAGAGGCCCAGGTCATGGCCTGTGTTCCCACAGATGCTGGTGTCTGGTGAGTAGCCTTGGCATTGCTATAGTCCTCTGGGCACCCAGAGCAGGCCAGGCCCAGCTGAGCTGGGGCAGATGTGTCCCACACCCCAAGGGGGAACCTGGGGCTCTCTGTGTCATGAATGGAGGTGCCCGGCTGGCACCTGCTCTGTCCCTGTCCAGCCTGAGGTCTTTCCTTCAGACCACGCTACACCTGGCTCACGGTAGCTGCCAGGGGAGCTGCATGCCTTCTGTCAGCCCTGTGATAAAGCAGGCCCTCAGGAGTGAGCTGCACCCCCGCCTCTGTGGGGGACCTGGTGCCCATCTGTCCCTGCCCCTCTGGAACCCCGTCTGGTGGGAAGAAGGGAGCCTGCCTCTCCTCCCCAGAAGGGGAGTAAGTGGAGAAGGTGAGGGGGTGTGGGAGAGGCTGTGGCTTCTGGACCTGCCTCCCAGGAGACTCTGGGGGGCTACTGGAGCCAGGATGGGTGGCTGCAAAACAGCAAGATTTTTTTTTGGTACCAGGGATCGAACTTGGGTCCTTGCACTTGTGCAGCAGGTGACAAAACCACTAAGCTAAATCCCCGGCCCGAGCAAGATTTCATACTTCAAACCAGCTTATCCATTTTTAAAGCCCAGGGCTCCATTGTTATTTACTGGGTAGATTTTGTCATTGGCACTAGAGCTTTGACCTCCTTTGCCTTGACCCTGTGGAGTCCACATCTGCACTGCAGCAGCCTGGGAGCAGCTCGGGTGGGAGGAACATGCAGGGAGGCCATGAGTCACCCAAAGCAGTGGCTCTCCATCCTGAGGAATTTGGAGGAAAAACAGATGGCTGTAGCTGGACGACATTTACTCTGCTGTCTGTCAATATTTGAGAGGTTTTATTACTTTGCAGTGCCAGGTTTTAGAATAAATTAAATGGCTAATGGAAATATTAAAATAGAATTAATTTGACTAAATAAATAAAACTGGGAGAGTGGTGAGATTTGTTTGGAAGTTACTAAATATATTTCCAGTAGGAAGCCTCAGGGAGTTGTTCTGTGCCCCCTGGGGTAGGCCCTCAGCCAGGTGGATGTCATCAGGCCCAGGCCTGAGCAGGCAGCGGGCAGAACCAAGCTAGTTGGGCGAGCCTGCTCAGAACCTGCGGTCTGGCAGAGGAGACGGAGCGTTTCCATCAGGAACCAGCAGCAGGCGAACACAGGGAGGGAGGGGGAACTGGGAAGGGCCCCCGGGGCTGGACTCCATGACCAGGTCACATACCATCACTTAGTCAGAGCCTGGCTGGATAATCAGTCCTACACCTGCCACAGTTTAGGAGGGAAGCAGAGAGGTGAGATGCTTTAAAATGATGTAGTGATAGAGATAAGCTCATGGTGTACTCAGGGCAGCATTAAGACCACATTTCGTTTTTAAACAAATATTGATTTAGTGCTCATTTTAATGCTTGGAGAAACATGGAAGCACTTGACTGCCCCATCACCCTGTCTGTTTGTCAGAAACCCCAGCATTAGAAAGTCTTTCCTTAGACCAGAGCATTGCCTTTATGGGTGCCTTTTACCATATACAATGCCCATACCCTAACGCTTTCCTCAGAATCAAAGCTATGGTTCTTGAGAAGAGGGAGAAGGAGCAGAGAGGAGAAGCAGTGATCCAGGCTGTGGAAAAGAACTGGCCTTCATCAGCCCAGGGGGTCCTAAGTTATGGCGCAGTCCTGCCTGGCCTCAGGTGGTGCAGATCTGGACCAGGGAGGGCTTTGTAAATCGCACTGCTGTCTCGGCTCTCCTGTGTTGTTGGAAACTTCTGTGATAGGATTCCTCCCCCGCTTCTCATGTGCTGGTAACCGAGTCCAGAGTTGGTGAAGGTATCAGAGAAGTGGCACCTTCAGGAGGTCACTGGGCCCCTAGGGAGGACTAGTGCACTCAGGATGAGTGGCTCGCTGAGGGAGTGGCTTTGTTCCAAAAGCTCTGCTCTCTGGCTGGCTTGCTCTGTGTTGCCGAGATGCCCTGGGCCACTTCAGAACTACACAGCCCCTCCAGCAGGAAGGCCCAGACCAGATCAGGCCCCTGGACCCTAGACCTCCAGACTGTGAGCTGAATAAACCATTTTTTTTTTCAGTACTGGGGATTGAACCCAAAGCCTCGATCAAACTTCCCTTCTCTGTCAGTTACTCAGCCTGAGATACTCAGTCATAGCAACGGAACTCGGGCTAAGACAGGGACCCATGGGAGAGCATACTGCAGAAGGTGTGGTGGACTTAGGCCTTCAGGAAGTGCGGGCACAGGGAGCCCAGCTGGTCAGGAGGAGCCTGGTCTAGGAAGGGTAGAATCAGGAAAGGAGGGAGACTGGGGTGTAGAGGGGAAGAAAGGGGACTCGGGGATGAGCCCAGAACCAGAGCCTGGTGACCCAGTAAGTGAAGCTCCTTGTGCATGGCCTGTGGAGGTGGAGGTTGGGGAGGAAGACCTAGGTTTGATGCCAAGCCAGATCCTGGAGGGGTCCTGGCTGTAGATGTATTCAGGAGCCTGCTCATGTATAGGCCCAAGAGGGAGCTGGGGAGGAGACAGGCTTCAGGAATAGGTCTTGGTCCTGGCAGTGGGGAGACCCAGGGGGCTACTGTGAGCCTGGGCTGGGCCAGGACACCTGGTTCCCAAACAGCTCACTCTAATGAGGTGGGGCACAGCGGCGTGTGAGACTCCGAGTCACCTTTCACAGTTTCCCCAGGCCTGGGCGAGCCTACTTCCCCAGCACACAGTGACCCACACAAATGGCTCTAGATGTGTCTGTCTCCCTGGCCGGGTAACCTTTGCAAGGGTCTCCTCCTGGGACCGCATCCTCTTCTCTGGTCTGACGCTTAGCCTGACACTGGGCGAGCTGTCCAGACTTTTGGTGGTGACTTTGCCTGTAGTCTTCTGACTACCTATCTTATTCTCTGTCCTGCTATGACAACATGACTGTGACTGAGTAATTTATAAGCCATAGAAATTTATTTCTCAACCTTCTGGAGACTGGGGGCTCCAAGACCAAGGTGTCAGCAGATTGGTATCCGGTGAGTGCCACTCTCTGCCTCCAGAATGATACTTTGATGCTGAATCCTGAGGGGAGGGACACTGTATCCCCATGTGGCAGAAGGCAGATGACCAGCAAGGGACAAATGGCTCCTATTGAGCATTTTTGTATGTATATGTGTGGTGGTGATGGTGACTGAACCCAGGGCCTTCACACTGAGCTACATTCCCAGCTCTTCTTTTTACATTTTTGAGACAGCATCTTGATAAATTGCTGAATTGCCCAGGCTGAGCTTGAACTTGCAATTCTCCTGCCTCAGAATGCTGGGATTACAGGTGTACAGCACTGCACCCAGCTAACAGAGCCCTTTTAAAAAGAGTATCTGATGCCAGTCACAAAGGAGGAGCCCTCATGGCCACGCACCCTTTAAAGCTCTACTCTTCATACTCTCACTTGGACAACACAAGACGTGGATTTTGGAGAGAACACAGTCAAACCATAGCACTTTCCAAACCTGACTGATTCTGACAGCAGAAATGAACCACCCTCTGGTTCTCTGCCTGCCGCTCATGCTGGGGTCTTTACATCCTGTATCCATCTCTGTAGCACTCTGCCAGTTGGGCTCCCCACCAGCTGCCACCTGGTGCCCATTGCTCACTGCACTCACACACCTGCTTCTGCCGTGGGTGCAGCCTCCTCCCCTGCTCAGTCGGGCCTGCTGCCTGCTGTTCAGGAGCCTGGTTCTGCACAGTGTCTCCTGTCGCCAGTTCGGCCTGCTGCTGCTCAGGCCCCTAGGGCGGTCACTGCTCATCTTTCTCACCAAAGGGTGAGCACTGTCCCCAGGTACTCTGGGGAATGTGTGTGGCTGGTGGGCTTCCTGTCTGCCAGCTGGAGCAGGTCTTCTTCTTGGAGTCTGTGCTCTCCCCACTGTGCCATAGCAACTTTGCTTCTTAGAGTGTGGATCACCACTTCCTGCCAACATCCAGGTGCCCTGAGTGAGCTCTGTCCTCAGGGTCCTCCAGGGTGCTAATGCCCCCCTTACCAGTGCTTCCTCCCTTAGCCAGCTTCTCCATCCCTTGGTGTTGTACCCCCAAATCCTGCTCCCTTGGCTCCTGTGTGGTGTGGTGGCCCTACTGCTCTTTGGAGGTCCAGGGGTATAATCTCTTCGTTCCTCTCGAAGGCCCGGCACTGTCCCTACCAGGCTGTGCCAGGCATGGGTGCATTCTCAGCAGAATGGCTTTATCCCATGACTCTTGCCTCACTTGGAGAGGGGCACTAGTCTCCTCTCAGTAGGTTCAGGAACCTGGAAGTTGGGCCCATCCTGAGTCTTCTGTCCTATTCTTTGCACACTGGGGCCCTGAACTTAGAGCAGGGCACCCACCAGGGCCGGAGTTCCATGGCCTCTGAAGCCCAGCACTCTTACAGTCAGGCCCTGAGCTCCATGTTGGTCGCAGATGAGGGTTTCCTGCACACTGTCACACAGGCCTGTTAGTGTTCACATTCTGCCTTGGGTAGGCAGTTCTCACCTGAGCATGTCTGTCTCATTCCTTGTGAATCAGGGACTTTAGCAATAATCCAACCTCTAGTCCAAGTCACCACTGCTCTCGTGCACCCTCTTCTGCAGGTCTCTGGGCACTCATGGATGTGATGCAGGGCTCTGTCCAATGTGGGGTGGGGTCTCCTCGCTGGGGCTCTGGAGACATCTACTCCAAACTCCCACATCAGAGTCTGCCTCCCAGGGCTGCTCCTAGAGCCAGCAGTCCCAGAGCTGGAGCTGGGAGGAGATGTGTGCTGGGTGTGATTCCAGGAGGTCCATCTTGGGAAGTGGGCACAGTGCTGGGCAGGGGAGGCTCTGAGGATCATGTCCTGGGGTGTCCTGCACAGATGTGGTGAGCTGGGCCTCTGGACCTCCACACCAGGCGGTCATGGGCCTGTAGAGCAGCCCTGGGAGGTGGTGGGAGCTTGGGCGAGGTGGGAGCTGGCGAGGGACACACATCTGAGCCATCTTTGCAGCAGCTGCTGGGCATGTCCGCAGGGAGGAGGGCAGCTGCTCTCCAGATGCTGAGAGCCCTGTGCTACCAGGAGGAGGAGCTATCCTGTTTCTTACTGCTGAGGGTAGGTGAGAGGAGGACAGGAAGCTGTCTCTGTCCCAGGGAGGGTGGGGTCTGCACCTGGGTGAAGGGGAGTGGAGACCCCGTGTGCTGTGATTGGAGGCATCATCTGGGCCCTGGGAAAGTGGCCTGGCCAGGACTGACCAGGAGGCATCCTTCACACAGCGGTATCCTCTTCCTTGAGAGTGGGAACTTTCCTTGAACTTGGGGATAGGGGAGCTTTTTTGTGTCCTTTAGTACTCTTCTCACTCCACCCTACCCATTCCAAGACAGGGATGGGGAAAGGAGGAATGAGACTCAGCTCTGCCAAGGATGCCTTGGTTTTCACTGAAATGTGTACCTGCCTCTCATCTGTCCACCTTGTTCCTGTCCCTCCTCCCAAACCTCACCTCTCTGCCTGAGCACCTGTTCCCTTCTCTTTCATGAAGATGCCCTGCAGCCAGAGCAGGCCTGTGCCTTGGAGAGGAGAGGCTGAGTTCCCACAGCCTGGCCGGCGACAGATGCCTCTTCCCGCTTTGCTGAGCCTGGGGATGGGCTGGCCCATCTAGGAACAATGGCACAGCTCCAGCTTTATTAACCAAGAGAGGAAAATATTTTTGAAAGAGATTCATTTGCCATGTGGTTGGAATTAACAGAGAACACTTCCAGCAGCCTCTGAAGGGTTTGCTGATTGACAAAGCCTTACTCCCTCTGCTGTGGGCCTTGGCGTGGTTCAGGGCCTCAGCTTCAAGGTCTGTGGATAATACTTTGGGTAAATGTTTGACTCAGTGGCTGTGCTGACAGGTAGGGATCCCTGAGAAGCTCACAGCTTCCAACCCCTCCTGAAACCTGTGGGATGGCGGACAGCAGAGTCTCATTCTTGGGGTGGTCAGATGTCACCAGTGAGGGGCCCAGGAAGGCAAGAGAACATAGGAGGCTGGGAGGAGGGATGCACTGAGGGTCACTCCAGCTTCTGGTCCCTTCTTTCCTGCTCAAGTTTTGCTGCAAACAGCTGGTAGCTTCGTATAGAGGTGGGAAAGGCATGTGGAATTGCTATGGTGTGAATGTGTCCCCCAAAAGTTCATGTGTGGGGAACAACCCTAGAGTTCAGGTTAATGGTATATTAGAAGGTAAAGCCTTTGGCAGGTAATTAGGATTAGATATATCATGAGCATGGGTTCTGTGGTGGCATCGGTGGCTGTGTAAGAAGAGGAAGAGAGACTCATGTTGGCACAGACCCACTTGCTCTGTCTCTCTGTGTGAAGACCTCGTTGTGTAAGGATGCAGTGCAAGGCTCTCACCCGGTACAGCCCCCTAACCTTGGACTTCATGCCCTCCAGATCTGTGAGCTAAATAAACTTCTTTATAAATTACCCATTCTCGGAGGTTTTGTAATAGCAACGGAAAATGAACTAACACAGGCACAGAGAAGAGGCATGCTGTAGACAGTGCTTGTCTGTGCCGTTAGAAATGAATTCAAACAACGCTTGAACGGCGGCTTATATCCCACCCTAGTGAGGCACTGTCCTGTACCCCAGCCTCTAGTGTTAGGAGCTCTTGTTTTGTTGGTGTGAGAGAGAGTCTCATCCCCTCTTCAGGCGTGGGGTTTCCAGGCAGGCTTGCAGTGTCCACTGCGCATCTCATGCTCCTGGGCTCTGTATACTTCCTGTTGGAGGCTGGAAGCATCCTCAACCTCTGACAGTGTGGGAGCCCTCTGATCTTGGAGGGGCAGTTCCTGCTCCTGCTGTCCCTCACACTTGCTCCTGGCAGTGGCTGTACTGTGGGTCGTGCAACTCTAAGAACCACTGGGTGTGGTGTGGTGATGTCATGCACAGGGAAGTGGCAGTGGGGACACTAGATCTCTCTAGTGGCAGTGGGAAAGGAACTCTCTGGCCACCACAGGTTCTGAAGCCTAGCTTGGGGCTTCTGCTCATCTTGGGAACAGTGTGGGGATCCTTTCTACCTTAACAGGGCTCTGAGTTCTGTAGAGAGTCTGGAGGATGTCAGGGATCCCAGCTGGCTGCTGACACATCAGGACAAATGTGCAAAGTGATCCTTCTCCCTTTGAAGTGCATTGTAGTCTGTTTTCTGTTGCTACAGTAGGATACTAGATACTGGGTAATGTATAAAGGAAAGAGGTTTATTTTAACTTACAGTTCTTGAGTCTGGGGATTCAAGATTGGGTGGTCATAATAGGTGAAGGCCTCGTGCTGCCTCATAGCATGGGTGGGCAGAGCGGAAGGCAAAGGTACAAGTGGAGGAAGATCTGACCCCCTGCATTGCTCGTGAGGATTAACCTACTCTCATGGTGTCAGTCTGCTTGCATTGCTGTGACAAAATACCTGAGATAAACAATTTAAAAGAGGAAAGGTTTATTTTGGCTCACAGTTTCAGAAGTGTCAGCCCATGATTGATTGGTGCCATTGTGATGAGGCAGGAACACTGTGGTAGAGAGCCCATGATGGAGCAGTTTTCCATCTCATGGTGGCTGGGAAGCAGAGAGTAGGAAGGGCCCAGGGACCCAAATCCTCCCCAGGGCATCCCCCTTGTAACCTCACTTCCACCCCAGGTCCTGCCTCCTAAAGACCCCTCACCTCCCAGTAGCACCATTGACAGGGACTAAGCCTTTAATAAATGAGTTTTTGGAGGGAGATGTGAACCAAAGCAGGAGGAAACCATACTTACCCTTCATGAGTGTGGAGCTCATGAGCTGCTCACCTCTCAGAGGTCCCACCACCTCTCAGTACTGTCACGTGGGCACATTTCCACATGAGTTTCAGGGAGAAAGCTACATCCAACCAGAGCAGGGTCACCCCGGGTCCAGTTTGTTCTCTCACTGTGACACCCCCTACCCCTGCCATAGTGCAGTAAGTCTTCTTGCTGGTCACTAAACCCAGGAAGTCAGTGGGCCCTGCTTCTCTCCTTGCTCCTGTTTGTATGATGGATGCCTCATTCTATGAGGGTCCCAAATATGCTGAAGGGTCTAAGCACCTACAGTGGGCCTTGGATCCCAAGGGGATGATAGGTCCCTGGACTCTGACGTGAGCTATCCAACAGTGGCCCATTAGAGAGGGAGTCACAGGCACCATCCTAGGACAGGATGAACATGGCATTGGGCAGTACCCAGTCAGCCACCAGACCCATCCCTGAGCTTAGGGCAGGTGTGGTGGTCCCCTGAGTCCCCGCAGATGACCTCTTTTTCTTCCCCAGTGACTGGGAGCCAGACTTGAAGAGAGGTGTGTCGTGCCAGCATCTGGAAGGGAAGATGGTCAGAGAAGGATGATTTGGATCCCTGACCACTGTCCTTGAGAGCCCCTTCCAGGGATTGCTTTCCTACCCTGAGTGTGGGACCTTGGGCAATTAAGTTCTTTATGTATAAAATGAGGATGAGGCACACAGGGTGTTAGGTAGGTTAAGACAGGGCAGGGACAGAAGCTTCCTGATAGCTGGAGGTGCTTTATGGGTGCCTTCTCAGGGTCCTTGGTAGCCTTCTCCCATTCTCTCCCCTCTGCCTGGATCTAGGGCCCCTATGCTGCTGCCCAGGCCTATACAGGTTGATGGCCTGATGGCCCCTGAAGACTCTGAGCACTAGCAGGAAATAACTATGGCATTGGTTAAATACCTGCTGTGTGCCTTCCAGCCCGTACTGATTGCCTTTCACATGTGATCTTATCTGATGTAGTTCCCACAACGGTCTTCCCAAATACTGCATTTTCCACCTCATAGAGAAGAGAACTGAAGTCCAGAGAGGTTGAGGAACTTGCCCTAGGCTGCATAGCCCCTAGAGGTGGAGCTGAGATTTAAACAGAATTCCTTGGTGCTGAACATGAGGCTTACAATAGTGACCAGTGACTGGCCACCTCTTTTCAGATTGTTGGCTCTGGGCTGGGCTGGGCAGTGTACTGACCAGGCTATGCCTCTCACTGACTGGGCTCCTGGGCACACCACTTACTTTTCTGTGCCTCAGTTTCCCCATGAGGGACATAGGGCTGTTGGAATTACATGGGTTAATTAGTACATGCAAAGTGCTTATCCAGTACCTGGTGTATGGAAAATTCTGAACTCTATTAGCCATTTTTTTTTTGATTTTTTTGGTACTGGGGATCAAACTTGGGTCCTTGAGCTTGCAAGGCAGGTGGTAGAACCACTAAGCTAAATCCCCAGCCCCTCTATTAGCCATTGTTAATACTGTATTGTCAGTCTTGCTCACATTTGTCCCCTGGGTCCAAAATCTCATGTTGTTCTTTCTCTAGAGACAGAGAGGCAGGTGGATGTGCTGAGCCACCTGTGGTCTGAGTGAGCAAACAGGTGAGAAAAGCTGTGTCAACACAGCGGGCTTGTGGAGGACTTGGGCTGGCAAGGAGGGGAGGGGGTCTGGGCCTGGAGCTCTGAGAGCAGAGCTGAGTCGGGGGGGGGGTTGGCGACAGTGTAGGGTCAGCAGCTCAGTGTGAGCTGCAGTGGGCACTGCCAGACGTGGCTCAGATGCTCCTCATTTTATCTTAAAAATCTGTTACTCATTCTACTGAATAATTTATTATACAGTCCCTTCCAATGGGAAGTTTTCTAATTTATTTATTTATTTTTTTGGTACCGGGGATCAAACTCAGGACCTTGCACTTGTGAGGCAGGTGTCGGCACCACTGAGCTAAATCCCTGGCCCTCTAATTGTTAAAGTTTTTGTTTTAATATACAGTAGTGCCTTGGTTCATGAACTTAATTTGTTTTATGATTTTGGGGAGATGGCTGCAGTCACAAAGATGACCGTGGTCATGTTTGTCACCCAATGCAGAGTTTGGGAATGGAACAAAATTTTGCCAAACACCTTTGTGAGCTGAATTGTATGCAAACAGAAGCATTGGTGAATTGATGTATTACTGTTACTTTGATAAATTTTGTTTAAATTATATTAACTTTATATATTGTACAATAGACTTCATATATTAAATTTATTTATATCAATATATTTTGTTTAAGGTGTATTTTAATATAGTTAACATGTTTACATTTATTTATTTATTTTTGGTAAAATAGGGATTGAACTCAGGACCTTGTGCTTGCGAAGCAGGCGTGGTGCCACTGAGCTAAATCCCCAGCCCTACATTTAATTTTTTTGTTTAACAATTTTATTCTATTTTGAGTAGCTAATACCTATCTAGACATGGGAACAGCAGCTCAGAGAAGTTGGAGTCCATGCAAGTGTTCTCTCTCCACTGTGCCCAGTGGCTCTTGCACCTTCCCTGGTACCGCTGCTGCCAGTTTCTCGTGTGTCTCTCCAAAAGTGTCCTTTTCTACACAAGCTGATGTATTGTTTGCCTCATTCTCTACACTCAAATGACTGCACCTTGCTTTCTTCACTTCTCGGTATATCTTGGGGCCTGGTACAGACTGGAACCTAAGGTGTGACCCCATTTTAGTAACTACCAGGACTCTGTTGTATGGAGTCACCATGTAATTCAGTGATTGTGCCCCTTCTGCTGGGCATTATCTGTTAGTTACAAAATCACTTGCTGTCTTTGTCTGTCCAGGCTGCTGTAATGAAATACCTTAGCCTAAGTGATGCCTAAACAATGGAAATGTATTGCTCGTGATTCTGGAGGCAGGGAAGGCCGAGATCAAGTTGCCAGCAGGTCCAATGTCTAGTCAGGCCATTCCTCATGGATGGCATCTGCTGTGTGCCCTCACATGGTGGGAGGCACAGTGGCTCCCTCGGGACTCTTTCATCCAGGCACTAATCCATTGGGCTCCTCCCTCATGACCTAGCCAGCTCTGTGGGGCCACACCTCTTAGAACTGTGGCACTGGTAATGAGCTTCCAGCAGATGAACTGGGGGGCAGGGACGCCAACACCAAGCCCATAACACTTGATGTGGTAAAGGTACATCCCAATCAAGTGGCCTAACAGCATGGACAATTTTTTTAGTTACAGAGGGTCCCAAATGGCATTTTTCCCAGCTTCGTCAGTGGTGATTGACAAAGTAGCATACATTTAGAGTGTACAATGTGAAGACTTGATATACAGTGTGAGATAACTGCTTTAATCAGCTTAACACATCTGTCACCTCCTATAGTCAGCTTTTTCTTTGTGGTGAGGACATTAAGATCAGAACTTCACTTTGGTCACTGGGCTGGGCATTCAACTCTGGATTCTGCTCATCACTGAAGCTTGTACCTTCTGACCAGCATCTCCCCATGTCCCTGAGCCCAGCCTCTGGCAGCCCCATCCACTCTCTGCTTGTCCAGGTGCATCTGGAGCAGCAGAGGCTCTCAGCCTCCTACCTGGGGCTCTGCCATCACCTCCACTGCCAGCGCGAAGTGGGGAGTGGGCAGCATGGAGGGCTCCAGGCCTACTGTCCATAGGGAGGCCAGTGGCTATGTGTCAGAGGAAAAGTAAAAGGTTCTGAAAGTGGCTGCCCCTGCCACAGGCCATCCACATTGCTGTTCCAGCTCTGAGGCTGTGAGATAGAGGGAAGCATCCGGATATTATGCAAGTGTGGGGCTGCTGTGTGGTTACACTCCAGGGCTGCACCAAGAACCATCTACAGAGGCCCAAGCTGGCAAAACTGCACCCTGCGCCAGGGCCCTGAGACAGCCTGTGCAGACCAGAGCCCAGCCTGAGGCCACTTGGCAGAGGGTCACACACAGGAAGACAACCACGCTGAGGTCCCTCTGCTGCTGGTATCTGAGTAGAGGGTGCTGAGGGCTATGTGTGTGGGCTCCCTGTGGCCTGAGAAGCCCAGGGTCAACTCAGGAGACCAAGGTGGCCTTGAACAGAGGGCAGATGGGCAAGCGCAGTTCTATCACTCACTGCTTCTCTGATCTCGTTTTAAAAAATTTTTAATTAATGCATGTTTGCAGTACATAATGATTACATTCATTGTGGAGGTTGGTATGTGTACACGACAATCTCAACTCTTTTTTCCTCCCCTTCCTTCTTCCTCCCTCCTCTCTCCTTCCATTTCTAGGTCCCCTTCCCTTTTGCAAAAGATCCATCTCCTGGATCTGATTTGATAGAAGTGAATTCATGTCAGGATCCATTCCTGATCTAAAATATGGTTACATTTCCAAAGTTAATATTTTCATTGGGAAATGAGTTGGTAGCACCTGTGTGTGTATATGTGTGTGTGTGTGTGTACATGTGTTGGGGTAGGGTGCTCCTCTGTGTTAAAAGGCAAGAAGGTAAAGCTCTGTTCTCAGCTGTGCTTGGACTGAGTGTGGTTTCTACTGATGCTCATTTGAGTTTCTGAGAATCTAGGTCACAAGGGCCCAGACACAAGGCAGTGGTCATCATTCTGGGGCCAGGATATTAGCAATGGTCCCCCCTGCCCAGGAACATTGGGAGCAAGGCCTGAAGATTGCTGGCTGGTCCTAACCTACTGCCCAAGTGTAAATCACATCGAGCATGCTGCTAGACAAGAAAAACCCAGAAGGGCTTCTGTATAAGTTATGCATCCATCCATTCAAGAAACAGTAAATAGAAAATTTTCAGAAAAATTAGCATTTGTACTTAACATGTACAGACTTTCCCTTTGCCATTATTCCCTCAACAGTACAGCAGAGTAACAATTTACATAGCATTCACATTGTAGTAGGAATTGTAAATAATCTAGAGATGATTTAAAGTATGTGGAAGGATGCTCATAGGCTCTATGCAAATACTGTGCCATTTTATGTAAAGAACTTGAACATCTGCAGACTTAGGTATCCTTGGGGAGGGAGTGGGGTCCTGGAACTGATGGCTGGTGGTTATGTAGGAATGACTATGTTTTGTGTTTCATGAGCTGAGCTACAGTGGAGAATTTGGATTAGCTAAGGATGACACCTTTGCATTTTCTAAATCACTTGCTGATGTCTTAGCTCATTTAATTGGTTCTTGTGCTAACTCTCCTTTGTGGAAATAATTTCTAACTTCTGTTTCAAAATGGTGGACTGAGCATACCTTTCCTCTCTTGAGAAATTATAAAGGAAATGAAATAAATAATTGTGATTTAAAAAAAAATGATGAGTACTCTTGGGGACCAGAACTTGTGAGAAACCTGGCAAAGAGGAAAGCAGGGGCTTTGAAATGATATGAAGAGGGGACACAGTGCGGGGCTGCAGCTCTCATGTGTGGCTGAGGTGGGGTTCTGGTTCCCTGGTGCAGCTGGGCTGGGAAGCGGGCTGGAGACAGGGGACAAGCATGAAGGGTGCACAACTAGCCTGAGGTGATCCAAGGGCACCCCAGTGGCAGCAGCCGGGATGGATGAGTGGGATTTTGCCTCCTGCTGGTGCAAGCGCAGTGTGACTCCAGCTGGGGACAGGCCATGGGGGCCTTGAGGTAGAGACAAGGCAGCGCCCCAGGGAGCGGAGGATGCCTGTGAGGGACAGTGTGTTCGTGGGTTCCCTACAAAGTAGCGTGAATGAATAACTGATGTCTATTGTCGCACAGTACTGGGGGGTGACAGGCAGACCGAGGTGTGGGCAGGGTTGATCTTTCTGAAGGCTGTGAGGGAAAATGGTCCATGGTTCTCCTCTAACTTCCAGTGGTTTACTGATGATTTTTGGGTACTTTTTTTTTGGTACTGGGGATCGAACGTGGGTCCTTGCGCTTGCAGGGCAGGTGGTGGAACCACTGTGCTAAATCCTCAGCCCTCATTGATGATTTTTGACCAGTCTCATCTCTGCTTTCATTATTACCTGGTGCTCTCTGGTGTGCATGTCTATGTCTAAATTTTCCCTTTTTATAAGGATGCTAGTCATATTGGATCAGGGGCCCAACCTACTCTAATATACCTCATCTTAACTCTTTACAGCTGCAATAAACCTATTTCTGGAATAAAGTCATGTTTTTCGGTACTAGGAATCAGTATTTCAATATATGAATTTTGAAGGGACAAATTCAACCCAAAACAAAGTTACCAGAATTTAGAAAATGAATGGTTGAGATGTCCTTTGATGGTACTTCCACTCACTGAAAAACTTCCACACCTGCCACTGTAAGACAGGTAGTGTCACTGTGTCACAGCTACCAAGATGGGTGGAACACACAGTTAAGAATCACTGAATATAAGTAGGATACCAGCATGAGAAATGGATATATGAATTAAAAAACTTACACTCAGAGAAATGAAGTAATAAAGAAAATGAGAACTTTAAAAGTAAGACTATTATTCCCCAAGAGAGAAGGAAGTATCACATCCAAGAAACAAGAATAGAAGATTATGAAAAAGAATAAATTAGATCTTAAAACAGGAAATTCAGTACATAGGAAGATAGGCAGAGCTGAAGAGTGCTTCTTGATTAGAAGATTAAGCTGAGAAAATATGCCTTGCTACTCCAGGTGTGGGCCCCAGACCGGCAGCAGGAGAACTGTAAGCATATCAGAAGTGCAGTCTCAGGATCAGAATCTGCACTCAACAAGCTCTCCAGGCACTATGCACATGTTACAGTTTGAAGCACTGGGCCAGAATCCAAAGAGACCACGTGATGGAAAATGTTAAGAGAAGTGGGGACACAGAGATACATTCTGACGCTGAAGCCTTCCTCTACATAGACGTGCCAGAGGGAAAGACTGAAGACAAAGAGGGTAGGAATCTTTAATTTAAAATAGAGGAAAACATTACAGAACAATAAGACAGGTCTTGAATCCTCAGCTTAAAGAAGTGGAGCAAATGCCAAGCAAGTAAGACAAATGCAAATGAACAACCAAAAAATCCTCATCCCTAGTTACGTGTACTGACATTTCTGGACATTGATAAAGGGCTCCTAGAAAGACTAAAATAAGAAAGAAAAAAAGAAGAAAATGTTTTCTAGAAAAGAATGAAAATCAGATGACATCATTGTTTTTATTGATAACATTGATGTAAGAAGAAATGGACTACAATAACAATAACAATAACAGGAATACAATAACAACTCTGGATCTTGAAAATATCTATCAGTTTTGTGTGACAGCACAATAAGGGCACTTTTTGACATGGAGGACCTAGGAAATCTCTTGTGCATCATGCCTTCTGAAAAAAAAAAAGAGTATTAATTACAATGGTATGAATAGTGAATCTAAGCTGGGTGTGGTGGTGCAGGCCTGTGATCCCAGCACTCTGGGAGGCTGAGGCACGAGGATGGCAAGTTTGAGCCCAGCCTGGGCAACTTAACAACTTAACGAGCCCCTGTCATGAAATAAAATAAAAAGGACTGGGGATGCAGCTCAGTGTGAATGTTCTGGGTTCAAATGTCAGCATCGAAAAAAAAAAAGTGAACCCAGTATTCTTTATTTTCCAATATAATGTTGGTGTGACAAAATCAAAGCTCAGCAAGGTTAAGTAAACTGCCTAAGGTTACACAGCTCTTAAGTGGCAGGTCTGGAAGCTGAAGTCTGGTCTATGCGGTTCAAAAGTCTTTATACAGAAACCACCAACAGAGCTAAGAGACAACCTACAATGTGGGAAAAAATTTTCAGCAACTGTACCTTACACAAAGGGCTACTATCTAGAATATATAAAGAACTGAAAAAAATCAGACACCCCAAATTCAAAAATGGGCATCTGAAATGAACAGACATTTCTCAGATAAAGAAGTAAAAGCACCAAAAATATACGAAAAAATGTTCAACATCACTGGTCATTCGAGAGATGCAGATGAAAACAACACTGAGATTCCACCTTACCCTACAAAGAATGGCTGCTATTAAGAAATAATCTAATAACAAATGCTGGCGGGGGTGTGGAGAGAAAGGAACCCTTTTCCATTGTTGGTGGGAGTGCAGACTGGTGCAACCACTGTGGAAATCAGTATGGAGATACCTCAAAGAACTAGGGCTAGAGGTCTTATTTGACCCAGCTATCCCCCTGCTGGTTATCTTCAAAAAAGAATTAAAAGAATCACACCACAGTGACATATGTGCACCAATGTTCATAGCAGCATGGTTCGTAATAGTGAAAGCTTGGAAACAGCCCAAGTGCCCATCAACTGGAGACTGGATAAAGAAGATGTGGTTTTTTTATAAAATGGAGTACTACTCAGACATAAAGAATGAGAAACTACAGACATTTATAGCTAAATGGATGTATATTGAGGCCATACTCTTAAGTGAAATAAATAGGGCACACACGTATAAATACCGAATAGTTTCTCTAGTGTGAGAAACTGAGAGTGTAATTAAGGATACACACGGATGAAATGGCCTAATAACATATCTCTCGGATTGTGTTTCCATTGCGTGTCATATGACTGTATCAAAATTTAAATTAGGCAGAAGTTTGGCTTATGTGGAGTCTGCTAACTAACTGGAGTTTTTTTCCAGATCATTATTTGTTCAGTGTTGGTTTTGGAGAACTTTTTGAAACAAATCACATCCTCTGGTGTCTTGTTGGTGCTTGAGATGCTTTTTTAAGTTATATGGAAAAATGTTTAAGTGCTTTTCAGTTTTGTTTTGGTTAAGTTCTATTGTATTAGAATATCATTGTAGTTTTTTTCCCCTTGCATTGTTCTTCTTTGAACTGTTTTAATGTTTTGTATGTGTGTGTTTGATAATAAAGTTATTAGAAAAAGGTCTTTATAACCTCCACTTCATAAGCAGTCCCTTACCAAAAATATCTGTGGCCCTTGCCCAAAATACAGATTCCCAGAGCTATAGACTCAGCTTTTAGGGGCAGTTTAGACCCCTCGACTGATAGAGCTCCAGAGGAAACTATAAGGAAACCTGCCCAGTGTAGCCTGGGAAGCCCTGAACCCTGCTGGAAAGAGCGAAATGACTTGGGCTCCCATGGGGTGCTCTGAGAAGGACAGAGTCTGGCGGATCATGAGGAGGCAGAGGCAGGGAGGGAGGAAGCTGTCCTTGCTGGATGCTGTGGAAGAAGCAGGAGCAAGGAGAAAGATGAACATAGTCATAGAGACTATATGCACAGAGACTATGCCCACTGTGGAGTTCTGCCCAGCCTGGCCAGTGATTCACATTCTCAGGGGTGGACAGCACATTCACAAACTCCAGGAGTTTTGGGTACACATTGCAAGACTAACACTCTCAGACCGTCTGCTTGGGTTTTGGTAATAAAATCCTATACAGTGAGGGCTTAAACCACAGGCATTTTTTTTCTCACAGTCTCAAAGCTGAGAAGTCTGAGATCAGGGACTGGTGGGGTTTCTCTTCCTGTCCTGCAGACAACTGTGTCCTCACTGTGTGCTCACATGGTGTCTCTTATAAGGGCACTAATCTCACTGTGAGGATCAGTCACATCCTTTCCGACCTTATCTCGCCCTAACCAGCTCCCAAGGCCCATCTCCAAATTCCATCACACTGAAGATTAGAGCCTCAACATATGAATTTGTGGGCGGGGACACAAACATTCAGTCCATAGCACTAAACGTGCACAAGTCGGGATAATTTCAGTTCAGTCATCATGGTAGTGTTATAAATGCCCAAATGCAAAATTACCCATACTTCTCCATCCGCCTTCCAGTTGCCCTTTGGTGCTGGCACTGTTTGAGTGAGTGGTGTGCTGCCCTGCCATGCTCCTTTTTATACACATGGAGCAGAGCTCTGTTGTTCTAGACATGCAGAGTCTCCCTTGGGTGCTGTTGGCACCACTCTGCCTGTGGCAGATGCCCGGAGACCAGCACTACCTGACTGCGTGTCCTGCGGGGCAGTGAAGATTTCTGCAGCTGGAGCATCTCCCACAGCAGGCATGTGGAGGCCAGGGATGCTGAGGTACCCCACTGGAAGTCACTCTCCCGACCAGAGTGATCCTGGGGCCCTCAAGTGCCTTTGTTGGGGGGTCCTGGCTGTGGGCTGAGGCCAAGCTTGCTTCCCCGTTTTGTTTGGCTTTGTGTGTGGGAATATTAGTCTGTTACAATCTTTGGCTGTTATTTGGAGACTTGAGGCCGGGGAAGAATTTCCTTCTCAATTGGTCCAAGACCTGCTAGAGTTAATGAGCCCGGGACTAAAAATTACAGCAAAGGTTTATTCTTGGTAAAAATTCTTTTTCTTCTTCCTTGAGAAAAGAGTACTCAAATGACTTATAAAAGGTTAACAAAAGAGCTGTGCGGATGTTAAAAATTCCTGGGAAACATGTTTTTAATGATTTGAGTACATATTAATAAGAAACAAATGTATAGTGTTTTCTCTCCTAGATCATGACAATTAAAAAATAAATAAAAAAGTAAGAAGGCTCCCTGTGGAAGATCCCTGTGTGGGCTTCTGAGCGGCTGTGGTTGAGGAGCTGGGAGGGTGTCCTGCCCAATCCCATTCGAAGTCTGTGGGGTGTGGTGGGACTCAGGGCTCTGTGGCCTCTCCAGATGCTTGTGCAGTGAACAGCCAAGCTGCTTCTTGCTCTTTCCCAACTGCTCCTGTGATCAGCAAGCCTCTCCTGAGTGCCTGCAGCTGGGCTGGGTGTGACCTGATCCTGTAGGCATGGATATGAGTCAACTACATCCATGTCTTGGGGGACTCATGAGGGAGCTCCTTTCCAAGGGGATATGCTACCTTAGAGGGTGCAGCAGTGACACAGGACTCCAGCAACTGGTGTGGTGGTGCTGGGGGTCCCCATGCTCCCTGTTGTGAATTGGAGATATTCTTTATGTCTTTCCTCTGGTGCCCAATGTTCCCCCATCTTTCCTCAGGATGGGAACTTAACATGATTGCTCCTTCCCTTTGAGATGCTTGACTTTTCCCTGTAGGCTCTTAGCCCTGTGTCCTCTTCTATGTATTTAACCTGATTTTCTCTGTACCTGACACCCCTAAGCTCACTAATTTGTGTGGATGCAGCTTACTTTGGAAAGGAGGCCCTCCTAGGTCTTCTATCCAGTCTTATCATTGGCAATTAGCAACAGGAGCCACTCCAGAGTCCCTTCTGATAGGTGTTGGAAGTTTGTGAGGCCAGGTTTGCAGTCTCTGGAGAACTGACGTCCTGATGGAGGCAGCACAGCCTACTAGAAACAGCAGGTGCCTGGTCATTTCTGGCTGGTGCCCTGGGTGGGTGATCTGTCTTCTCTGAGCATCATACAACCCACCTTGCAGCTTTAGTGACAAATCAAATGAGTTACTGTATAACAGGTCCACTATAGGGGCGGCTCTTGTAATGCATGTCAGTGCCATGATTATTTAAAATATGATGCTTGTAATTAGAATAGATGGATACTGGCTTCTTGACTGGAGGAGCTAGCTGTTCATAAACCTTTTCCAGGCAGACAGATTACCTTTTAGTATAAGTTGAGCATTCTTCTTCCAAAAATACAAAATCCAGAATGCTCAAAAATCTGAATTTTTTTTCAATGCTGACATGACATGGCAAGTGGAAAATTCCACACCATGAAACTTTATTTCATGTACAAAATTACTAAAAATATTATATAAAATTACCTTCAGGTCCCGTGCATTCTATGGTTTGGATAAGCATCCCTGAAGGGTTATATGAAAGGCTTAGTCCCTAAGGTGGCCCTCGAGGGAGGTATTGGAGGCTTTAGGAAGTGGGGCTCATGGAGAGTGCCTGCTGACTGAAGACAAGCCCTTGCTGGGAACTGTGGAGATAGATCTCTTGGTCCTCCTTCCTGCTCCCTGGTCACCATGATGTGAGTGGTTTTCCCTGCCATGAGACCCCCACCATGAAGTGCCACCCAGCCCAGGCCCAAAAACAATGGGACCAGTCAGCCATGGACTGGAATCTTCAAAACTGTGAACCAAAATATACCTTTGTTCTTCATAAATTACTCTCAGATGTTTTGTTATAGTGACAGTATCTAAGGTTTATATGAAATATAAATGAATTTTTTGTTTAGGTTTGGTTCTCATCTCCTGATATCTCGTTATGTATAAATAAATATTCCAAACATCAGGAAAAAAATCCAAAATCTAAAACACTTCTGGTCCCAAGCATTTTGGACAAGGGATATTCAATTTTACTTTAGACTTAAATGAGCACTCATAGGAGGGAAGTGTATTTATGAGGGAAATGCATGTCCTGGGGGCATCTGAGGTGCTGTGGCTTAGAAGGAACCATCTGGAGCCAGCTCCTGAGGAATACAGACTTGATCACCCCTCCCATTTTACAATTCAAATTTATTTGTTTATTTATTTTTGTCAGTGTTGGGGATAGAACCCAGGGCCTCGAATATGTCTGGCAAGTGCTCCACCACCCAGCTGTTCTCCCAGCCCCTTACACGTTATCAACAACCAGGATTTCCATGCCTTCATCAGTGTTATCTTGATTTACCTAATCCAAGGATTATTTATACAAAAAGATGTTTGAATAGGCTTTTGAACTATACCAGTTCCTTTTTTACCACACTGTCTCTGTTTCCATTCATTCCTTCTGGCTTCAGTTTTCTTCTCAGTGTTCTTTCCGTAGAGTTTGTTGGTGAGTGAGGAGATATCTCCTTCCCTTGTGTTATTTTCTTTCTTCACTTTGAAAATATCACCCAGCTTTCTCTGTTGTTGCTACTGTGGAGACCACTCTTCCTCCAGTTCTTGTAGAACTTGCAAGTGACCTGTCTTTTCTCCCTGGTTGCTGGTTGCTTTTATGATTATAGCTTCTTATTTTGTTTCTGTAATACTATTTGATATATTTAGAGTGGATTTATTTTTATTTTTCCTGCCTGGGAGTCTGTGATTAATGTAGACTAAGATCATTTTGGAATATACTCATCTGATCTTTCTTCAAATATTGGTTTTATTCCATTCTCTCTTTCTCTTTCTGAAGTTCCTATGATTTATTGAATATCTTCACTCAATTTGTGTGTCTCTTAACCTGTCTTTGCTGTCATAGTTTCTCTTTATTTCTTTTTTCTTTTTCTGGCTTAACGTCTTCAGATCTGATGCAATAAATTCTCCTTCAGTTGTCTTCAATTTATTGCTTGAATCAATTGATTGAGTTTTCAATTTTAGCACCATTATTTCTTATATAGTGCAATTCTGTATATTTTTTGAATTGATACATTCATTTAAAATAGCTTTCTTTGTTTTGAATTCTTTAGTCTTTGCTAATTTTAAACATGAATATTTTATACTTGCTATCAGATTCTTCCATTGTCTGTGCCTCTTAAATTAGTTCTTTTCCTGATATTGGCTGATTCACTCATGTCATGGTGGGTGGTCTTTACTGTATGTTCTGTAATTTTTCATTGTGAGCTTATCTTCACAGTGGCTTTGAGAGTCCCTCTGGATTTAACTGAAGTCACATCGTTCCAGACTTAGTTAGTTTTTGCCTTTTCCGGGAGGACCGGGATATCACTGGACTGTATGTTTCTTTTTGGTACCGGGGATCGAACCCAGGACCTTGCACTTGCGAGGCAGGTGTGGTGCCACTGAGCTAAATCCCTAGCCCCTATCACTTAATATTTTTAATGTTAATTTCTTAGATTGGTGGATTGTGGAAAGTAATATGATCATTCAAATCCCTAGTAATTGAGTCACGGTGTTACTATGGCGTTCCAGATAAGTTCCTAGGTTCTTGTGCATGACAAACAAAGAATTAGACATGACTGTGATTGTAAGGCAACAGCAGCAAAGTTTATGTGACAGTACACTCAGAGTGAGGAGGCTTGGCCAGCAAAAGAAAACTGGGATGAGTGCTTAGGGTGTTGGGTTTAGGGTTTTAAAATGTTGCACCAGGTCCAGGACACCTCTGATTAGGTCTTCCAGGAAAGGTTTATTTTGGTATATAGTTTGTAGAGGTTTCAGTCTACAGTATAGTTGGCTGGTTCCATGGCAGGGCAGCAAGGGAGGGGCACAGCAGAAGAAAAAGTGCTCATGGCATGGTGGTGAGAAGTGGAGAGAGGGACCAAAGGAGAAGGGAAGGAGAAAAAATCTTTCAGGCCACACCCCCAGGCTTCACCTCCCAGCATTACATTTAGCTATAAACTCATCAGTGGACTAATCCAGTGATGAGTATCACACCCCCATGATCCAGTCACCTCCCCAAAACCCCAGCTACGAGCACATGAGGCTTTGGGGACATCTAGAAATAAACTGTAACGCACTCCTTGTGGACTTTCAGTTTCCACCTACACATTTCCTCTCTGCAGTCCTCCTTTTGGCTTCTCCAAGATATAACTTTGTTTCCATATTTCTAATTTAACCCACTTCCATTCTATAATTGTGTGGCAAGCACTAACTGTCTCCCAGGAGTTGCAGACCTGTCCTGCTGCCTCCTTCAAGCATGTGAATGAACTCCAGCTCTGGGAATACCAAGGATCTCAGCCTTTCCATTCATCTCCCATTTCATTTAGAAGGACCTGATCAGGAGAAGCAAGAGAGAAAAGATTTTGGTGGGATCACATATCTCTTTGTATTTCCACAATACGACTTCTGCTGGTTGTATTTTTTTGTTCTTAGATTTGGAAAGGACTCACAAATGTGGCTTAGCCCCTTTCCAGGGCCACTGGTATGAGTCCCCAGTTCCTTTGGGGGCACCATTCCTTGTTGGTGTAAGAACAGCCCAGAGCCATGGCAATGTGGTTATTAATAAGAAATACACTTGAGTAAAAAGGGAAGGCCATCAGCATGCTAATGAGGCCTGGTGGATGGGAAGATTGGACCAAGGGAATGCCTCTTTCCTTTGCTCTTGGCAATCCAGAAGAATCTGGAAACAGTGTTTAGTTTGAGTTTTGATTCTTGCTTTCTGTGGCAGTCAGAGCTTCATTACTGGTAAGAACAGACCTGGAACACTGACCAGCCATTTGCTAATGCAGAAAGGAATAAGCTGGTGCTAAGGACAAGTGGTTAAAGCACTGTGAGGGGGCAGGAGACCCCTGCCCCAAGGCAGCTACACAGCGGTATGATCTTGGACATTGTATTGGTGGGGTCACTAGAGGAACAGATTTAATATATATGAGATATATGGAGGATTTACTAAATAGGCTTATGATGGCCACCTGTGGAATCAGAGGTAGAAAAATGCAAAATGGCCATCTGCACGCTGGAAAGGAAGAGGATCCAGTTGAAAGTTGAAGACTTGTAGCTCACTGCAGAGTCTGGTGCGTCTCCGTGTTGGAGAGCTAAAGGGTCTGTATCAGCTGAAGGAACTAGTGAACATCTGAAGGCAATAGTGCAGACTGGAGCTTCTCCAAAGAAGCCAAAGGGAAGACTTCCTCCTTTCCCTGTTATTCCATTCAGGCTACAAGCGTGGTTGGTGCCACCCACATCTGTGGTGTCTTCCCTCCTCAGTCCACTGGCCTGTGCATCAGTCGTACACAGACACACCCAGGACTGAACTTTCTTAAGCCACTCAAGTTGACTCGACAGTTAGCTACGACAGACCTCCTTTCACTGCTCTGAGCCTTGGTGCTTCCCTCTGCCAGATATTTTATCATACCTGCAGGGTTGTTGCAAGAGTCCAAAAAGATGCCCAAGAAGCAGGATTTGGGGACCAGTTTAGAGTATGTGGTGGATTAACTGATGGTCAACTTGTAAAACCCAGCTGAACAGAATCAGCATGGTCTAGGTGTGAAAGATCCACCTGAAGATTGTTACCAGTAGCCATAAAAAGAGAACTGGAGGGGAAGATCTTGACCTGTTGATTTTCTAGGAGAAGCTTGCTGCAGATGGTTTTCCTGATGCCAACTAGGCTGTTCTCTTTGGAGGAGGAGCTTGGGGCCTCACTGTTGCTGGGAATGGCTACCATTTTCATCAGGGGAGCTCTGATCTTCACCATGAGCAGCACTTCCTGGCTCGAATGTGGACCCCTCACCTCAGCTTGGTTGCACAAATCCTTCATCTCAAAAACATAGATTTTCTGGCTTCCACCACTGGCCTTTGGGCCTTCCAGGTGCAGATCCTCAATACAGACAAGCATGAGACATTGACATGGGTTCTAGGCCACTGGCTGGGCTTGAGGAGGACATTGCCTTGGACTCTAGGCCTTCAGCTGAATCCTTTGGGCTTCTAGTGTGTGGTTAATCTCTTACACTCCTTTGCATTTACATCTTTGGGTAATTATCATAAAATAACCTTATAAGTTATGTGACCTGTATTTAATGTATCCCCTCACCAAATGCTTCTGATTACAACAGAGTAGAAAAAATGTAAAACCTTAAAAGTAACTTGATTGAGTTTGGGATGTTTTTCTGAACCATAGCACATCACAGAGAATGAGATGACAAATGGCTTTTCCTCTGTGGCAGGCCTTCTACAGAGATAGGAGGGTTTACACCCTTTCTAGTAGGCCAGCATTTTAAGCTACTTAATTTCGGTCATAGATGGGCCTTAGGTGTATTGGATATGGTTTAATTAAGCCAAGCAAATAAACAATCATTTCCTCCTTTTCAGGAGTCAGGCATGGCTGGTGTTGTCCATACTCAGGCTCCTGAGGAAGGTGCTGCTGGGTCTGACTGCATGTGACTAGGCAGCTTGAGGGTTAAGGAGCACCAGGGCAGCCTCTGGGGCATCATCTGAGGGTACCCTGTCCTGGGTCAAATCACTGGTTCACATAGAGATTGGCACATAGATAAAAGTGGAGGACATTGGCTGCCGGCTTAAGTGCCTTGGAAGAACACCCTTGTTACAAAAAGAACTTTGATCACCAAGAATTGTTTTGTACTACTAATGATTACTTCCTTAACGTTAAGATTAGAAAATACTTTCATCTTCTTAATATTTTAAAATTGGGCTACTTTTGTAAGTTAGAGTTGTCGAGAGGTCCTGCAGGGTCGGGGCATTTGCAGGGACCTGTGAGTGGGTAGGTCTGGAGTCATCCATCCTTCCCGACATGTTCTCCGAGGGCTAAGCGTACCTTATAGCTCTTGAGGTCTCTGTGAGGTTCCATTTCCCAGCCCTACCTCTCTCCAGCCCTGGGACTTGGGCAAGTGGCCTGCACTCCCTGGCCTCTGTATTCTTACCTCAAAAATCATGGGATTAAAATGCCAGACAGAGAGGATGCCTTGGTGCCTGATGAATGCTATGGAATGAAAGACTGTGGCATTATAATTCCAGGAAATTATTACTTGTAAATTGCAGGCTCCAGCTTGTTTCCAGGTGTGGCGGGATACTGAAGCACTGTGAGCAATGAACCAGTGTACAGGAAGGAAGGAAGTGTCACTAGGTCACAGGGCAACTAAGGGTCTGCCAGGATCTGGGCTCAGGGGCCTCCCCTGTGAGTGTCCCTGCTCCATGCAGCAGGTGATTTGGATTGCTCCTGGGAGCAGGTGCTTAGTGCTATCCACCCTAGCATCCTTCCTCTCCCATTTCCTGTGGGGGTGGCTGCTACTTTGGAGTGGCTTGCACATCTGGCTAAGTTTTGGTCCATTTCCCTCTTGGGTAGGAAGCACAGCATCTCTTGCCAAGCAATCTTAAGACTGCATGTTAAACATTCAATACTCACTGGAATTGTGCTGGGGCCAGGTTATTCATTTGCTTAAGAAATATCAGAAAAAGAAAGGAGCTGGTGAGCCCTGGTATCTGTCTGCCAACCAGGACTGGAGCACTGTGGACACCCCTCCTCCAGAGCAAGTGTTCAGAAGCTTTGCAGGACCTGAGCAGGGACTTTGAACAGCTGTCCTGTGCTGTCACGTTCTGTTCCTGCCTGGAGACGGGAGGCTTAGTGTGATTGGTAACTCTCAGAAGGTTGGCAGCTGCAGCTTCAGATGGGCCTCTGTGGAAGTGAGACCAAGAAGGCAGTGACAAGGTTTCACTGTGGCCTCCATCTGAGGCTCCTAGGTCAGTGATTCTGGACATCTTTTCATGAGCTTATTTGGCACTTAGCTATCCTCTTCTGTATGTTTCTTCATGCTCTTTGCTATTTTTAAAGTGGATTATTTGTTATTTTTTACTGTTGAGTCTTAGAAATATATTTTTAGATATATGAAGTTTGATAAATTATATATAAATACGTTTTATAAACTTTCATACATTATATATGAAGAGTGTCCTTATTATTGTAGAAACAAGTCCTTTATTGGATATGTGGTTTGCAAATAGTTTCTCCCAGTTTTGTTTGTCTTTTTATCCTCTTAGCAGAGTCACTCACAGAGCAAAAGTTTTTAAATTTTGATGTAGCCCAATGTGTTTGCTTTCTGTTACCATAACAAACACCTGAGATAAATAACTTGCAAGGAGGAAAGATTGACTTGGTCTCAAATTTTAGGAGGTTTCAGTCCATGGCAGTTTTGTTCTGTTGCTTTGGGGCTTACAATGAAGCAGAACATCATGGTGGGAGAATAGTGGGAGAAGCAGAAAGACACAGGAAGGGCTGGGGCCTTAGCATTCCCCTCAGGGCACATTCCCAGGAACCTAATTTCCTCCCACCAGGCCCCACCTCTTGGAATTTCCACCAGCTTCCCAGAGTGCCCTCAGCTGAGGACCAAGCTTTCCACACCAGGTACCTGGTGGGGGCATTTGTGCAGACCATAGTATCTAATTTGTTTACATTTCTCTTTTACAGACCTTTGATTTCATGTGTAGAATGTGTTCACCAGCTCTGAGAACCTGAAGGTTTTCTTCTAAAAGTCTTATAGTTTTATATTTTATATTTAAATTCATTTTGATTTAATTTTTGTGTAAAGCGTGAATCTTAGGTTGTTTTTTTTTCTTTTTTGGCCTCTGGATATACAATTGTGTCTGCACTGTCCTTTGAAAAGGCTATTTTTCCTCTGTTGCACTGCACCTTTGTCAAGAGTTAGTTGGCTGTACTTGTGTAAATCTATTTCTGGTTTCTTTATTCTCTTCCGCTGAATTATGTGTCTATTCCTCTGCGCATACCAGACAGTTTCGATTCCTGTAGCTATGTAAGACTTAAAATTGGGGAGAGTGGTTTTCTCCCACTTTCTCCTTTTCAAAGTTATTTTCATTATTCTAGTTTCTATGTCTTCCCATATGACTTTTAGAATAAGCATGTCTATTTCTTCAAAAATTCTTGCTGGGATTGTGATAGGAATTACACTAAAACTCTAGATCATTTGGGGAAAGAACTGGTTTTTTACTAAACTGAGTCTTTCAATCCATGAATCCTATATCTTTCCATTTATTTAGACTTTGATTTATTTCATCAGTATTTTTGTAGCTTTCAGTTAAGCACAAGGTTTATTATATTTATATGTATTTTATTATTATTTGCACAGGTGTAAATGGTATTGTATTTTTGAC
>NW_004624732.1:17074277-17103991 GCF_000247695.1 Heterocephalus glaber | reverse complement strand
AAAGATAGCCTGTTCAATAAATGGTGTTGGAAAAACTGGATTTCAACCTGCCAAAGATTAAAACTAGACCCATACCTATCACCGTGCACTAAACGAAGACTGAAGTGGATTAAAAAGCTAAATATCAAGACAGAAACAGTAAACTTGCTGGAAGATAAGTTAGGTAGAACTCTCAATGACATTGACAAAGGAAAAGACTTTATGAACAAAACTTCAGTAGCATGGGAGCTAGTACAATGAATCAACAGCTGGGATCTCATCTTATTAAAAAGCTTCTGCAGTACAAGAGAAACCACCAACAGAGCTAAGAGACAACCTACAATATGGGAAGAAATTTTTAGCAGCTGTACCTCAGACAAAGGTCTACTATCTAGAATATATAAAGAACTGAAAAGAATCAGACCCCCCTAATTCAAAGACCCAATTCAAAAATGGGCATCTGAAATGAACAGACATTTCTCAGACAAAGAAGTAAAAACAACAAATAAATATATGTAAAAATGTTCAACATCACTGGTCATTTGAGAGATCCGGATGAAAACAACACTGAGATTCCACCTCACCCCACAAAGAATGGCTGCTATCAAGAAATCAACCAATAACAAGTGCTGGCAGGGCTGTGGAGAGAAAGGAACCCTTCTCATTTGTTGGTCGGAGTGTAGACTGGTGCAACCACTGTGGAAATCAGTATGGAGATACCTCAGAGAACTAGGACTAGAGGTCCTATTTGACCCAGCTATTCCTCTGCTGGGGATCTTCCCCAAAGAATTAAAAGAATCATACCACAGCGATATACGTGCACCCATGTTTATAGCGGCACAGTTTGTAATAGCTAAGGTTTGGAAACAGCCCAAGAGCCCATCAACTGGAAACTGGATAGAGAAGATGTGGTTTTTTTTTATAAAATGGAGTGCTACTCAGCCATAAAGAATGAAAAACTAGAGTCATTGAGAGTGAAATGGATGCATATCAAGGCCATACTCTTAAGTGAAATAAATAGGACACACATGTGTAAATACAGAATAGTATCTCTAGTGTGAGAAACTGCAAGTGTAAATAAGGATGAAAATGATTAATGCAAATAATTGATAATTTGAAGTAGGAAAAGTTCCAAAGGTGTAAGGTTGGTGGGAGGGGAAGGGGAAAGGGAAGAAGGGAAAGGAAAAATTATAAGAAAGAAAGAAAAAAAGGAAACAAAGTCTATGTAAATAGGGAAGAGTGGTGGGGGTGAAGGGCTCATAGGCAATGGGGGAAAAAATAAGAACCAAGATACATCATGTTCAGGTACAAACACCCAATGATAAATGTAAATGTATTGTATAACTAAAATGTACCAATTAATATATAAATAAAAAAAAGACTCCTTCATCACACAGTGCTGGGCTAGAGCAGGAGTCCTGGGTGTGAGGTTTGTCTTTGTCCTCCTGGGTCCTTCTACTGTGTGATCTTAGGTGAATTCCTACTCTTTGCCTTTGGTCTCATCATTCCTCATCTAAGACATTTGCCCTTGTCCTCCAACCTAGAGCTCTGGGAAGCTGAAGCCTGACTTCCTTAAAATTCCTCAGTGGCTTCTTGTGGTTTTTTTTTTTTTTTTGGTACTGGGGATCGGACTCGGGTCCCTGTGCTTGCACAGCAGGTGGTGAAAGCACTGAACTAAATACCCAGCCCTTTCTCAAGCATTAAATTTTTTTGTTTTTGTTTTTGGTACCGGGGATCGAACTCGGGACCTTGCGCTTGTGTGGCATTTGCCGGAACCACTGAGCTATTTCCACAGCCCTCAATGGCTTCTTGTGGATACTTGCATCCTGTGCAAACTCTAAAAGGCTTCCTGGGTGTGGCCCATCTGTCTGTCTCTCTCTGCCCACACTTGTGGTTTCTATTGTGGGCGAAACTCTGCTTATCTCTGGGCCTGGCCTGTGCTGTTCCAGGTCTAGAATGCTATTCCTACCATGTCCCCTTTCTCACTCATTCTTATGGTTTACATCTATAATGTCCCCCAGAGGCCTCAAGTGCTTGGAGGGAAGGCTTGGAAGCTGACTGGATTGTGGGAGCTCTGTAGCTGACTTGCCTTTAGGAGGTGGGATTGGGGGTAGGTCATTTGGGCACAAACTAGGTGGGTGTATCTCCCTCTTCCACTCCTCCCTTCTCTCCTGGCTTCCTAGCCACCCTAATGTGAGCAGCGTTCGCCACCAGGCCCTTCTACTATGCTGTTTGTGCCTTGTGTCTCCTCTTCCAGGTAGTCTTCCCTGACCTTCTTGACACCTACAGTCCCCCAGGGTCTCCATTCCCTGCCCTTGCTATAAGTTGCTGCAACTTATGCTCCCTCTGGCCTGGGGGACCCTTGGGAGTTGGGGAGGACTGTGTTTTGGTTACCTTTGAATGTTCCATGCCTAGTACCAAGCCCTACTGGGGCCCAGGGGAGGTGTTAAGGCAGAATTGAAGGAGAGAATTGGCCTTGTCTGTGGTGGTGGTTTGACCATTGGGAGTTAGACAGGAGTTAGGAGACAGGAGTTTTCTTGTCTAGATAAGGAATCAACCCAAGTGTCCATCAACAGATGAGTGAATAAAAAAATGTGATATATAGACATAAAAAAGAATGAACTCCTGTCACCTGCAGAAACATGGGGAACCTGTACTGAATAAAATGATCAGATGAAGAAAGACAAATACTGCACAATTTCACTTTTATATGTGACAGGTCTCCCACCACCTCAGCAGCTATTATTTATAGTAGCTGCCCTCTTCCTATTGTGCCTTGCCCCCTCCCCTGTGTGACATCATGCCAAGATGGTTGCTCCCACCAAAGAACACACCCTTCTTCCCAGTATGTCCCTGTTCCCGCCTAGAGAGTAACCCAATACTCGCTCACCTCCTACCACCTAGTGACATCACCGGCTCCTCCATTCCCTAGTCACTACCTCACTCAACCCCACCTCAGCCCCTACAAACCCCACCCCAGTCTCTATAAAAGACTCTCCCTGCCCTGGCCATATTGCTTTTGTCTCTCCTTTGTTCAGAGACAGCCTGGCAGATCTATTCCCCTAATAAAGGCTTGTTGTGGCCTGGTCTGGTCTTGGTCTTCGGCCCTTTTACCTGACAATATGGAAGCTAAAAAGGAGGATCTCATAGAAGTTGAGAGCAGAATGGTGGGGAAGGGGAAGGGGCAGGGGAAGCTTGGAGGGGGAAATCAGGGATAAGGAGAGGTTGGTTAATGGTACAAAATTACAGTTTGGAGGAGCAAGTTCTAATATTCTACAGCACAGTAGGGTGACTATGTAAATAATTTACTCTAAATTTCAAAATATCTGGAAGAGAGAATTTTGATTGTTCCCAACACAGAGAAATAATAAATGTTAGAGATAATAGAAATGCTAATTTTCCTGATTTGATTATCACACATCATACATATGTACCAAAATATTACACTATACCTTGTAAATATATAAAACTATTAGGTGCCAATTTAAAAAAAAAAAGAAATGTTCTTGTTCTGCTTCCCTGCTGTTGTCTTAGGAAATGTGGAGTTGTTTCAAGCGAATGGCCTTGTGCTGTGTTTCCTTGTTACTAAAATATTTTGAATGTACCCTTATTCATTTTCTGGTTCTTTAAAAGTGGCTATGAGTAGGGTGACCAGTGTGTCCTGGTTTGTCAGGGCTTTCCTGGGTTTGGCCCTGCATGGTCCATGTCCCAGGCAAACCCCAATAGTTGGTGGCTCCCAGTGCGAGTCACCTGGGGAGGCCGCCTTTCTTCCCCGCTAGTCAGGCTCGCTGTGTGAAGCCACAAGATAAGCTGAAAATAAGCCGTGTTTGAAGGTGATAGGGTCTTGTCTTGACCCCGCCTGGTCAGTAGTGGCCATGGAAGGAATCCAGTGCAACTTGTCACCTGCCTCCCTGCCTTCCAAGTCTGGCCAGACCCTTGCCTCTTTCAGCCAGTAATTAGTTTCTTTTTTTCCCCTTAAATTCTTTTATTGGTACATTTTAGGTATACAATACGTTTACACTTATCATTGGGTGCTTGTACCTGTACATGATGTATCTTGGTTCTTATTTTTTCCCCATTACCTGTGCACCCTTCACCCCCTCCACCCTTCCCTATTTACGTAGACTTTGTTTCTGTGTTTTTCTTTTCTTATAATTTTTCCTTTCCCTTCTTTCCTTTCTCCTCCCCTCCCGCCACCCCTACCCTTTTGGACCTTTTCTTCTTATTTCAAATTATCAATTATTTGCTTTAATCATTTTAATCCATATTTACACTTGCAGTTTCTCACACTAGAGAAACTGTTCAGTATTTACACATGTGTGTCCTATTTATTTCACTTAAGAGTATGGCCTTGATATGGATCCATTTAGCCCGCAATGACTCTAGTTTTTCATTCTTTATGGCTGAGTAGTACTCCATTTTATTAAAAAACCACATCTTCTTTATCCAGTTTCCAGTTGATGGGCACTTGGGCTGTTTCCAAGCTTTAGCTATTACAAACTGTGCCACTATAAACATGGGTGCACATATATCACTGTGCTATGATTCTTTTAATTCTTTGGAGAAGATGCCCAGCAGGGGAATAGCTGGGTCAAATGGGACTTCCAGTCCTAGTTCTTTGAGTTATCTCCATACTGATTTCCACAGTGGTTGCACCAGTCTACACTCTCACGAACAACGGAGAAGGGTTCCTTTCTCCCCACACCCCGTCCAGCACTTGTTATTTGTTGATTTCTTGATAGCAGCCATTCTTTGTGGGGTGAGGTGGAATCTCAGTGTTTTCATCTGCATCTCTTGAATGACTAGTGATGTTGATCATTTTTGCATATATTTATTTGCTGTTTTTACTTCTTTGTCTGAGAAATGTCTGTTCATTTCAGATGCCCATTTTTGAATTGGGTCTTTGAATTTGAGGGGTCTAATTCTTTTCAGTTCTTTATATATTCTAGATAGTAGTCCTTTGTCTGAGGTGCAGCTGCTAAAATTTTTTCCCACATTGTAGGTTGTCTCTTAGCTCTCTTGGTGGTTTCTCTTGAAGTGTAGAAGTTTTTTAATAAGATAAGATCCCAGTTGTTGATTCTTTGTGCTAGCTCCTGTGCTACTGAGGTTTTGTTCATAAAGTCTTTTCCTATGCCAGTGTCTTCAAGAGTTCTACCTAACTTATCTTCCAGCAAGTTTAGTGTTTCTGTTTTAATATTTAGATCTTTAATCCACTTCAATCTTAGTTTAGTGCATGGTGATAGGCATGGGTCTAGTTTTAATCTTTGGCAGGTTGAAATCCAGTTTTTTCAACACCATTTATTAAATAGAGTAGCCAGTAATTAGTTTCTTAATGTATAAAACCAGCATGAAAATCCTGTCAGGAGGATGGGAATTTTCACTGTGATCACATAAAGCCGCTAGCAGAGATGGTCATAGCAACGGTTTCTACCTGTTAAACAAACATTACAGGAGGCTGCCGTTGGATTAGACTCCCAAACTAGGTCCCAACAGACCAGGCTAAAAATCAGAATGGGGCCATTCATGCTAAAGTTCCATGTGACCAAACCTAAAGTAAATTATTATCTGACATTCAGAAGAAATTGGGATTAGAAATATAATATCCAAGTTTCCCAAACAGGCCTGCTTCAGTCAGCATGATAATGATGTTCCTCTACTTTTTTTCTTTTTTTTTGATACTGGGGTTTGATCTCGGGTCCTTTTGTAGCAGGCTGCGAAACCACTGAGCTAAATCCCCAGCCTCGATGTTCCTCTACTTTAACCCTAACATGAAAGGTAACCTGATGTTAAGGAATTATTTCCCAATTGGCTAGTCTCCCTGTCCTTGTCTTACCAGGAAAGTGACTTTGAAATGACCGACTGCTCTCTGCTCTCTCTTTCTGCTTGCTTTGTTCTCTTTTATTAATTAAACCAACCTCAGCCCATTGGAACACTTATTCTGTTTTATGAAATGAAGTATTGCCCAATTCCAGAATCACAAATAAACCCATTGAGATCTTTAGGGTTGAATGGGTTGTAATTTTGTCCTGATGTCCACTGGGGAGGGCACAGTGCATCCCAGATATTGTGGCTTTAGGCCTCACAACCATCTTAGGGTTATGACTTCCAACACAGAGGCTCAGCAATTTGCCTGGAGTTACAGATGTGAAGGTTCAGCAGCAGAGGCACAAGCTTGCTCCTGATGGGCCAGGCTGCAGCCTCAGGGAGGTAACCCGGCCTGTTGTTCACACTTCTGTGTGTAGTCAGAGGTCAGACAGCTTGACCTGCTTTTTCTTGTCATCTCTTGTTGATCCTGATCATGGGGCCACGCTATTGGGAGCTCAGGGCTTTGGTGCTCCTCTGGCTAGGGAAATGGGAACAGCTCCTACAGCCAGTGCCCCTTGCCCCATGTGTCCATGCTACACCACCCAGGGCTTTGCCAAATTTTGGAGAGATATCAAGGGACACAGCAACATGTTCTGAGCAGTAGTTCATTCATTAACTCTGGCATGCATTAATTCACAGCAGGCATGAAGTGGCCACCTTTGCCTTCTCTGAGCTTATAATTTAGGGGAAGAAGTACTTTACCTGTGAACACACTGATGCTGGGCAGCTATCTGCCCAGGGGAGTTAGAGAAGACTTCCTGGAGGAGGTGGCATTTGGATGACAACTGGAAAAACTGACAGTATAGGCTCGCAGATACCAAGGCACCAGCAGGTGTGTGGGTGTGCAGGAGGCAGAGGCAATTTGACACTGCTGGATTGTAAGGAAGAGGAACAGGGGAGCCGTGGCTTTGAGGCTTTGAGAAGGTGCTGCAGCCATCTTGGAGTCTGGGAGCAGTTGCCAGAGAGTCAGAGGGAGGGGTGGAGGCAGTGCTGTGGGTTAAGAAGGCACAGTGGGAATTATCAGGGGACTGAATGAATCCAGGGAAGGGAGGATGACAGCTGAGAGCATAGCAAGGGGGACCCCTCTGTTCTCATCTGCCCCCCCACCCCCCAGCCCTGTGCAGGGAGGGGAGAGGAGGAAGGGGGGTGGTGTAGGCCTTGGGATTGCTGGTGATGGGGGACTTTAGGACCCAGCAGCACCCCTGGGTGGGGAAGAGGGTCAGGCTGAGGCCCTGGGCCCTGGGGGGTGATAGAAAGGGGAGAGGGGATGGGAGGAGACCGCTTTCTTGGGTGAGGGGAGTGATGTGGGGTTGATTTGAATTTGGAAAGAAAGACATCACGGCTGCCCGCAGAAGGAGCAAGCGCTTCCCAGCTGCCCTGCAGCTCCTCATCCTGCTGTTTTGCACAATGTACTACTACTTTGCATAACAGACAGAATAATCTCATTTTCTCACTGGCTACACAGTTTAGCTTTCAATCAATTATCTTCAAATACATTAAAAACAAAGTCTCTGGTGTCACATCTCTGCCTGCTCTGGGTGCTTGGTTTTCCCTGTCAAGGAATTTGCAAATCAATTGCTTTAACAATACTTCCCACAAATTACTTTCAAATGCCTGTGATGTCACCCACGGTAATGTGCTCCTGATAAATAATGCATCAAGAAGCAGCCCAGCTCCCTCCCTGGGACTCAGTACAGGAGGTGCTGTTCTTGTGATGAGCAGCTTGGCTTCAGCCTCCTGGCCAGGCCAAGTGGATGGTGCTGGAGACAGGACAGGGTGGGTGAGGGGACAGCTGGCTCTGTCTGATCCTCTGGCCACCAGCTTTTGTGCAGACTCAGGGAAAGTTATAGTTGCCCAACAGCCTGGGGCTGTCCAGGTTACTGGGCAGAGGAGCTGGGCTGTAGGCAGGTCTCACTGTGGCTCCCCTTGACCCGATGTGTGGGTGGGAGGGAGTGGTGGGGAGCAGAAGGGTCACTGAAGCTGGCCAGCTTCCAGCCAGTCACCAGGTCACCATCCCTCCTGCGGGGTCTCTGGAAGAGTACGGGTGCTCTGATGGGGACCCTAATGGAAGTCCCAAAGGTGCCCCACAGAGGAGCCTGAGGAGAGCTATGTGTCCTGGGGCTCACCAGCACCTGAGCTGGACTGGGGTGTGCTGATTCAATGGGGAGGATCTGGGCCCTTGCCGGCTGGAACTTAGGCACTGTATTCATCAATTACTGTTTATAGAGTGTGTGTGTGTGTGTGTGTGTGTGTGTGTGTGTGTGTTTGTGCATGTGTGTCTGAGGACATGGGTTTGCCCTGGCTGGGAATCTAGTGTGTACTGGCCTGGGAGGGGATGCAGGGATGGCCAGTGAGGGATGGGATGGGTGTTGCTCTCCCTGCCTTTTCTAGTGCACTGACTGGGTGCAAAGAAACTTCTGGCTGCTGAATCCCTTAGAAGTTTATTTCAGAGTTTTGTTGTATTGTGGAAAAGGAGGTTGGGGTTATACAATTTGTTGGAAGAATAAAGTTAATTTTTCCAGCATGAGTGTGAACAGTGCTAGTACCTTATAATACACTTATATTTTGATCTAGCAAAGTTAAATTATAGGGCTTCTAGAAAAACAAAATAAACAACAGCATGCTCACAGCTGCAATCACGAGCAAAGTCTGGGAGTGGCCTGAGCTCCTGGCTACACATGGAGGAAGGACTTGGCTCTGGGCGTCCCTGTGATGGCCCAGATGTGTGCAGTGTGGGGTCTCGACACCACTATGCTTAATCAGGCCCTCTGTGGCCTGCACTCTGTCTGCCTTACCCAGTGCTCCATGTCTGTCATATCACAGGAATGTGCACTTCAGGTCGGGCATAGCAAAATTTGTCTGTCCCCAGGGTTGCAGGAGCACAGGGAGAAGGCAAGGACTCTGGATTCTGGAAGGAGAGGTCTTTGGGTTGCACATGAAGGGCCCCATGGCACACAGTGGTCCCTGAGCCTCCACAGCAGTGAGGTGGCATGAGAGGGCACCCAGCCTTCCTGGGTGGGCAGCTGCAGAGGACCAGGCTCTACTCCATCCCCAGAGTAGCTTTTCCGATGTGTGAGTGTGTGTCTGGAAACACTAATCCCAAAGGGTGCCTTGGGTGGGCAGCGGGGTCTCTGGTGGGGAGTTCGTGAGGGGCCACACTCTGCTACAAACCCAGGGGACTGACAGCACATGTGGGTGGTGAGAGCTTCAGGGGTTCCTGGCACTCTTCATGGTTTATGAAAAACTTCTGCCCAGTTCAGGGCCACTAGCCATTTTTATTTTGTAAATGCACATTCAAAAAGTGGAGAAGGGAATTTTGGGGGACTGCTTTGGAAAATGCTGTCATGACTGAGCCATTGGCCTGTCAGGAGCCATTGGCCTGTCCCGTTTCTTATGAGTTCCTCATGGAGGGTTCAGTTTCTGTGCAGTATAGATGGCCTCGGGGCTGACTCTGCCATCAGGGCTCTCACACTGAGATCTTCTAGGATCTGTGTGTTTAGCCCAGGGGCATATGAGGCAATTTGTGGCCTGGTGTCCTGGTCTTCAGGCCTTTACACAAAGAAACCTGAACCAGGGGATAGAGTGAGTAATGGAGAAGAAATAAAACTCGGAATGCATGGACTCAGAGCTGGCCAGGATTCATCTGGATTTTATCCTCCACAAAACTCTGCCCCTCTCAAGGAGGTCAGGACCACATGGGGCTTATGTGGGAAGGAGTTAGAGCCCACTGGCAAGTCAGAGGCTCTCTGCCTTGTTCTGTACCTCTCTTCAGCTGCCTAATCCCAGCACAAGGCACAGGACAGTGTGCTTCCACCCAGACCCTGCAGTTCCACACCTGGGCTGGATTCAAGAGGCATTGGCACCCAGGCTCCAAGGACCTTGGAGGATATTTGACCACTGGTCTGAGTCCATCTTCTCTGCTAAAACAGCATATCTGAGACTAAGTAATTTATATAAAAAAGAGTTTCCTTGTGGCCCCAGAGATGAGAAAGTTTAAGATCAGGTGTCTGTCTCTGGTGTCATAACATGGCACAAGTCCTCACTTGGCAGGGTGCCTGTGAGAATAGTGTATGGCTTGTGCAGAAGAGAGGAGGAGAGAAAGTGTCTTGACACTTTGTAAGATCAGCTCTTGTGTAACTAATCCACTTTAATGGAAATACGTTGACTCCTTCAGCCAGTGGAGCCCTGTGTTAGTCAGTTTTCCATCACTGTGACAAAACATCAGAGAAAATGAGCTTATGGGAAGAAACGTTTACTTTGTCTTGGAGTTTCAGAGGCCTCAGTTCACAGTCACTTGGCCCCATGGCCTCTGATGAGTACATCACAGGAAACTGTTTACCTCTGGGGGACAGAAAGAGACAGAGAGGTGCAAGGGTTCAAGCTACAGCAACCTCCTGATCTTCCATTAGGCCCCACCTCGTAAAGGTGCTGGCAGTGACCAGTAGTGGCTGGCAGCCAAGCCTTTAGCTTTGGGGGATATTGAAGATATAAACTGTAACAACCCCCACTTTCACCACCCTGCAACACGGTTACACTGGCAACCAAATTTCAACCGAAGTTTTGGCAGGACCCACCACATCCAAACCATAGCGATCGTGGTCTGCGATAAGCACCAGGGAGAGGCTGAGTGGCCTATGGCAGTGCCACACACAGTTACAGTACAGCGGGGCAGGTGACAGGTGGGCACAGAGAAGTCTACGAATAGACTGAGAACAAAGCCAAGAATGGGAATGAAATGGGTGATGCTCTACCACTGATATAAATGAAAATCACACTTCAGAAAACAGATTCAAGGAAACAACCACATTCCAGGAAGTCTACCCAGCATATGAATGTGGAAGCCTTGGATGGGAAGGAAGATGGGAGTGGAACTGGAGATTATGAGGAAGAGACGAGGTGGAGACCAGAGCAGTGTTTTAGCCTGAGTTTCCCAGAATGGATGGCTGACGTGAGGATTAAAGATGAATGCTTTGTTTGAGAGGGTGGATGAAAGGATGAATGTCAGCTGGGAAGAGGCAGGTGCACACCCTTGTCCATCTGGGATACCTCTGGACCGTGGTGTGGAGAATTTTCATCTTGGATGAGTTGTAGGAGGGAGGAGGAAGGGAGATGAGGGAGTTTAGGGGCTGACTGGCTCCCCTCTCCTGCCTCCCATTGGGTAGATGGTCTGGGTGTGACAGGAGCCAGGGTCTCTGGAGTGTGGGCGGGTGGCTGTTTCAGCAGAGCCACACACATTGGCTGAGTGTGCTAGTGGCCAAGGGAGCAAGAGGGTAAAGGTCAAGAGAGGTGAGAAGATGCCCCAGAAGTCTGCATTGCAGGGTGGTGCTCAGGTGCCAAGGAAGAAGAGCCAGTGGTCTGACTAGAGAATGTGCCTGTGTAGAGCTTAGTTAAGACAGACCTGAGCATAAGTCCTAGAGCAAGTCAGTAACTTCTCAGCATCACTGTCTACATCGACACAGTGGAGATAATGAGAAATGTTTTCCTCCTAAGAGTTTGTGTTATAATGTGCCCAGTGCAAGATCAGCACTCAGAAATGCATCCCTGCAGCAGGGCACCAGCTACGCTTGCCCCCTCTGAATGTAGGTGCCTTGTGTTTTCTAGCTTGCTTTGTACTGAGACTAATGAGCATTGCAACTCTGTCTAGAATCCCATAATAAGGAGCCCGCTTCCTGGAGAAACCATCCAGAATAACCATTCCTTCCTAACATGCACATCATTGTTTTTCTCCTTAGGTTTCAGTGTTGTGACATTTGATTACAACCAGCTTCACACTCAGAGTTCTCTGTGTACTAAGTACTAATTATTTCACATGTCCTGAAATAGAGACAACAAAATGCCACTTACTATGTTAATTGGGATTCGTTTACCCCAGCCAGCTTGTTGTGCAGGCAGGTTTAATTCTGTGTTCGTTAATTCAGTCATGCACTCATCAGACATTATCAAGGGCTTGGCATGAGCCAGGTGCAGCGTGGGCACTTGGGCTCCACAAGACCCCATCCCTGCACAGGGACTCTCTGGACCACAGGGACTGTGTTAGCCACTTCCATCTCTGTAACAAATGCCTGACAAAGTCAGCTTGCTGGGAGGAAAGGTTTATTTTGTCTCACAGTTTTGGAGGTGTTAGTCTATGGTTAGTTGGGCCCATTGCTTCAGGCCTTGGTGAGGCAGCTGTCTTCTCAGCTCCTGCTTATGCAGATCTAAAATCCTACCTCCCAGGCAGTTTGATCTTGCGGACACTTGGCTCTGTAGCTACTACTGCTGTGTTCAGGAAAGAAAAGTTTGTTTACAGAAACCCAGCTTATGATCCTTCAAAATGTCAGGTCCTTTTTTTTTTAGAGGTATAAAGGGACTTATTAGGTGGAAATTTTAAAGTGCACATTCAAAGAAATAATATGTGAGTCTTCAAGAGAGAGAAGTACCCTACAGTTTGGAGCTGGGAATATTTATGTGGTTTTGGTTATGGAAATCAGTGAAATCTGTGAATCTATAGGAAGTTCTGTCTTGGTCTTGGTTTACAGCAAATTAGCTTATTTTACAGGTGACAGGCACAAGCCTCATCAATTAAAAAAAAAAAAAGAATGATCTAAGATGTTTTGGATAAAAGCATTTTTTGAACTCTCAATCTTTTTGTCTATTTTAAAATCAGCTTTCTGCCTTTTACTTTATCAACTAAGGTAACTTATGAATTTAAAATATCTAAATATCTGTAAGAGACTCGGGTTGTGATGGGCCTAGAAGAAAAGAAGGATAAACAAACCCAGGGAATACTGACAGGGATAACCCTGGGTGACTTTGCCTATGTCCTAGAGTTGTAGTCTTCTTAAAAATGCACTGTTTCTAGTTATGATTTTTCTTGTCTCCTTCCTGCTTCTCTTTATTTCTTCTATCTTACTTCATTACACCTCTCCCTCAGACTTTGATACCTTATTCTTAAGGAATGCTGAAGGCGGGAGTCTGTCTTCTTATAACTGCTTCAGTCTGAGGAGGGGCATTGAGCTCCCTAGCCAGGACTCAAAAGTCTCACTCTGACTGATCGATCTACAAGGGACAAAGGAAGATTGCTTTTGTTGTTTGAGGAACCATCATCTTTTGACAGTCTGGAAAGGAGAACAAGAACATTAGCAAGTCACTGACACTTCACTTTCATTTTATAATTATGTTAAATAAGGCTAAAAATTACAAGTAAAATATTAGAGAATAGTAACTCAAAAAATTGTAGAAGTCTGAAAAAAATCAGGCAGCATGTGGTATAAGCCTTTTACCTTTAATATTAAATTTTTTCCCCAGTGATGTTAACCCAAGTACCATGGGCATATGGGCATAAGGTATACAGATTCTTCCTTATTTTGTCAAAGAAATCCAACATTCTCTTATTTTAATTACAACAATGGCAAAGGATTACACTGTATTTTTTTGTGACCGTTGGGCCAATAAATTTTTTACTATAGAGCTGTATTTCGTTAGATAGGAAGAACTTTTTTAACAACTGGCTCCAGATAACATAAACATAAAGTCTGAAACAGATAACACAAAGTTAGTATATACTACAAAGGTAACAAAGCTTAGTAGCTAGAATATTTATAGTGTCATTTTTTTTCCCTTTAGATTCACCTATACGAGAAGCTAAATTTTTTCCTAAGGGGTACTGAAAAGTATGTTAAAATAACATGTGAATATGTGAAGAGTGGTTGAAGGACACATGTGGGAAGGTCTAGTGGGACTGGGAATCACAACCACTCATGGCAATAAGTTAAAATATAATAGGTTATAGGAGTAACGGATACTGCCAGCAGAGTTTGGTGCAGTGTTTGGAGCCCCTTTTTATATCTAGCCTAGTTTTCTCTGTTTTTATCTTACTATTAGTTACTCCTTTTTTGATTATACCTTTCTGTTGGCTGTTTAAAACCAAGTCAAAGCAAGACCCATGCATGTATATATGTGTAAGTAAGGCTCCTCAGAGGTTACTTTGAGGGCTGTGCAAGGGAGCCTCTTCACTCCTTTAGTCTTTTCCTCTACCAGTTGTGTCATTTACCAGGATGAGTAATTTTTTTTCTTGACCATATGTCTTCCTTTGGAAGCATGGAGAATATGACCCCCTTCAGTGACCTTCCTTTTTGCAGAACACACATTGGTTGACTCCTGTCCTCTGGTGTCCAACAGTTCCCCTGTTCAGGAGGTTGGGTGACTCACTAGAATTTCAGGGCCCTTTAGAGGGGGTCCTGTTGTACCCTGGTTCCTGGCTCACCTTGAAGGGCAAGGGCCAAAATATTTGCTGTCCTTTTAGCCCTGTTCTCTTTTTTAGCTTTGGTCTCTAAGCCTCAGTTATTGAACACCCAGAAGGTCAGTTACATCAGTGTTGAAATGGGAGCAGTGGGTTTTAATATTAACTATTATAATACCTTATGAATATTGGGTACCTTGAAGTATAAAGTATGACTAGAGAAGCTCTTCTATTAACCATGGTCAGCATTAATATAAGGGTTAGTGTCCTATCTTATCTGTACCGTGGGAGATAGCCTACCATCCTAACATAGTGCTTAGGTTGTCTTTTAGAAGCCATGCTTTTGTAGAATGTTAGTAGATAACAGTTATAAGGTTTTACAAGGAAAATTTAAAACCAAGAGCAAACATAGCATTTCAGAATAATAATTATGATGACATTATTATACCAGAACCATTAGGTTCTTTTTTATTACCTCTAAAAATACATTTAAATTTTTATTTTAGTATAAAATAATGTATCAACAGGTTACCATTATTCAACTACAAAATATTAAATGACATACATTTTTACTTAAACTTTTAAAATTTTCCATTAAAAAAAATAAAGTGTCTCAGTAGAATGTACTTGCTTATAGACGTGCTTTATAGGTTACTGGTGGCCAGTCTTTAATCATTAGAGAGCATTTGCCTGCACTGCAGAATTTTTAGGGACATCTAACTATCATAATACAATTACACAGTAACCACAAGAACATAAACCTAAAGAGTTGTATCATCGTAAACAATTTTGCTTGAGGACACCAGTATGGTAAGGTATTCCCCTAAGTCTCATATTTTAGAGGGCTTATACGCTTCGGGTACATAAATGCATTTAATGTTCCAAGAGCTTAGCAATATTGGCAACACAGTTATATAGAAATCTTTAACATGTATTTACTTAGCTTTTACAGGGGAGGACACCCATCCTTCCTATTGCAGGATATCTGTAGAGCCATATTCTTCAATGCCATCCTATCTGCTATGCAAGATTTGTGCAGTTCTGGGATTTTCTCTTAATTGCTGATGCTTGGTTCTGGGGGAACTCAGAGGGATGTGAGCAATACTGTTGCCATTTTTGTGTGAGGTACCAGAGTCAGCTTCCACCCATGCCTGCAGGTTGTCAGTCACATGCAAAGGAAGAACAGGGGGCAAGCAGTGGGGACTTTAGGATGCATTGCTCTAGTTGTCCCTCTCCATAACGGTAATGGGCTATGGGTGTGGTGGTACCAGGAGGGGATTGGCATTGTGAAGAGTTGTGACCTATGCCCCCAACTGAATGGAGGGATCCTGTCTTCTCCCATGATGCCATGGGCAACATAGAATTGAGCCTGGGTCCCAAGATTGTGCAGGTCAGGGAGCTCTGTTACTATCTCTGCATTAATGACAGATTGCAGAGAAGTTGTGGTTCCTGGTATGGGTGTGAGGGGCCAGAATGTAGTAAAGGAGATAAACCCTTAGGCAACTCAGCTGATGAAAATTGCTTTCTGGAAGTCAACTTTGAGCCAAAGCATTGGGTGAGCTTGAGAATTCTCTGTGTGTTGTGACAAGGGCCATTGACTTCATGCAAACCAAGCACAAGCCAAGACCTGGAGGGGCCTGGAGAAAATCAAAGAATCTGAGGTAAGAGGCATGTATGCTGGACACGTGGGTTCCAGATGTGATTACAGAATCATCTGTCCACCCTTATAGCGCCACTGTTAATATAGGCCAACTGTTGGGGGGTCTTATGTGGTTGTGTGTCTCCATGCAATTCTAATTAACCCCCTGGTTAACTGCATCTCTTCTTGAGTTACAAAGACCCCCACGTCAAGATTATGGTGCCCAGGGTGGGAAAGCCTAGGGCTCTTCCCTCCCGTGCATGGAGACCTCTATGGTCTCATGGTATCATGATCTGCACACAGGAGGCAGCCCTGCAGTTAGGGAAGTGGGCAGTCAGTCAGCGACTTGCTTGTGTTCTGTCCTTGCTACCCAAGAGCTGATGCCTCTTGGACCAGTCACTGCTCTCTCTGAGCAGCTGTTTGCTCAGCCATAGACGGGGCTGAGGTGGACTCAGCCCTGTGCTCTGTGCAGGCTTGAAACACTTCGATTCCAGGCTGTAGCCTCCTGGGTGGTGGTAATCACACTCCTCCCCTGCCCCTGGCCTGGCCCAGGTGCTTAGGATCTCAGTGCAGACTCAGGACACCTGCTGGTGTCTCCTGTGTGGGCCTGGGTCAGAGAGGGCATCATCCAAGCCTACCGTCTTGGTAAATGATGGGGACAGTTCAGTATTCTCCAGGGTGTTGTCTTCATCAAATGTAGGATGACTGGCATGGCCCAAGTGCTGAGACCCCAAACCTAGTCCTCCTCCTTGAAATCCCAGGCCCACCCCAGGGAAAAGCTAGGCTCCCGCATGAGGCAGAGGGAACAGACCAGCCTGGCACTGAGTGCCTAGGGTCCCATTTCATCCTTTAATGCCCACTGCTGTGTGCCCAGCCTGGCAGCTCTGCCCTGAGCTGTGCTTACCAGCATTCCTGTGTGACTGGGGACGCTGTTTCTGTCCCTTCTGGTGCAGGGTCCTGTGCACAAGTAGTGGAGATTAAACTTATTTGGAAGGCTGCTGTAATGGCTGCTGGAGATGGTGGCAGATTATGTATCTTAAAATGTGATTGCAAAGTCAATAAGCCAATTACAGCAGTTAAAAAATCTCCTTTTTCTGAGCTGCTTGCAAAGCTGAGTTGCTTGTTGCTTCAGGGGGCCAGCTGTGTGGGTCACACTCCGGGCCTGCATCAGGGCCAGTGGAGGTCATGTCTGAGGTTTCCTCTGTCTCCTTAGGGAGCCCTGCTCTCATTTCTTGGCCTCTTTGGTTACTCACTTGCTGTACTAGTAAATCTTTCTGCTTCAATCAGTCATCTCCAGGTCTTAAATTTACCTAACACTTGCCCTTGACCCTCAAGTAGAAAAAATGTTGCCACAAGTTCTTGCATTCAGGAGTTGGAGATAGGGCATGGGGTGGGAGGTAAGGAATGTGTTTGAGCAAGGTGAGGGCTGCGTTTTACCCCTTTATCTCCACATCCTAAAACCCTGTGAACTAAGTATGAGTATTGACATTTCCCATAGAAAGTATATGAATTCCCCATGCTATATAGTAAAGTTTCCTAACACACTGGCTTAAAAAACAAAACAAAACATCATCTGTTCAACATCTTCTGGTGGCTCTCCTGGTCTGTTCTGGGCCAGCCTAACCTCAGCTGGGGCTGGTCACGTGTCTGTGGTCAGCTGGGAGTGTGCTGGCCTGCAGTGGCCTCATCCTCAAGTCCAGAAGTGTGCTGGCTGTTCGTGACTGTGGGGTCTGGCCATGCTTCTCTCCAACAGTGGGCTAACCCAGGCTTGTGCCGTGTTGGGACAGAGGCTTCTTAGAGCAGCAAGTATGGATGCTGAAGGTCTCTTTGAGGCTGAGACTCATCACTGGCACAACACCACTTTGACAAAGAGAGCTCCAGGTCAGCCCAGAGTGATGTGAATTTCTGTAAAAGACAGTGGCCACTTTTGTCATCTACCACACAAGGCAGTCAAGGTTCTGCGACTCATCACCTCCAAGGCCATGAGGCTGAAATTGAAAACCAACCTGTGGTTCCCAAATACTACATGTGATGTGCAACCCTGGCAGGGGAGCCTCCATTTTAAAAGTAGGGAGAGAGATGCTTAACTCTTAACAGAATATCCAGAATGTGGGATTTTGGGCACAATGGCTAATGGATTGGGAGTATGGGGACAGAGAGCTATCAAAGGTGTTTGATTTTGTGTACCTGTTGTGTCCTCTTTGGTTGTGGGGTGGGTCCCATATCACTCCTGGGATAAAGGGCTTCTGTGTGGATTAGAATCACCCCCTTCTTCTTCCATGGATCCATTCTTATTCTTTTATCCTCATTTTGTTGTATCAGGGGTGTGTGTGTGTGTGTGTGTGTGTGTGTGTGTGTGTGTGTTCTATTAGATGCTGTGTTTCACCCCTTTGGAAATAATGAGGTTTCAAAGGACATATTTATGTCAAATGGATTTTTGTTGGCAATGCTCACAGCTAGTATTTACTTCCATATTTCTAAATAATATCCTGATGCTGTTATTTATTGATTACTTAATTTCAAATCTTGTCTATTGATCACAAAAGGGGATGGTGACTTAGCTCTCTATCACCTTCCCACCTTGGCCCTTTCCCCAAACTCAGTATGCTTTCATCACAACTTCTGATTAGATCAATGGCCAGTTTTATGTTATCATGACAGTGAACTGTGCTTACTGTTAAATGAAGTGGAGGACAGTGCTGCTTCCTGGACTCAGTATGTACATATTTTCTTTTATTTGCATTTCTACATGCCCATCTCTTTTTTTCCCTAAACACTTCATGAGATCAGTTAAATGTGAATCAATATTGCTTTCCAAAAGTCAGATTGGCATTCTGTCATTTTATCTCCCCCTGAGCCTTCCTATGTGGGCTTCTGGCTCTGGACTGCTCTGGGCTCTCCCTTTCCTCATCCCTGGGCCTGTGATCTCAGGATTTCCCTTTGCAGTAGGCTTGGAATAGAGTCTGGCCTCCTGACATCATTTCTCACTTCACACCATCATTCTGCTGAAGCATATGCTCTAATAACTTTCTAAGAACTAGCACATGGGGTAAAATTTTTGAGTCCTTGCACATTCAAAAATGCTGCTCCCAAACAGACTCTGAGATGTGGGTTTTGGTAAAAGTGATTCATTGAGAAAATACTTCCAGGAGGTACCTCCAAAAACTAAGCATAGAAATACCATTTGGTCCACTTCTGTGTATTTTCCTGAAAGGATTAAAGACAGTATGCTATAGTGATACTTGTATGCCCATGTTTAGAGCGGCACAGTTCACAATTGCCATGCTATAGCAAGAGCTTAGATGTTCATCAACACATGAATAGATAAAGAAAATGTGGCATATTTACACAGTGGAATATTTCTCAGCCATAAATCATGAAATCATGTCATTTGCAGGAAAATGGATGGAAATTGAAGACCATCATAGTAATCAAAATTAGCCAAAGTCAGAAAGTTTCTCTTATATGAGAAACCAAATAAATAAATAATCAAGTAAATAAAAAAGAAAAACAAAGGAGAGATGACAGGAAAATAGGAGATAGACTTTTGGACATGAGGAAGGGGATCAGGATGGAGAGGAAAGAGAGAAGGGATCAATGGTGATCAAGATATGTTAAATGGATGTACCAATATCCCAAAATGAACCTTCCCATTCTGTATTACTAACAGGAGAGAGGGAGGGAGGGAGGGAGGGAGGGAGGGAGAGAGAGGGAAAAAGGGAAGATGCAACTTAATGGGAGAACATTTGCCTAGCATGCCTGAAGCCCTGGGTTCAATCCTTAGTACATCTCAAAAAAAGAGGGATAAAAATCATTGTATTGTACACCTGAAATGGATATATGTAAAATATATATCAATAAAGTATTTTTGTCATTTGGGACATAATCCTTTTTAAAATTTTAATATTTATTAGTACATGTTTGTAGTACATAATGATTATGCCCATCATGGGGAGTTGGTACATGTACATAACACATCTCAGTTCTTTTATTGTTCCCTTCCTTTTCCCTCTCTCCCCACTCCTTCCATTTCTTAATGCCCTTCCCATTTGCAAAAGATCTGTGTTCCTGTTTCCTACTGTCTTTAATTTTGCTCTTTAAATTATTTATACTTTGCTTCAAATGAGAGAAACCACACAATATTTAAACTTCTGTTTTATTTCACTTAACATTATTTTCTCAAGGTGCACCTATTTCCTACAAATTACTAAAATTTATCTTTCTTTATGACAGAGTAGTACTCCATTGTGTATAAATACTATACTTTCTTCATCCATTCATCTGTTGATGGACATATAGCCTGCTTCCAAGATTTAGCTATTATGAATTGTGCTGCTATAAACATGAGTATGCATGTATCACTGTAATATGATGCCTTTAACTCCTTAGGGATGATACCTATAAGGGAATGGCTGGGTCAAATGGAGTTTCTACTTTTAGTTTTTTGTGAGATTTCCATACTGATTTCCATAGTGTTCCTACCAACAATGTAGAAAGGTTCCTTCCCCCTCCTTTCTAGCTTTTGTTATTTGAATTCTTGATGATAGGCATTCGTTCTGGAGTCAGATGGAATTTCAGTGTTTTTTTTTTTTTTTTTTTTGGTACTGGGGATGGAACTCGGGTCCTTGCACTTAAAAGGCAGGTGGCTGAACCACTGAGCTAAATCCCCGGCCCTCAGTGTTGTTTTAATTTGCATTTCTCTAATGGCCAGTGATGTTGAGCATTTCTTCATGTGTCATTTGTACTTCTTCTGAGAAGTCTATTTATTTCACTTTCCTGCTTTTTGATTGGGTCTTTTATTTTGGGGGGTCTAATTTTTTGAGTTCTTTATACATATATTCTAGATATATATAAATTCCTCTGTCTGAGGAATAGTTGGCAAAATATTTTTCCCATTCTGTAGGTTGTTTCTTCACTCTGTTGTTTGTTTCCATTGCTTTATAGGAACTTTTTAATTCGATATGATCCCATTTGTTGATTCTCAGTATTATTTCTGTGCAGTTGGAGTTTTTTCAGTTTTCAAGAGTTTAACCTATTTTATCTTCCCTTAGATTGTTTCTGTTTTAGTATTTAGATCTTTGATCCATTTTTATTTCATTTTAGCACGTGGTGAGATACACGGGTCTAGATTCAATCTTCTGTGTGTATAGCCTGTTTTCCTAGCACCATTCGTTAAAGAGGTTATTTGCTTTTGAGACCTTTGTCAAAGATCAGATAGATGAATGTGCCTGGTGTTGTTTCTGCATCCTCTATTCTCTATTGTGTTGATCCACAGATGTATTTTTGTTTTTATCACTGTAATTTTTTTTTTTTTTTTTGGTACCCAGGATTGAACTCAGGACCTTGCTCTTGTGAGGCAGGCGATGGAACCACTGAGCTAAATCCCTGGCCCCTTATCACTGTAATTTTGTAATGTAACTTGAAATCTGGGATTGTGATGTCTCTTGCTTTGTTTTTCTTGCCCAGGATTGCTTTTGCTGTCTGGGTCTCTGCTTCCATATGAATTTTAGGATTGTTTTCTCTGGTTCTATCAGGAATAATTTTAGTATTTTTGTGGGGTTGCATTAAATCTCTATATCAATTTTGGAAGTATGGTCATATATATATTTTTTTGTACTGGGGATCGAACTCTGGACCTTGCGCTTGGGAGGCAGGCACTGCAACCACTGAGCTAAATCCCCGTCGCTTGTCTATATTGATTCTACCTATCCAGGATCAGGAGATATCTTTCCATTCAGTAAAGTTCTATAAAACTGAAAAAGAAAGAAAGAAAAAGAAAATATTTCCAGGGAGCAGGGCAGGCAGGGTTGGGAAGGGAGGAAGTCAAGGAACTCTACTTTGGGCACAGGGCCAGGCTCAGCCTGGTGGGGTACAGTGCAAGGCTTTGAGCTTTCATACAGCTGTTGGTGTAGTGACTGGCTACAGCTCCCTGTGGACAAGGATGGGTGTGGGGAAACTTGTGGGAGTGATACTACAACAGCAGCCATGCAGCAGCTGGTGCCCTAGGGCCGGAGACAGGCTGGGAGACCCTGAATCAGAAGGTCCAGTGCAGTACCGATAAAAGATATATATATATTTTGTACCGGGGATCGAACTTGGGACCTTGGCTTTTGCGAGGCAGGCAGCGGAACCACTGAGCTAAATCCCCAGCCCTAAAAGCATAATTTTTTAGTGGGCTATAAAGGAGCAGTTTCTGGGTAGGGCCCTTTGGCATGATTTTCAGAACAATACAGGGCTGCCCACTAGGGAGCTGTTCCCTCCAAGGTCCTAAGGAGCTCTGAAGCCTGAGTTTGGAATTGTTCCTACCAAGGCAACAGCCCCTGGGCCCTAGGAAGCTGAAGGTTGCGCCCTCAAAGCTTCCGTCTGGTCTCAGAGTCATCTGGAAAGCAGCCATCTGCACAACTGCTCCTGGCTGGTGTTACACCATGGAAGCAGCAGAATGAAACTGGGACCTATTAAAGCAAAGTGACCCTTTTTTATAAGGACTGACATTTAGAAGCTTTGTGAAATTTGCCTCCCCAGAATGCAGAAACTTAGGAGCGTCCAGGGCCCTAGCTATGACAGAGTTTACAAAATAGAATATTGCCTGTGCAACCTTTTAAACAGAAGTGGTAAATTGGTGGTTAGGAGAATAATACAACTATTCTATAGCTGGGTATAGAAATTTAGATTTCAACAACAACAAAATTGTTTTTCTTGAGAATTTTAGAGGCATTACTCTATGATCTTCTTATTTCATGATTAACAGGTCTAACATCACTCTAACTCTTATAAAGACACCTTCTTTTTTCCCCCACCAGACATTTTGAGGAAGCTTATTCTATTTTTTGTCATTTTGTTTTACTTACTTCAGTCATTATAATTTCAATTTCCAAGAGCTCTTTGCACCTGTTGCTTTTCCCCAGAACTCTATTCTTTTTTTTCACATTAATTGCATAATTTTCTAAGGCAATCTATTAGTTTACTTACCTAAATTTATTTGCATGATAGTAAAAATTGCATATAACAGTAAGAGTGAAGCTTATAGTATGAATTGCTTGGATAACGTAGAACACTTTTTATAGGCAACTATGTAAAACACATTTTTTCTATTTAAAACTTTTAAGGCACTTTGTTTTACTTCCTATCAAAATACATTTATAAATAGAAAAGAATCAGTATGGTAGTAAGAGATGCACATTGCATTTAACGGAAACTTCCAAAAATTAATTACAACATGATGCTGCAGGACCTACAAATAAATAATGAGGACTGAATTGTGTTTCACATTTTCTTTTTTTTTTTTTTTAAAGAAAATCATGTAACAATGAGAATGAAAAAAATTACAGTGAACTTTTATTCCCAAAATAAAAACAAATTTGAATTATGGCAGTACCGTATAATACAAGGCATCTGTTGGCATATGTCATCTTTAAACTGCATTCCACAGTCTATAGTTCTTTTGTAACATACAATAGAGTAACAAGCTCATTTTTTTTTCTTTTTTAAAATAAGTTTTCAAAGATCATTGTGAAGTGTTACAGAAATAACTGAAGGATAGGAAATCATAAACACAGAAGTTATAATGCTTGTTTTGGGCTCCAGAATAATAATTAAAAAACCCCTCTGGTATCATGCTTATGGGGTACTCTTGGTGTACCCCTTGAATACAAACTTTAATACCAAACAATCCTCAATGCTTCACCTGGGACTGCCAAGCAGCTTATAAAACAGAGTAAATCATTTTTTGCAGTCTGTACTATCCTTTCCCAGCTGTCCTGTTTGTGCAAGTTTCTGAAGATTCATTGGCCAAACAATGAACAACAAAGGTTTTCTGGGCAAATACAAGGTGGGCTTTCATTTTATTAGTAAATACCAGCAGCACTGTTGAATGAAAATAATACTTTTATGTCATTTTTTCAAATCAGCATTAATGTCTGTGTTTCCTTTCACTGATAGCTCTTCTAGTTTCACCAAAAAAAGAGTGTTAGCATTTTTATCTTGGACACTCTCTTCTAAATCCTTAAGCAACTCCTTTTTGTTTTTGTTTTTGTTTTGCCACATCCACTTCCAGCTCTGAGTTTTCCTTCAGTTTGCCATGGTGCTTGAGATAGTACCGCTGGTTCTGGAAGAACTTGATGATGGTGTACTTGGGAAGGGTGAGCTGGACTGACAGTCTGGATAGCTTCCTTGTCTGGGTACAGGCCCACATCTTGTATGAAGCCCTGGAGGATGCCCAGGACTCCAGAACTCCATTCTTGTTCTGTGTCTGCACTATCTTTCTGATTTTTAAAAAAATTCCTCCCCTGATTACTTTGGTTTCTTTTTTCTATGCTAGAGGATTTCCTGAAATGTTTGGTGACAGCTGGCTGCTAATCCATGTATAAGAACAAAGCACTAATTGTGAACAGGGGGCCCTTAAGTGTGGATGGGGCTTTGCTATGTATGAAGAGGTGGTGGCAGGACCTTCTTGTTGGGCCCCCTAAACACCAGGCCTCGGGGTTCTCTTTTCTGCATAACAGCTCTTGTATGTCCTCTTTCAGGGTGTGAGCTCAGAGTAGGCTGGAGGGTTGTGGTTCTGCCATTTTGTGAGCAGACTGCATCTGATGTTCCATGTCCCTTCTGCCCCTCATATCCACTCTCCACTGTGCTTGGGGCCCCCAGTCTGGAGTGAGGGTCCCTGAACATCTAGCACCACTGTCACTGCCTTTGGCAGTCCCAGGATTCCCCATGCTGCTGCCATCTCAGGCTGCATCTGTTGCCTGGGGTGATTATCAATAGCACCCCTCCCCACATTCTGACTGGGGTAATATATTTTGTGGCCCCTTCCCACACTTCCTCCTGACCCTCAGGTGTGTACTAGGCTTTTAGAGGGGTGGTCTGAAGCGTAAAATCACTTCCCCTTGGCATTGCCTCTGCACCTCACCAAGGGCAACAGCCAGGGCTGTCTGGCTCAGCCCTTCTCCTCCATCCATCTTCTAGATTCCAAAAAGGGGTTGCAGTCCTGCATGCACTGCTGTTTGCTCTTCCATTTTCTTGGTCCTTATGGGACATTGTGAGCCAATAACAGGTATGATCAGTCTTTCCTGTTTGTCCACAAGTCTAGAGGGAAATGCATGGCCATCAATCAGGAAGGAAAACACTGGCTGCCATGCCCCTTGTGGCAGTTCAGTTCCCTTGTTTCACGTGGGATGTTGTGTGGGATTTTCTGGCTCCCTAGAATTCATAGGATGCTGCAGTTGCCTTAATTGGGCAGGTGATAGATGACAGGGCTGAACAAGACAATGGGCTCCTGCTCATGGGAGGCGGTGGGTCTCTGGTGGTGGCTGCCAGGGCAAGTTTTGTGCTGGACTGAGAAGCCTGCAAGAACATCATGGCTAGAGGTGCCAGACATCATCAGGGGGGTGAGGCTTAAAGAGGGCAGCAAGAGCAGGACTTCTGAAGCTTTGTAAGGAGAAAGGGGACTGATGTCCGTCAGAGCCCCCTCCTCTGCTTCCTACCCTCCCACTCTGCCAGAGCACATGGCGGTCCTCCTGCCTCTTGGGGAAATCTGTGGCGACATTTGATGAGCTGGTCAGGGCCAATTCTAGTTTGCATGCTCTTGGAGCATAGGGAGGATTATCTTTTATGAAGCCAGACTTGCATAAGTTATGACAAGAACACATTGGTGGATCTGCTGGCGCCTCTCCTCAGCACCTCATGAAGAATTCAGTTGAAGGCAGATGGTTTTCTGGCCCCATCAGTCCAAATGTAATCCAACTGAATTCACTTCAGAGCAAGTCCTTGAGCATTTGTTGCATATCTTCCCTGCCTAGAGTGAACATCCCTGATGTGAATATTCAAAATCTGAAATGCTACAAAATTGGCTATGTTTTGAGCACTGACATAATGCCCTATGTGGAAAATTCCATGCCTGACCTCAATGACGGGTCAAAGTAAAAATGCAGATGCACTAAAACTATTGTAAAAAATTACCTTTAGGCTATGTGTATTAAAAACAAACAAATTTGATTTTTAAACTTGGGCCCCATCCCCAAGATATCTCCTTTGTATATGCAAATGTTTCCAAATTTGGAAAAAATCCCAAATCCAAAATACTTCTGGTTCCAGACATTTCTAATAAGAGATTCTCACAACAGTTTAAAACAACACCTATGGATCAGCTTCTGGCTCTACAAGTCTGACGTCCAACACAGCATGGCTGGGTTCTCTGCTCAGGGAATCATTGGGGTGGAATTGAGACTTTGATGAGGCTGAGGTCTGTGCCAGAGACTTGGGGAAGTTTCTCTTCTTATGACTGCATTCCTAGTGGTTGTAGGACCAATGAGTTGTTTCCTGGCTGTGGGGTCAATCAGACTGCTCTCAGCATTATGGACTGCCTGAAATCCTGACCATGCAGCCCACTCTGTCTTCTAGCCAGCAAAGATTGGGCTTTGAAGCTCTGACTTGCTCTTTTGCTATGAGATGGAAGAAACCCTTCTGCAATTAGGTTAGGCCAGCTGGACAGCTTCCACTCTTCAAGCCAGTTGTACTGCATGACATAACCTAATTCCAGCAGTAGAATCCATCACGGTCTTGGTCCCTGGATGTTGCCAGATGTGCATACATGAACAGTGGAAATCCTAGGGGCCAGAGAGAATTCTCCCTATCCCATGCCCTGGGCTGGGCTCCCTGTGGGAAAGGGCTGGGCCTGGGTTCATCCCAAATGCATTATATCCACAGACATGAAGCCTGAAGGAATGGACTCAGTCCAGTGAGTGGAGAGAGACTGTGCTTTGTGCTCAGCACTGTTTCAAACTGCCAGTAGCAGGGGGAGCTTAGGTAGTCACTGTCATGCCCTGGGGCTTGGTTTCTAAGTAGCTAAATTGGAGTGGGTGGCTCAGCTGCTTAGGGTACTCTATGGAGGCCTATGAAGGTAACCCGGCCTGCAGGGAAGCTGGCAGGGATCCATTAGCTGTGTCAGATGGCAGGCTGGTGACTGGTGGCTCTCTTGCCATCTCTTGCCACCCATGAGCCCCATCAGTTCAGCATGTTTACGGATGCCTCCTCAGTGCCAGGTCATATCCACTAGAGAAGCAGGGCATGTGATCCAGCTCTGACATACTCTTCCTTTAAGCTTCGGGTGGTTGCCCTGTACATGTCAAGCATCAGGGAGGCTTTTGGGGGCAAACTGAACTATGATGGGCAGAGTACTAGGGACTCAAGCCTGGGGTCTGGGGGTGGAGGATGACAAGAAGGGAAGGCAGAACCTGGACATTCCTGCTGTCTGCTCCCAAGAGCCACCACACCATGCATGACATGTCTCAGCTGTGTACTACAGGGTGGATGCCATACCTTATCTAGTAAATACAGACCAGGAGGCCCAGAGAATGCAATTGCTTCCCTGGGGCCACCCAACAGGGTAGAAACGTAAAGGAAGCCATTGCCCCTTGAGGAATATTGTGCACTGGGATGTGGATTGAGGATGTGTCCCCCTACACTTCCATAACCTTCCAATTTGACAGCATTACCTGATAACTGATCAGCACCCTTCAGGGAGGGAGGGCGTGGCCTGGTGTGTATTTGCTGCCTATCAGCGACAAAACAGACCTTCTGCACAGAGGAAGTTGATAGCAGAAGGGTCAGGGGATGGTTGCTCCTGGGTTTGATTCCTAATCATTTCTAAATCCCTGGTGCCTTGTGAAATAAACATGATTAACTCTGGGAGCTGGTCTGTGAAGCCTCATGGAGAAGAGGCCTGTGGACAGCTAATTTGATCTGAGGTGGGGATTTCTGCCTCTCGCCTCTGTGTTCAGGGCAGATAAAATGCAGGATGGGTGGAGATGCTTAATTAACCCCGTAATTCTTGCATAGGCTAATTAGCATATAGATGAGGGTGGCTCTCCCGCTCAGCTCTGGCCCTGCTCCTCTCTTTGTAAGGGGTGCTGGATGCTCCAGAGGCTGTAGCCCTGGCCCAGCCAGCTGCATTCCCCTTTTTAACTTTCATTTATTCATTCATTCATTTTTGTGATACTGAGGATTGAGCCCAAGGTGTCATGCATGCATGTTAGCCTTGCTTTCCATCCCTGAGCTGCATCCCCCGCCCTTCACTTTTATTTATTTATTTATTTCCAAATTTTATTATGGTAAGCATACTTAATAACTTTTAAAGTGTGTAATACATCACTGTTGATATTATTTATTTAGTGGTACTGGGGACGAATCCAGGACCTTGGCATTGAGCTATATAGCCCCAGTCATTTTAAAATTTTGAAACAGGTTCTTGCTAAGTCAATAAGTTGCCCAGATTGTGGAATCTGTGATTCTCCTGCCTCAGCTTCCTGGAGTTCTGAGATTACGGAAGTGCGCCACCATGCACAGTTTATTGTTACCTTTAGGTGCAATGATGTCTAGCAGACCCGAATTTACTCATTTTACTTGACTAAAGCCACTGACTCCACATCTCTCCCTCTCTTCTGCCCCTCGCTGTTACCCTCCTTGGATTCCACTCATTTGACCCACTCTGTACAACACCCATGCTTGGTGTGTAGGTATTTGATTTTATAGGATCTCATACTTCATTCAGGTGAGATCATGAAAGATTTGTTTTTCTGAGCCTCACTCTACCCTTTACCAGTTCTTACAGAATTTGCCCTGAAAGAGGGCCCAGAAAGAGGTGCTGTGCATTTGGACACTGGCCCTGGACGGTGTCGCCAGAGACTGTGGACTCCTGACAGATATGACCTGGTCCTGACACTCAGGCCTTCCAGTCTGCATGAGCTCCCTCACACTGAGAAGTCTGCCTGCTAGCTTCCTCATATTGGGCACGGAGCCTCTCTGCAGGGTTGGAGGATTCATAAATGTTAGCAGGCTTGGCTGCTCAAGATGACTTTCTCTGCTGGGCTTTTCTGGAGAGGCTGCCCTTGAGGTGCTGTTCTCAAGGCCTGGGGGATCCCGGGCACCTCCCCATCGCTCCTGGAGCTTTGTCATGGTGTCTCCCACTCCCATTCCCCCCTGCTATTGTTAGGGGTGGCTTCTTGGGGCATGGTAGGATGCCCATCATGCACAGAAGCCATGGGTGGAGCCCCAAACAGGGCAGAGGGGTACCATCTCAGGAGCCCCATCCCTCCCGCCCCTTCTCAGCTGTGGCTCTCACGCCTCCCGACAGTGCACCCCTGTAGAAGGGAGGACTAGGGCTTTGACAAACACAAGCAATGTGGATTAATAGGCTCGAACTCAATCTGGGCTTAGAGTGTGAACTCACATGTGAGTGTGCCCTAATATGCACGAGGGTCCCAAGGAGGTCACCGATGACCTGTTCAGCCTCCGCTTGGTTTCTCTCTGACACACAGGTGGGGCAGGAGCACCCTCAAAGACAGAACTGTCAGACCTGGGGAACTGACCATCTCCCACCATGGCCCATGCTGGGCTAAGCGTTTGTACTCATCTCTTGCATGAGTGTGATGTGACATTTTATTAGTAACAATAATAATATTTATCAGTCCCAAGTTGTTCATTCCTGAAGTGTGGATAATGATACTCATTTCATAGATGCTGTCTCTGGTCCTCATAAGAAGAAATCCACAGGGTGAGACCATCTCCAAATTTTACAGATGGGGGTTGGGCCTTAGAGGCTACTGCTGGCCTAAGACGCTGGAGCTGGACACAGAGCCAGGAGTAAAACAGACCTGTAGGGCTCTGAGGTCCCAGTTCTTGAAGGAGGGGAGGGAAGAGGACCTGAGAGGGTGTGGGTGTTTGCACGTGTGTGGATGCATGTAGGTGCATGTGCTTTGTATGTACATGTGTGGGTATGTACTTGCGCTCCTGTGGTGTGTGCTTATGAACATGTGTGTGTGTGTGTGTGGGTGTTCTATTGCCCAGCAGTCCTGAGGAGCTGCTCTATGGAGAATGTGAATACATCTCACCGGCTGAGAAAGGCCCATTCAACCTATCACTTGCTGTAGTGGGAGGGGGCAGGCAGAGATTACAAGTAAGCAGACATTTTTTTCTTTTTAAAATTTTATTTTATTGGTACATTTTAGGTATACAATA
>NW_004624732.1:17020950-17045119 GCF_000247695.1 Heterocephalus glaber | reverse complement strand
TTTTCTTCCTATTTTACATTATCTATTATACCTTTTAGTCCTTATTTACACTTTCAGTTTCTCACACTAGAGAAACTATTCAGTATTTACACATGATTTGATATTTTCTAGAGCCTCATTCATCTGCTTTGTTACTTCCTGCCTTACCATTTAAGAGAATCTCAGTGGGTGGCTTTCAAATTGTTCCACCTCAATATCTCCTGGGTTTGTCTTTGATGACCTGGAAGTCTGTTGTTGCATCTTGCTTTCATGTCTTCTCATTTTTCTATTTTTAAATTTTAATTCCTGTATAGCTTTATTGCTAATATCAAAAAATATAAAAAACTCTAATATCAAAAAAGAAATGACTACTTCTTAGATATATCTTTCAGGTCTAGCTGGCTTTTGGGTTTTGAGTCTATTGCAAGATTCTACCTGTTGAAGTTATTGGGGATGAGAAGTTGCTGCCTGTTTGGCTTAGGCCATGATTCTTTGGTACTGGCCCATGGTATTCTTTATGACCCTTGGGCAATCTCAGACTTGGCATACAAGGAAGAACGAATGATTAGAACAATTATGTCACCTTGGATAAAGTAGTACAATCAGTAGTAACAATAACATCAAACACAGCCTAGAAAATGATAAACTGTGGTGACTATTATTTTGACATTTTAAAATATATGAACAAGATTTGTAGTTATATAACAAAAAATCTAAAACAAACCAGAAAATTGTATACAGTAAATATCTCCTCAATATGACAATTTAACTATCAGGGGAGAAAATTTAAAAGGTGTTAGGGGAAAATAGAGAAATAGAAGAAGAGAAAGTGATTAGATGCAAGGCTGGAGGCCAAAGGAAGATTATGCAAGCTTTGGAAAACTAATGAAGAAGACAAGTGGGAAACAAGGAAGAAACAGAAGCAAAAACAGAACAAAACAACAATAACAAACTAGAAACAATGTTCACACTCATATAAAAACAAAAACAATCAAGAAAAAGAGAAAAAAGGAAAGAAAGAAAAGATATTCACTTCAGGGTATGTCTGACTATTCAACAGAGGGGCCACATAGAGCCTGGATCCGTGTTGATTGATCCAAGCAAGGCAGCAGTAGAAGTGTGGTGGGGTGGTGAATAATCCCAGCAAGCCAGTGCCTTTAGTTCCACTGAAGTTCAGGCTGCTTCTGATTTCTGGCTGTGAGGCTGGGACCCGAGTTGTTCAGCCCACAGCACTCCAGGTGCTTTCTGGTTGCTTGAACTCAGCTCCCTCTTGGCTGCCCCTCACTGTGATACTGGGAGTCACTAAATGGAGCCAGCCTGCAGCTGCTCTGAGTTTTGAGTTCACTTGGCCCCTTTCCAAAATGGTGACTGGTTAATTGCCCTCTCCTGGGAGTGTCTGAACTGGAAAAACTCACCAGTCACTGCAGTCTGCAGCATCTACTGCTCTGTTCCACTGGTCCATTTCTCTGTGGAGGCTCTGGCATTACCAGTAGTCACTGTGCATCTGCAAGTTTGTACTGTCCCTCCTATGCCATGAACTGGGGCTCAGGGAGAAAGCATCATTTGACATATTTCTTTTCTGCATTGAGGTCCCTCTCTTTGCTCTCCCCATGGGTTCCATTTCTTACTTCAGATCCTTTCTGAGTCCTGGGGACCCAGTTCCCTTCTATTCTGTTCCTCACATTGCTATATTCCAGCATCTGGACTCCAAATCTCAGAGAGGGTGTTTTTCTGCTGCTCACTATTCCACCATCTTCACTGAACTCAACTCTCTGTTTTCATTTAAGTGTTCAAACCATTTTTTTGAGTTTTTTCTTAAATGAAAGACTATCCTTCCATTAAATTGGTTTTTCACCTTTGTTGACAGTCGCTTAGGCATATTTGTATGATCCTAATTTGGGGCTCTCTAGCCTGTTCCATTGATTCATGGGTTTACCCCTCCATTCACACCACAGTGTTTGATTACTGAGTTTTCATAGTAGGTTACTCACATTTTATTTTTGCTTATTTCAGCATTGTTTACTATTCTTAACTCTATTTAGATTTTAGTAGAAATTGGCTTAATTTATTCAGTTAATTTGAGGAAGTATTGATATCTTTATTATTTTAAGTCTTCTTATTCATGAACATGGATTGTCTTTACATTTACTGTATTTGTCTTCTTTATTTACTTTCATCAGCAATTTGTAATTTTCAGCATACAGATTCTGTAAGTGATTTGTTAAGCATGTGGCTCAATATTTTATTTTCTTTGGCATAATTGTAAGGTACTGTTTTAAATATTACTTTTGGACTTCATTGACATATATAGAAAGGTGATTGGTTTTTGTGTGTTGATGTATCCCATGACCTCATTGAACTCATTTGTTAATTCTAGGAGTGTGTGTGTGCCTGTGTGTAGACTTCTTTGAGATTTTCTATGTAGATAATTATATCATAATAGATAGGTTGTTTCTTTCTGATCTCTATTGTTTTTATTTCTTTTCATTGGCTGGTTTATTTTAGTGGCTGAAACTTCTAACACCACAGTGAATGAGAATATATCATTGCTTTATTATAATCCTTGCTTTATTCCTGATCTTAGGGAGAAAACATTCTGGTTTTTATAATAATTTTTATAAGCATAATGTTAGATATTGGTTTTTGATAGATATTCTTTAGTAATTTGAGGTAATTTCCCTCTATTCTTAATTTTCTGAGAGCTTTAGAGATATTCAGATTGTCTATTTAGTCTTGGTGAAGTTTAGTACTTCATAGATTTCAATGACTTGCCCCATTTCTTCTAATTGTCAAATTTATGAGTGTAAAGTTGCTCACTGTATTCCTTTATTCTCTGTTCCAGGACCATGGGATCTGTACTGATATTAGTGATTTGTGTCTGTTATCTTTTTATTTTTGTTGGTCTTGGTGAAATCTTATTAATTTCATTGATTTTATTTTTAGAAATCAAAAATTTTTGTTTCATTGTTTTTGTATTGTATTGGGTTTTCTAGTTTTTTTTTTTTTTTTTTTTTTGGTACCGGGGATCGAACTTGGGTCCTTGCACTTGTGCAGCAGGTGGTGAAACCACTGAGCTAAATCCCTGGCCCCGGGTTTTCTAATTTTCAGTTTCACTAACTTCTGCTCTTATCTTTATTTCCCTCTAAATAATCCACGGGTCACAGAGGAAGTCTTAAAAGCAATTTTAAAAATACAAAAATGTAATGAAGATGAAAATACATTTGTGTGATGCAGCTAAAGCAGTGTGAGAGGGAGATTTATAGCACAATTTATATTTTATTTATTATAGGGAACAGGGAAAAGGGATGTTACTAGAACTCCCGCAGTGAGTCCTAGTCTCATGGGAGCCACGACAGCACAAGGCAAATTAATTAACATATAGACAGAAATGAGACTTAGAGAAGAAGCTGAGCTTTGGGCCTGACCAATGCTGCTTTAGGCAGCAAAGATGAAAGACCCCGAGCTGGCCACACCGTTTTTCAGTACATTGGGAGTAACAGATGACTGGGTGGTGGCAATAATCCTCGAACAATGAGGAATTTATGCAGATGAAAATCCTAGGTCACGAGGAATTTATGTTGATTAGAAATTTATTCATCCCCATGATGTGTTCAGCTGATGTAATCTTGTCCTGGATCACTACAATATCACAGGGCCACTGAGGCCTTAGCTGTGGCCAGAGGTGAAAACAGAGTTATGTCTCGACATGCCATAGCTGGCCTGTAGCTAGGAAAACTAGGTCTAATCATAATTTCAATTGTGAAATGATTTTTCCCCAAAATTATGTAGAATTGCTCCCAATTATTTATTATTTATCAATATTATAAATCAAGAACCTAATCAATAAACCCAAATTAATAACCTAAGTTCTTCCTTCAAGAAACTAGAAAAATAAGGGAAAAACAAACTTAAAGAGAGCAGGCCTCCCCTCTGCTTCCTGAGTGGGTGGTGCTGGATTGAATCTGTGCCAAGGATGCTGCCCTGAGGTGTGCAGGCTGGGACAGGTGTGAGGGGCAGGTGTGTGCAAGGCAGGAGGGCCACTGAACTGCAGTACTAGATATAGCTGCTTGCTGGGCTGTCCTGCAGGCTGTGGGCAGAAAAGGGGGAGACACTTGCCCACTAGTTCTTGTGGGCCACTAGGTAAAGTTTATACCCTGACCCTTGCTCTTCCTAGTTGCTGCTCTGTGCTTAGATGCTGTGGGGCTCCTCAGGGGTGCTCTGGTGGTGGGGAGGCAGGGGTAAGAAGGAACCGGGTGCTTCATTTTTATCTGTGCGAAACTGATCAGACACATGAAGCAGAATAAGGGTGGGAGGATCAGGCTGAGATCAGATGGTCCTTCAGTCATCTCTTTCCCTTGCCAGTGGCATTTACCCAATTCAACTGACCACGTGCACACTGTCAGGGCATGTATCAGTGACTACATATTATTGGTCCTCTTCAACATGCAGGCACACAGGGCCTTTTTGTTTCTGAATGTGACTCATGGAGCAACTGGCAGCCAACTCTGAGAGCTGGAGGCAGAGCATCCTGTCTTCTGCAGTACTGCCTCAAGATAGCATCTCTTTGCATGGCTGGATGAAGACTCTCTGGAGCACATTGGCAGCTACCAGGTGGACTTGGTATCCACTGGCCTCTCCCCTCTGCTCTGAGCTGCCCACGGCAGGCCCTTGTTTGCTTCAGCTCTCATCTGCTGCTGATATGGAAAAGTTTTAGATAACTTAATAGATTGAATATTATGGTAGTTGTAGAAGCAAAATAAGTAATGTGTTCTTTTAAGATTTGCTTTTCCTGTAACTCCTTGTTTAAGGTGAGGATTATCTGACTCTAACCAGTAACTTCATTAACCTAACAAAGTTACCTGCCAGGGTGAATTTACAATGTATATGGCCTATCTTGTGTCCTTGACTTGTAAATAGGAACTGGAATTGTATTTACACAACAAAGACCACTAGGGATGAGATAATGGCTAAAAAGGATATAAAAAGGGAAATGCTGAAAAAAAGGGGGCGCGGATATTGACCAGACTGGTTTCTGGCATTCTCGTCCACTCGTGAGAAGAAATTTTATTATTTTATCCGAATTCTGTGTCTCTGTTTCTTTCCGAGATTTCTGCCACACTGCAAATACTTGTATTAACTGTGTATTGTGGTGCAGCATCTGAAATGTCATCTTGAGTGCATCACTGTTTTGGGTTTCAGATGTCCCCATGAGCCCTGCACTGTGGGATGACTGCAGAGATAAAGACCAGCTGGAGAAGTTGGGGAGCAATCCTGGAGTCAGACGGGAGACATTTGCCTGGTGTGTTAACTTTTCTCTTGTTGCTGAGACAAAATACCAAAGTTAAAGGGGGAAAGGTTTATTTAGCTCAGTTTGTAAAGATTTCAGTTCTTAATTGGCTAGCTCCAATGCAGGGTGGCTTGGCAGAGGGGCATTTCAGAGAAGTTCATGGCAAGCAGAAGATGGTAAAAGCAAGCAAACAAGCAAGCAGTCAAGGGGAATTTATCAGTGTCTTTCTGCTCCTTTTATCTAATCCAGACTACTTAGAGCAAGTAGCACTCACACCCTTAATCCTAGTCCCCTTGAGCCTAGCATGCACCATGAATCAATTTCAGTGTCACATACTCTAGATTCAGTCATCTCTGAGAAAGCCCTACCTAAGACCTCATGAGGCCTTGGGGGACATCTAAACACAAGCCATAACATTCCATCCCTGGCCCCCCAAAGACTCACGCACATCCCTTTATGCAAAAGGCATTTGGTCCATCTCTGAGAGTTGCTGAAGTCCTAACAGTTTCAGCATTGCTGAAAAGTCCAAGTCCAAAGCCTCCTCTGAGATTTAAGGCAAACTCTTTAGCTGTGAGCCCCTGTACAAATGAAAAGGAAGTTAAACACTTTGAATATTCAATGACACAAGAGAGACATTTCCTAAGGACTAAATGTATAATAGGTAATGTGAAATAGGAAGAAAAGGGGCAAAGGGGAAGGAAGTGGGAGGGCTAGGGGAAAGGATAGAAGGGAATGGGATTAATAGGAGAAAATGGAAAAATAGGAACAAAATCTTTGTAAATAGGGAGGACTGGAGGGGTTGAAGGGAGGGCTGGGCAAGGGTGAAAAATAAGAACCAAGAGAGACTATGTAAAGGTGCAAATTTCCAATGATGAATGTCATTATATTGTATACCTGAAATGTACCAATGATTAGAATGAATAATCGATAATGTAAAATAGGAAGAAAAGGTCCAAAGGGGTAGGGGTAGTGGGAGGGGCAGGGGAAAGGAAAGAAGGGAAAGGAAAAATGATGAGAAATGGAAAAAATGGAAACAAAGTCTTTGTAAATAGGGAAGGGTGGAGGGGGTGAAGGGAGGGCTAGGAATGGGGAAAAAATAAGAACCAAGATGCATTATGTAAAGGTACAATTCCCAATGAGAAATGTAATTGTGTTGTATACCTACAATGTACCAATAAAAGAATTTAATAAAAAAAGAAAGAAAAAAGATAGACATTTCCATTCCAAAAGTTAAAAGGAATGGGACCAAAGCAAGTCCAAAATCCAGAGGGGCAAACATTAAATTCCAGAGTCACACTACCACCATTCCCTGCAATCTGTGGTAAGTTGTGAACTCCAGAGGGCTTGGGTGGCTCCACTCCTATGACACTATCCATGGCTGTATCTCCATGGCTTCTGCCTGGGGCTTGCTCATCTCCCTCCTTGCAGCTTTCCTCAGACCATCCACGTTCCTGGCTTCTCCAAACTTCTGGAGTCTCCACTTCACCTTCAGCTTCACACTCACAGCATCACACACTGCCCTCTCAGGGAGCACACTGCCTGGCCTCCCAGGCCTTCTTCTAAAATCTGGATGGAAGCCTTCCTGATCCCACAACTCTTGCATCCTTCATGCACCTAAAACCAATGCCATGTGGATGATGCCAAGGTCTGCCACCAGCTGGAGCTGTAGCCAGGCTTCTTCCCTCTTGGCTGTAGGAGTTGAGTGCCTATGAACCAGATCCCAAGAAACAACTTCCCTAGGCTGCCACCATTCTAGAATATAGTGCTCTGGGGCTCTCTTTTCAAAGCAAAGTCTTTCATCTTTATAATTTTGTGGCTGCAAAGGGTGGAGTCCTGCTGCTTCTTGTGATGCCCTCAGGCCACATTTTCTATTCTCTTGTTCCTTTTCAGCAGTCAAGATTTCCTCTGCTCTATCTTTACAGTCCACAGATTTACTGGAGCTTCCTTTCTGGCCAAATTAAAAACATTTTAAATCATTCTGCTGGGCTCTTTGCTCTTGATTCTCAACATAAATTTGGGTAAAAACCCCCAATAGTAACCATGCCACTGTTTTAACATTAGGCTGCCTTGAAATTTTTTCTGCAAGTTTAATTAGTCCACTGCCCTTAATCTCAGTCTCAGGTAAAGTCTCTAGACATGAAAAATGCAGACAAACTTTCTACCAAGGTATAACACACATTGTCTGGAGTCCAGCAGCCAATGCAGTCCTTGTTCCCAGCAGAAACCTCCTGAGCCTGGTCATTATTGGCTTTCTGGTCTTCTGATCTCTAATCAGAATCTCCCATACAGTAAAACCTATGGCATTCCAGCTCTACTTTTTTCAGCAACATCTCCAAACCTTTCTAAACTCTTCCCACAAGCCATTCCCAAAGGCTCCTGAACCACATGGTCAGGTATAATCACGGCAACGTCCCCAGTTCTTTGGTACCAAATTCTGTCTTAGTTACTTTTCTCTTGCTGAGACAAAATACCCAACATCCAAAGTTAAAGGAGGATAGGTTTATTTAGCTCACAGCTTATAGAGGTTTTAGTCCATAATCAGTTGGCTCCAAGGCAGAGTGGCTTGGCAGAGGGGCATCACAGAGGAGAACCAGTTCATGGCAGACTGAAGGTAACAAAGCAACAAGAGACCTTAACAATGTGTTCCTGCCCCTTTTATCTTATCCAGACTATTTAGAGTGGGTAGCACTTGCATCCTTAGTCCTAGTGCCCTTGAGCACATTGCACCATGAATCAATTCCAGCATCACACAGTCTAGATCTTGATCCAGCCACCTCTGCAAAAGCCCCACCTAATACCTCATGAGGCTTTAGGGAGACATCTAAAAACACAAGCCATAATACCTGGTAATAGTTCCCATCTATAGCAAGTCAAGACTACCACCACCCCACCCCTGCCCAGCTTTCTCTCATTTTCTTCTTGCAAGTGGCAGTGATTCGGGCTATGGTTCCAGTTATGACATATGGCAGAACTAACAAATCTCTTCCACTGTATATTGTCAGCCAAGTTTAGTATGGAGCGGATGTGAAAATTTCCTTGATGATAATGATACCGGCAGCTGTCATCTCCTAAACTCCTACTAGGTGTCAGATTATGGCCTGTGTTAGGCGTCATCACTGGATGCCACTGGTTCTGGGTGGAGATTTGGAAATGTCTTTATTTGAGTAGTAGAAGGGCCCTGGGTCTTCTTGGCTGGGCTGGGCTGAGTTCTGGCCACAGGTGCTGTCTCTGAAAAACAAGTGAATCCTAGCAGGGAGGGCTGTGGAGAGGCTGGCATGGGGGTTAGGAGGTGGGGCAAGATGGGGCTTTGGGGACACAGAGGAGGTGTGGAGCCTCACTTTGCTCCCAGGCAGACTTACATTCTGGGGACAATCACTCTTCTGAAAACAGAACCTCTACCTCAGGCTGCTCTTGGGTTGTGGAGTATGGGTTTCAGGTCCCTGGGACTCTGTGGAGCATCTGCAGTAGGCCCAGATAGGGGAGGTGGACAATGGCAACTTACAGGATGGGTGCTTCCTTGTCCTCGCTTGAGGAGTCTAAACTGTGCATCCTGAGCTGCCCAGTGTGTGACCTGGAAAGGGCCCTCCTCCTAGCAGGGAATGAGTGGTGGAGGATTCCCAAGAACTGATGTTTTATGAAGCAGAGCTTGCCAGCTCCAGGCCCCTGGGGCTCCAGGTGCTTGAGCTGAGCGGGTGGCAGGGCAGGCTCAGACTCCTGTGAATTCCTGGGTCTTGCATATTGTCAAGAGGAGTCAAAAGCCCAAGTTTTATATGGTTTTATAGGGTCTTCTCTGAATGTTAAATGAAATGTGCAAATGAAAGCCACCTTGGGGCTAAACAATACCTCATTGCTAACTGCTGTCCCAAGGCTCTGTTTGTTTCTCTGGAGCTAGTGGTCCCCAGGCTACAGATTATCAAACTCTGAGACAGAGAGGACTACTCGGTCAGTACTGCTCCCTCGCTCCATCACTTCCTCCCTTCCTCCTACAGGCTCTGTCTCCCTCCTTCTCTGCTACTTCCCAGTGTCCAGCATAGGCCTGGCCCTCAAAAGGTGGTCACTTAGCTCTTGAGGATGATTCCTACTCATCTGTCCTCCATGGTTGTCCTGCAGGTCACTGCTTTGCACGGCACTGTCATATTGTGTGTGTGTGTGTGTGTGTGTGTGTGAGCGAGTGGTTGGTATGACTGCAATTGTGCAAGAGACTGTTTGTGTGGGCCTGAGTGAGAGTGTGGGTATGGGAGAGCACATTGTGTGAATAGGTGTGAGTAGGGTTATGAAGGCAAGTGTCGTGTGAGCTGTTATTGTGTAAGTTTGTGTGCATGTGAGAAGGTGTGCGTGCATGACAGAGTACGTTTGTGAGTGGGTGTGTGTATGAGAGAATGTGAGCCCTTGAGGACATTTGAGTGAACATGTGTGTGTGTGTGTGCCTGTGCAGGCAAGTGTGAATGTCACCTGCACTCCTCTGAGATCCTTGGGTGGGTGGGTATGTGAGCTTCGTGGCTCTGCTGCTGATCCTCACAGCAGGGCAGCTGTCTGTCTGCTGAGGAGAACATGGTATTTATTCCGGGCTGGCAATTCCTTTTCTCTTCTCCAAGTTTCCCCACAGTGGAGGCGACTGAGCCCCTTCCCCATCTCTTTTGTCTGGCACAGGATGGGGTCTCAGTATTCCTGTCTGGGATACTTGTTCCTGGGGCCCTGAGCTGCTATCCCAGGGGTCCGGTTGGCTTCCCTGCTGGAGCAGCCCTATGCAGAAGCTCTAGAGTCCCTAGCAGAGGGTCAGGGGCCTCAGTGTTCCCCAGGACAGCTGTGCCTCCAGCTGAGACCACACAGGGCCCAACTCAGCATGGAGTGGAGCAGAAGAGTGGCCAGCCAAGTCCTGCCTTGATTCTGACCCAGACAGAGACACAGTCAGATGTTGGTGTTCAAAGCCACTGGATCTTTGGATGGTTTGTAAAACAGCAGTAGATAAGCAGAATAATCAATGCCTTTAATACTTCCTAAATGGCAATGTGTCATGTTTGGTAAAAGGTTTCTCTTAGGCTGCTTCAAATTAGAAAGAACTATGTCAGCAAACTGTGACCAAAAAAAAAAAGTAGCGGCAGTCCAAATCCCAGCAAGATGCAGGCCGGCTCCTTCATTTGGATCCAATTCTAATGATGATGACTTATTTTTCCCTTGTTAGCAGCATCGCTGGTAACTAAAGTTAGCCTTGGCTCCAAAATCAATGTGTTATTTTAGAGCCTGAAGCAGCCAGTGAGTGAGCCGTCTGATGATTGACGACAGTGTGGCGGGCTCTGGCTGGGCATGGAGCCTCCTCCTCCCTGTTGCCTCCTCGGTGGCTGCAGGGCCAACTGTTGCCTGCCCTGGTGGCCAGCAGCTGGTGTGGACCATAGATGCCTCCGATGATCTGCTGTCACAGGCTGAGCCCTGGATTAGTGAGGCAATGCAGGTCCACTAGCATGCACTCCCATGGGCTGAATTGGGCCCCACATCCTATTAGGATGTTGAAGCCCTCACCTCAAGATGGGGGTGGAAACGAGGGTGGAGACAGTGGGGTGGTTAAGCCAATACGAGGAATCTGCAAGAAGAGAGCAAGAGGGAAGATGGCAGGATGATAGAGGGACAAATGGCGTGGGTCTGACCCTTCCTCACCTCCTTCAGATGGTGCCAACAGATTTCACTGACACTGTTTGTGGCAGCCCAAGCTGACTCCCACACTTGGAGTACTTGCACAAGTCACAGCCCTTTGTGTGGCGTGGCACAGGCTTTTGATGCCCTGCACATGGCTGCACTGTCCACTTGCCCTGGTCTCACAATGTAGGATACTCACACCACTGTCACACTGGATCCTGCTCCTTCTTTGCTGTGACCATCCAGGGGCCTCTCTCCATACCACCCAATGACTCTGCACTGGTGCTTCTGCTCTTTGTGGCTTCATTAATGTGAGCAGGGGGTTCCCATAAAGTGGTACTCTAGCCAGGTTCCCTGCACCCCTGGCTGTCTCACAGAGGGGAATCCTCAAGGTGGGACAGGCCCATGTGTCTCAGGTCAAAAGTCCTTTCTGCCATGGTCCGTACCTCATCTGATCCTGGGACCCAGAGCCAAGGCAGAGACAGGCCTGGGGCTCAGGGAGCGGCTCATGCAGGCTTCCAAAAGGCTTCTGGAGACCACAGCATTTGTGAGTAGCTGGAAGAGGACAGAAGCTTCAGGGAAGCACAGTGAGTGTGGAGGAAGCCAGTCCCCAGGGAGGATGTGCCAGGGGAAGCAGGAAGAGGGCAGCTTGAGGACAGAGGAGACAGTGGCCAGGCTACCTCTGACTGCAATTCTGTGGTGTCCCTGGACTCATTCATGGTGTCAGCCTGGAGATTCCAGGAAGCAGGGTCCAAGCTTCCTGGGCAGCAGGATGATTTCTAGGGGATGGCTTGACGTCAGGTGGGAACAGGCTGGGAGCAGTCAGGTGCCACCAGGACTGATGACAGGCTTAGCTGGTCTCAAGGGAGCACTGGGCTGGAGTGGAGGCCAGTGGCATCCCTGGGTGGGCTGAGAGGGCCTGGCCTTTGTGTTTCCTCCTTGAGCAGCTGTGGGTATGGCTTCATGGGAGGTGGCCTTGGTTTAGGGGTTCACCACTGCTGAATAGCCCGTGCAGCGGCTGCCAGCCCTCCCATAGCCTGGAGACTACTCAGGGTTTGCTACTTTGCTCCTCTAACCCTCTGTGCCCTTTCCCTCTGTGCTCCCAGCCTTCCAGGGTACTCAGGGATTACAGGGAACATCCCTTAGATGCTGGCACTTGGGCTCCACCAGTTCCTCTCTGGCATTTGCTCCCTTTGCCGTTTTTCTTCCCCTTAAACTCAGGTCCCCTTTGGAGATAGCCCCGGTGGCCAAGTCCTCTGAGGCCCAGGCAAGCTGTCACAGAGCTGGGGGACCTGCTGGGCAGAGCCCTCTCCAGCCCTGCCCTTATGCTGAGCACCATCGTGGTGGGCTGTTATGTGTGCACCCACTCCTGGTGCTGGCCCTTGAGCCCCATGCTGCTGCAGGGTGGGCCTTCCATGATTGCGGTGCTTATCTGTACCCCAGGTCGCTGTAGACAGAGCTGGGTAAGGCAGGTTCCTGGAGGTGGAGTTGGGGAGCTGAGAGGCTGATAGAAAGGCTACCGTGAAGAAGAGTTGAGGGCAGCTGTACGGGGTAGGGAGCAGCCAGCTGAGGGGCAGAGATGAGGAGAAACCTCTCTCCCCGTACCCTGGGAGGAGCCTTGTCCTGAGCAGCAAGCTGATGTACCTGAACAGCTGCTCCTGCCTTTGCTCTCAGGAAGGGCTGTGCAAGCCCCAGGCAGTAGGGCTCCCTCCCAGCCAGAGGTCTGGCAGGCCCTCAGGAGCCACCTTGGGGACATCTCTGCCACCTGTGATAGTGCACCCTCCTCCATGAGGTCATTGGGTCAGTCATCACATTTGACCATGGCCAAGCCTCCTCTCTCTCTCCCTCCGTGCCCCCCCCCCCACATACACACACACACACACACACACACACACACACACACACACGCACACTCCTGGACTTTTCCTGTCCCTCTTCTTGCTCTGGTGTGTTGGGTGCCAGTCTGGAAAGTGCCTCCTAGTAACCAGGAGCAACTGGTGGGCCTTTCAGGGGCCATTTGAGAACTGCCAGGGTGGAACGGTAGGTGCTCAGGCCTCACCCAGCAGGGCCAGGACCTGAGGGTCCAGGAGACTGAGGAGGCCAATTCCTGATTCTCCTCCAGAGGCCAAGATGGGCAGAGACCCATGCCCAGGAGGCACTGGATGTGAAGACCAGGATTCTGCCCCAGAGAGAGGCCCTGAGGCTTTCTTTATGTGGTCCCCCAATTAGCAACTAATTAGTGTCCACACTAGGGCAATGGTTATCTAAGTTATGGCAGCCATTAAGAGCTTGTTTAAATTTATGAATTAACATGAGAAAATGCTTGCCATGGAAATCCAAATACAAAAAACAGGCTACAAAATCACACCTTATTCTTGCAATTTTGCTTTGTAAACACACAGAAGTTATATTTAGAAAAAAACTGGAAGAAGTAAGCCAAGATAAGCAGTTTTATGACAGTAGGTTTATGAGTTATTTATTTTTCATCTTTTCTTAAATTTCTTTTTGTGTTTTTGTATATTTCCCATTAGAGACAAAGGTTTCTTTAAATATAAAGAGAAAATGCAATGCTATTATCATGTTGGTATGAGGTGGGCGCTGATGAATTCTTTCATCCCATTCCACAAGCCTCCCAGAACACGCCCAGGCTCAGCCTTCTCTGGACTCACGGGTCCAGAGGGAAGATGTCAGTTCTCACTTGGGGTGCTATGCAGTCAATAAACAGGTCTCGAGCACATGAATTGACATGACAAAATGCTTGCAACATAACACAGCTCCATAGCTGTAGTTTCCACATCTGTGGATTTAGCCAACCTCAGAGGGAAAATATTTGCTAAAGAAAATTTTATCTGCACTGAACACATACAGACTTTTGGCCCTTGTCATGATCCCTAAATAATTCAGTGTCACAACTATCTATATAGCATTGAACCAGGTATTACAAGTAGTCTGGAGGAGACAAAAAAACAACAGGAGGGTGTGCATTTGTTTTGTACAAATAAAATGTCATTTTATGTGACAGACTTGGGCATCTGGGGAGTGTGGTATCTGCAGAGTTCCAGAAACAAGCAGACGGCAAAAGTCTACTGGGACCTTGCAGTTTGCTTTGTAAGAAGCAGGAGCTGTTCCTTGAGGGGCGGTGGGCAAAGGGTGGGCCTGGGCGCATAGCGGTGGAGGGCAGGAGGACTTGGGCTGAAAGCAAAGCCAAGGCCTGTGAGTGTGGGGGAGCATTTGTCCAGCACTGTGGGGTGCAGGCCTGGCCCTCACATGCCTGCTCCAGCTCTGAGGGAAGGGTTTTTAGGGGTCTGCTGGTTGCTGGACCCTCGAATTTCTTCTGAGGCAACTGGGTGTGTCTCCCCTTGTTGACTATTTGCTGGTGATAGGCAAGTTGAGACTTCCATAGGGCTTTGTGTTGTCTCACATATTCCACTTGAGTAGCTGCCACAGCTGCTGTAGGCTGCAACCTGACACTCTCCTATGGGTACAGCCTGGTGATGCTGTGTCCTGCCAACCTGGCTGCAGCACAGTGGTGGCTCCGTCCATGTCTGCACCTCAGGCCTGATGCTAGAGAGTTCACAGAAACACAAGACAGGAAGGGCTGGGGCTGTAGGGCCAGGTCTGACAGCATGTTCAGGTGCTACCTGAGGGATGAGGCTCTGGCTGCCCACAACCCCCTAATTCCTGGGTGCTGAGTGACCAAGCAGATGGGGTCTGAGAGCCCTGGTGGAACTTGGTTTCTGAGACTCATGAAGCTCAGTCCTTTCACTTTACACAAAGGTGAAATGAGGCTCTGGGGACGATGTCACGCAGCTGGATAGTGGTGTAGTTGGGACCCAGGTCTCCATGTGTGGCACTGACCTCTTTTTTGCAAAATCTTGATGGTGGAGATGTGTCCAAAGCAGAAGGAAATACCAAATGGCCTGGCTATGGGATGAGAGAGAGTGAATAAAGTAAAAAGAACTCTCACCACTTATTTTTAACATGAATCCGAGGCCAATCTGATGAATCCTACTGCTGTCATCAAGGTGCCTGTGTCCTTGCAGGAGCAATGAGGCCCAGGACACCTTGGACAAAGGTGCCTCCTTGCCTCTGCCTTCACCCTGTGGGTCCAGGAATACTTTGCTACTGCTGGCCCCGGCAAGTGGACAAATCACCCCCTCTGAGAACACAGCCAGATCTGATGGAGGGGCGGGAGCTGTGGTGAGTTGACTCCTTTGTGGCATGATACTGGCTCAGACCTTCCTGGGCCGCCCCACATTACTGCATCCAGGAAGCTGAACTAGAGCTGCTTTTTTTTTGGTACCAGGGATCGAACTCGGGACCTTGCACTTTCGAGGCAGGAGCCGGAACCACCGAGCTAAATCCCCAGCCCCTGAACTAGAGCTGGTGAAGGTGAAGAGCTTTTGAAGGTGAAGGCAGAGAGGTTTGTGAATGTTAAGCCACTTGTCTGCATCCGCAGAGCTGGTGGATGAGAGGACTTTAATCCCTGGTGGCACGGCTCTGGGGCCTGTACTTGCCCAGGCAGCTATAGCAGGCAGCCCTGTTGACATTGACTTTACCCCGTGTAAGCTATGTGTCCCTGGGAATCCCTGTGCTTCTGAGGTGGGTGGGGATCTTAGCACACATCTTGGCAATAATGTCCTGGTGTCCCCATGAGTTTCACAAATCACATGTGTGGCAGGCGTGACTGGGTCCACTTCCAGAGTCCTGGAAGGCTCTTCCAGCACAGCCCCTCCCCAGGGATCTGGTTCCTCTGCCCACAGGACCAGTGTGGGCCTCTCAGCCCTTACTCAGTGCTTTCCCTGGAAAAGAGGCCTCGTTTCCCTGAGGCTCGGCCTTTGGTTCCAAGAAAGGGCCAGCCTCTTCTGGGAAGGAAGGAGGAGGAGAGAGGGTGGCTGCAGGAGCCGCTTAGCCTGAGCAGAGAGGTCAGGTGAGGGGAGCAGCCGGTGCCGGGAAGAGGGTATTGATTTCCTCCTTTTAAAAATGGACTCAAGTGAAATCATTCATAATGTGCTCTCCCACCACTGACAATACCCATTCCCATCACTGTCAGGGAAATGGATTTGCAGCACTCTCAGAAAAAGCAAACACTTTGCTGGAGATGTGTAAAGGGGGCTCAATTCTGTCCCCAGACACTTTCTCGAGGGCCTACTGGTGGCTTTCTGGACCAGAGTGTGGCAGGTACACCATCTGGGGCCAGTTCTGGACAAGGTCGTGTGAAGCATCACATAGCCACTTTGTAGTGGGCAGGGTGTAGATGGGGGTAGTGGTGGCGCCGGGGGACTGCCAGACCCTGAGGTAGGGGGACCCTGGGGAGGCAGCATTTGAGCTGTCTCAGGAGCAGGAGTGGCCATGCAGAGCCTTCTTGGCACAGGGACAGCACACTCAGCACTTGACTAAGGCCCCCTGTGGGGAGTCAGCAGTAGCCCAGTATGCCTGGACCCACAGGGTGAAGCAAGGGAAAGGGCACTGGAGAGAGGGGTAGAGGCAGGCCTGGTGGGGCCCATGTCTTTCCTGCCGACTCCCCACAGGGATGGGGAAGCCCAGGTGTGGATAAAGGCACCTTTGGAAACAGAATGGGGGGATGCAGCCCTGCCTATCAACCAAGATGCCAGTACTGGGCCTGGAGTGGGCAAATGGATATTGACTAGGGTCACTTCTCTGCTTGCCCGAGGCTTCACCTAAGGCTGCCTTGGCTCAAGCTTCTCTGAAAGGAGCCCTGAGGCCAGTACCTGCCCAGGCAGACTGCTTCTCCTGCTAGCATGTGTCAGGAGGCTGCCACACTGAGGCCATACCAAGTGTGCATCTTGGTGTTTCTGTTAAGAGTAGCAACCCAAGGCCTGCTGGACAAGTCCATGGTGAGGTGACCTGGTACCCAGCTTTCTGTTGATGAGACAAACACCTGAGATGGACTGCTTGAAAGGAGGCTCAGTGTGAGCAGTGCCAGTCTGTTGTCACTTGGTTCTGCTGCATGGGCCCATGGTGGCATAGCATTCATGGCAAGAGCTTCTGGTGGAGGAAAGCTGCTCACTGTACACCAGCCAGGTGGTCAAAAGGGAGAGGAAGGATTGGGGTCTCCACATCTGTTCCAAGGCCATGCTCCCAATGACCTAACTTCCTCCCATTAGGCCCCACTTCCTGAAAGGCTGGGGACACACTGGCATTTGGAGACATTCCCAACCTGAATGCAGAGGGCAGGATTATAGCACTGGGGCAGGGGGCATGTAAGCAAAGGCTCAAGAAGTAGAGTAAATCACACATGCTAGCATGTGACATTTAGTAAGCCGACTAAGGTGTCTGAGTCACAGTTTTCTCAATAGCAAAATGGGGCTAATCCTTGGCAGGTGGTTGTGGGACTTCAGGGCCAGGTAACTGTACTGTACAGGTAAGCTGGCAAGTACTGGCCCTCATCTGGATTGAGTGGGAGTTCAACCAAAGTATCTCCCACTGTTAGGGTTTATATCTAGATGTCCCCCCAAAACCTCATGCACTCATAGGTAGGGCTTTGCAGAGGTGATTGGATCATGGAGTGTGATAATCATGGGGTGTGTAATCCCATCAGTGGATTAGTCCACTGCTGGGTTTATAGCCGAGTGTGATGTTGGGAGGTGGAGCCTGGTAAGAGGAGGCAATCACTGGGGGCGTGACATGGCAGGGTCTGTCTTCCTGCCTCCCCCCTTGATCTCTCTCTGATTACTGCCTCCATGTCATGAGCTGTTTCCCCTCTGCCATGCTGCTCTTCCTTTGAGCCAAATGACTATGGACTGAAACCTTTACAAACTGTGAGCTAAATAAGCCTTTCCTCTGTTAACTTGCTGTGTCATGTATTGTGTTTCGAGAGAAGAAAGTGACTAAGATACCCACCTGTCTGGACACATAGGGCAGGCTGTGCCTCAGGGGCTTGGCACACACTGTTGCTTCCTTGGCATTGCCTCCCTTGTTGCCCATTCAGTTCAGGCCTTAGCCCCAGCATCTTTCCAAGTGCCTACCACAAAACATACCTCCATCCCATGGAGATGTCTTTGTTTCTCATCCCTCACTAGAACATGAACAGTTTTGTGAGGGCTAGGGTTTTGATTTGTTTTGACCTGAGTCTCCTCCAGGCCTAGAACAATGCGTGACACACCGCAGTGGGTGGAGGAATGGTGTTGAGTGGCCGGATTACTGGGTGAGCTTCACAGCCTTCCTACTTGTTAATCCTATAGCCATAGCCATAGAAAGGAGGGCCAAGTGTCCCTGTAGAGGGTCTAAGAGCCTTCTAAGCCTGTGGGGCTAGGGAGGGAGAGGCTGGGCTTTGGAATCAGGCAGAGCTTCTATGCCCCTTTGTAGGGCTAAGGTGGGAGGCTTGGTCCCTGCCTTCTAGGAGCTCCAGGTCTGGAGGTAACACAGACCTCACTGTAAATTTGCAGTCATCCAGCGTGATGTCAGGGCCAGGCCTAGGCTGCCACCGCCCAGGTAAAGGACACCCTTTGGGCCCTCAGAGGGGTGCTTGGCAGCAGCCCAGGTGGCTCTCTGGCAAGGGCTCCTCCCTGAGCCCCTCAGCCCACAGGGGTGAGTATTTACAGGCCTGGTACAGTGCATGTCAGTGAGATCTGGGCTCCTTCCCTGCCCTGGGATTTGGGCACACTGTCCTCCAGGACCTCAGGAGCTGTTTTTGGCACACCCAGCTGGGAAACAGCTCTGCCTGTCTTTTCCAGAGAGACCTAACACAGCCTAAGATGAACTCAGGCTGTTGCAATTGGGTTTTATGACCCTGAGAGCTGTTTTGACTGCTGTTGCTCCTGCCTCCCAGGAGGGCCTAACTGACCCCATAGAAAGGGAACAGGTCACTTTGATCATGAGAGGGTGGAGTGGGGCAAGTGTTACCCAAGCAGAGGAGCTGAGAGATGTGGTAAGGACAGCCAGGGCCGTGCCCTGTACCCAACACCAGAACACACAGATAGGCTCATGGCTGGGACTGACCCAAGGACATGGTGTTAGGCAGCTTCTTACAACTGTAACAAACCCCCTGAGATAATCAAGTTAAAGGGAGGAAAGAGTCATTTTTGCGCACAGTCCTCGTTCACAGCCTGCTGGTTTGGGCCTGTGTGGCACAGCACATCATGGTAAAGTGAGTGGTGCAGGAGGCTGCTCACTTCATAGTGACTCAGAAGCAATGAGAGAGAGAGAGAGAGAGAGAGAGAGAGAGAGAGAGAGAGAGAGAGAGAGAGAAAGTGAAAGAGAGAGAGGAAATGGGCAGGGTCCCCAAATTCCCCCAAGTGCACACCCCCATGACCTAACTTCTCCCCAGTAGGGCCCACCTCCTACAGACCCTACCTCTTTTCCATAGGACCATGGGCTTTGCACCAAGCCTCCCTACATGTGACTTTGAGGGTATTCAAGATCCAAGCTGTTGCATCTCTCCATGAGAGCATCATGCTTCCTGGAAGAGAGGACAGACCTGGGTGCAAATCTTACTCTATTGACACCCCATTGCCATGGTGAGGGTCTCAGCTCTGTCTCAGTTTCTTCATCTGTGAAGTGGGCAGAGAGGCAAGCCTACCTTGAGGGGCTCCTGTAGAGTAAATGAGAGGGTGCTCAGTACTCATTAAATGTTCTGAGTCTCCTGATGTCTACTTGTTCTTGCTCTTACTTTAGGGATTTACACTCATACCCTGCAATATGACAGGTCCTGGAGAAGGCTTTCCTGAGATCCTTTTGGATACTGGAGACTCTGAGACCATAGCCACAAAAAGGAGCTGAGGCGTAGGGACAGCCAGCCACCCTCCCCAGGAGAGCCAGTCGAGGGGCAGCAGGTGCCCATGTCCAGTGTGGTGGCTGCTGCTGCAGGAGTCAGCCTGGCGCTGTGTCCTTCCTGACCTCAGTCCTGCCCTAAGCAGTCTTGGGGAGGACACTGTCAGAAGTGTGGTCCTGGGGCTCTTTCTCCCAACCCTAGAGTCATCCTGGGTTATCCCCAGTGGGACTTTTGCATTACAGAAGAGTAAACCAGAAAGTTAGGTAGCTGCTGGTCAGAGTGGGCAAAGTCAGAGGTGGGGTGCTTCTGCAGGGAGCCGCCCTGGCAGTGAACATGCTGCCAGGAAGATTGTATTTGGCTCTCAGCCTTCTCCTGTCCCTGACTTAGTCCCCTATTAGAACCTGGACATCCTCCACCTCGTCTAAAGAAATTAGTGCTGTGGAGAGCCAGCCACAGGCTCTGGGGAGCCATTTCTAATGGGAAAACGTGCCCATTTGCCTAAATGAATCAACTCCATTTCTCTCCCATACATATTTCATGGCTTCCTCTCTGTGTAATTTAATTATCACCATTGTTAGTGTTAATGCCCAGACTGGTGCGGCATGGCTCCCCCCACCCTCCGAGCCGGATGTTTCAGTGGGGCTCTGGGGAGGAGTCGAGAGAATGGAACCATCTCCATAGCAATAGGATGGTATAATTTTCCTAGTAATCTATTGATGTAATCTTGAGGGTTCTGAGTATATTGCCAGCATTAATAAATAAGTCTAAATAACACCCTGGTGAGACTGATATTATTTTATCCATTTTACTGATAGATAAGCAGCAACACAGGTTTCTGCCTGCGGGAAGGGCAAGAAAGATAGCAATGTGCATACGAGTGCTGGCTCCTGGAAGAGCCCTGCATCATCCCTGCTGGAGGGGTTGGGGCAGGTGCTGGGGAAGGCCTCTGAGAGCTGGTGGGTTGGTGACATTAGAGAGCACCCTGGATGTACTTTCTGTGACTCTGTGACTGGTCAGAGTCTAGTCTACTTCCTCTGGGTGATGCTGCTCTGGCCTCTTTGTTTTCTAAGTCCTAAAAGCCCTCCCCAGGAGGGTCTTCTCTTTGGTTTCTACCTGTTCAACAACACATTTCCTAGGAAGAAATAACCTTTAATCCAACCCCTGCCTTGACACCTCTGTAAGGGATTATTGAGACTTGGCTCCGTAAATGGAGAGCAGGAGACAGCAAGGAGGTAGGTGATTTCAGTGACAGGTGCTTGGAGGGTGAGCACCATGTCTGATTCTCTGGAAAGGTGCAAGTGTTACCATCTGAGTTTTCCAATGGCCACTACCTTATCAGGAGTATTTTCAGCTCTGCTTTCTCTGGGTGAGGACTGCTGCGCCCTTGGCTGTCTGGGGTCTTACTCAACTCAAGGAATTGGTCCCATTTCCAAGGGCACCGTGTGGTGCCTGATCCTGTCACATGGTGACACTGATTAGGGGCCTTGTGCAGCCTGGTGGCTCCACCTCCAGCTTGACCTCCCTGCCAGTGCATACCCCTCTCACACCTGCTGATAACAGAATAGCTTCTCTGCACTTCTGCCCCTCTCCTGCTCAGGTCTAAGGAGCCTCTCTCTGCAGGGCTCCTCAACCTTCTTACAGGTCCTAAGCCCAGTGCACGCCCCAGCCTCTCCTTTCCTTCAAGGCGAGAGCCCCTTGTGGAGCCTTTGGTCTTTTCTTTTCTTCCATGGACTTCAGTCCATCAGAAGAGTTCTAATACGTGAGATAAAAAGGTCTGCATTTCTGTCTCTTACTTCAAGGTCCTTCCTTTGCTCCTGGTCAACTTTGTGTCCCCTTTGCAAGAGTTTGGATCTTGTATGTCCCCCAAAAGCCCATGATGTGCCATGGCTTGTTCTTAAGTTGGTGCTATTGAAAGGTGGTGGAAACTTTAAGAGGTAGGGGCTGAGGAGAAGTCTTAGGTCACTGAGGGTGTCCTTGAAGGGGACAGTGGGACCATGCTCCTCCTTCCCCCCTGGCCATGAGGTAAACAGGCCTCCTCCACCAGCAGCTTCTGCTAAGATGTACTGAGCTTCCATAGGCCCAAGCAATAATTGGTCTGGGACCAAAACTTCCAAAAACTGCAAGTCAAAATAGACCTTTTCACTTTGCAAGTTGATTTTTTTCAGGCATCTGTCATAGTAACAAAAAGCTGACTAACACCTTTCTCTGGGCCCAGTTAAGTCTGTCTAGGGGGCTTTGTAGCAACATCAGGACAATACAGCTCCCAAGGGGATGGAGCCGAATTGTGTTGGTTTGAGATCATCTCAGACTGCTTCAGGTCTTTCTGGAAAATGGGCAGCTTGGGATGCTGTGCTGGTGGTCCCCTCATATTTAAGGAGTGTCCCCAGCCACAGGACCTCTATCTGCTCCCCTCCCTGACTGGCTGGTTGGACCAGGTGTGAGTGCCTGACTCCAGCTAGTTGTTATAGTTGGGGTCTGGATTGTCCCCTGGAGACTCATGAGATGGTGGTGCTATGGGGTGGAAACTGCCAGAGTTGGGGCCCCATTGGAGGAAGTGGGTCATTGGGGTGTGCTCCTGGAGAGTATGGTGGGACGTTGGCCCCATCCTCTGTCTCTGCCTCCTATCTACCATGAGGTAGGCTACTCTGTGCCACCATGTGCTCTTGATGTTTTGTGGTGCCGGCCAACTACAGACTAAGACCTCTGAAACCATGAGCTGAAATACATCCTTCCTCCTGTAGGTTTATGTTCTCAGGTATTTAGTCACAGCAATGGAAAGCTGACTAATACAGTAATGTACTCAGGTTCTCTCTCCCAGACATTTGTAATTGCACCTTTGTGATCTGGTGAAATAATAATGTATATTGATCTTTGTTCATGGAGTGGGAGGGGTGAGAAAATACTTTTTTGCTCTTCATAATAAGCCCTTTGTTTTCCTTTTTCTTTTTCTGGAGACAAGGTCTTGCTGTGTTGCCTGAACTTGTGATCTTCCTGCCTCAAACTCCCAAGTACCAGGAGTTACAAACTCGTGCCACCACTCCTGGCTCATCACAAGCCCCTTTTGACAACACCTGGCTTTATATTAATGAAGTCAGTTTTGGAGGGTGGGGTTGGCTGCCAGAGGAAGCAACCAAGTGACAAGGATCCAAACTTCAGGCCTCACTTACCGCCCCCTGGGATGGGGAGAAGGGCTGGAGTAATCACCAATGGCCAGCAAGGTAATCAGTCATTCCTGTGCAATGGAGGATCCAGGATCCTAAATAAGGGGCTTAGAGAGCTTCTTGGCTGGTGACATGCGGAGGTGACGAGAGGGAGCACCTGGAGAGGGTGGGGAAGCCAACCCCAATTTGCCCCATGCACTGTTTCCCTCAGGCTGTTTCTGAATTGACTCCTTTTGATTAACTGTCAATGGCAAGTAACTTTTTCTAAGTTCTGTGAGCCATTCTAGTGGATTATTGAACATGGGTGGCATTTATTTGTGTTTGGTTAGAGGTTGCAGGTGACAACTATGGAACTTGCAGGTGGCCTCTGATGTTTAGGGGCAGTCTTGGGAGCCAGCCATGGGGCCTGAATGAACTCTGGACAGTTAGCATCAGGACTGAGTTAAATTGCAGGACACACAGTGTCCACTAAAATTTGAAGAACTGGCTGGTGTGGGAAAAACTCTATACATTTGGTGATAGAATTGTGCATATAGAAAACCAGTTTGTATTTCTTCTAGGTTCAGACAACTGTGAGGCCTACTGGTTTCTGGGGTGCACCTTGAAGGGGAAGCAGAGATCCTGGCCCTTCTTCCCAGCCACCGTGAAGTGAGCTGGCCCCTCTGCTAAGTGTTTGCACTATGAGGAGCTGCATTGCCTCAGGCTTGAAGCAACAGGGCCCAGGGGTGTGGACTGAAAAGTCTGAGCCAAAAGCCTTTCCTCTCTGTAAGCTGATTTATCTCAGGTACATCGTACAGTAATGGAAAACTGGCCAATACAGATGGCTTACCTGAACTGCTCGGCTTCCCTGGAGGGTCAGCTAGCCTGGGAAGCCTTATTCTCTCTCTCTTTTTTTTAAAAAAAATTATTTTATTGGTACATTTTGGGTACAAAACACATTTACACTTCTTATTGGGAACTTGTACCTTTACATGATGCATCATGGTTCTTCTTTTTTCCTCATTCCTAGCCCTCCCTTCACCCTTCTACCCTTCCCTATTTACATAGACTTTGTTTCCATTTCTTCAATTTTTCATAATTTTTCCTTTCCTTTCTTTCCTTTCCTTTCTTTCCTTTCCCCTAAACCTCCCACTACCCCTACCCTTTTGGACCTTTCCTTCCTATTTTGCATTATGAATTATTCATTCTAATCACTGGTATATTTTAGGTATACAATATAATGACATTCATCATTGGAAATTTGCACCTTTACATAATCTTTCTTGGTTCTTATTTTTCCCCCGTCCCCTGCCCTCCCTTCAACCCTCCATCCCTCCCTATTTACAAACACTTTGTTTCCATTTTTCCATTTTCTCATATTAATTCCATTCCCTTCTT
>NW_004624732.1:16978163-17016967 GCF_000247695.1 Heterocephalus glaber | reverse complement strand
ATATTGTGCAAAATTTTTTGGAGTGCTGGTTTGGTGTTCATGAAGTTCCTAAGGTGCTCTTTGTCATGAAAGTATCTTATTTCTTCATCCATTTTGAAAGATAGTTTTGCAGGGTACATCAATCTGGGTTGGGGACTGTTTTCTTTTAGGGCTCGGAATATGTCACTCCAAGCTCTTCTTGCCTTGATGGTTTGTATTGAGATGTCTAGGAAGCCTTATTCTTGTCTTGCAGTTTGCTTCACAGCCAGGCAGGAAAGGGTTTACTCAGCAGGTGTTGTACCCCAGTGACTAAGACAGAAAAATGACTAAGACTGACTCCCAGAGTGACAGTACTGGCAGGTGGGCCCTTATGGAGGTGATTAGCTAGAGACAAGGTCATGAGGTTAGGGGTCCCATATGGCTGTAGTGTCCCTGTAAGAAGAGACACCAGAGAGCTTACTTCTGCTGTTTCTTTTGTCATGTGAGCACTCAGCCCGATGGCGTCCATCTATGAGACAGCAAGGGAGCTCTGACCAGAACCTGACTTCAGTTCCCAGCACTGTGAGAATTAAAATTAAGCATCTGTTCTTGAAGCTGTCCACAGGGTCCCCATGGAGGCTGAGGCTCAGGGTGCACAGGATTCTACCTTCACTTAGTCACACCTTTTAGGGGTCAGGGACAGCCTGGGGTGGAGTCAGGACCACATGAGGTTCAGGTTGGACTTCAGGGTATGAAGCTGTGTGCTTCTGGTGGAGGACAGGATGAGGGGTGGAGGAAGCGATGCTCATGTGGTTGAGCTGTGTGTGGCAATGCCCAGGTCCAGAGCCCCATGGTGTGGGGAGCAGGGTGGAGCAGTCTCTGAGGGGGTCTCCAGCCTGCTGTACCCACCTCTCCTCACACTGGCCCTGCTGTGGGGGGGTGGCACTGGGGAAGCCAGTGTGCAAGCCAGGCATGGGGAACAGGTAGGAAAGGGCTGGTTAAGGAATGTAATTAACGGACATCCTTCCTCTTTCCACAAAGGATTTGCCCTGGGAGATAGAAATCAACCTGGCAGAGAACAGAGAAAAATTGAGGACTTATTACAACTACAACTGAGGAGACCACATTCAAGCCACCTCAAAAGCATGTTCTCGGGTTTTATAGGATGGTGACTGTTTCCACAATTAATTACATCTCTGATGTGTCAGGACTTGTGATGGAGCAGCAAAGGTCAAATTGTCTTGTAAGAATGGGTGTTTTCAGACAGCTTGGGTCTGAAGTTCAGCGTGAATGCTCTCAAAACCTGGTCTAACAAGGCTGCCAGCTTCATTCCAAGTGCCCTACACCAGTGCTGCTCCCTTTGATCTTCTTCCCTGATAGGTTCCTGGTAGCTTACCAGAAGAATTTACAGAACATAGTAATTACAAAGAGAGGACAGAATTCCTGGGCCAGGGAAATGTAAATGACCCTGCTGTCTGTCCCCTTACCTGGGGCTCCTCAGCCTGCATCGCTGTCTCTGCCAGCTCAGCTTCTATCTCGGCTCTGCACTTGCAGACCCCGTCACGGGTAGATGCCCTCAAGCTTGTGGCTGGTGTTTCAGCTGACAGGGCTCCCTGTGCTGCGGACCAGGCCAGCCTTGCTCCCACCTGCCCTTGCTGGCCTGGCTGCCCTTGGTGTCTTCCCTGCAGGTCTGTGAAGGGAGGGTCTGGCCAGCCTCCCTGGCCTCCTGAGGGGGTCACTTGTGTTTGGGCACAACGTGACTGGATGACACAATCCTCTTGCTTTCCACATTCTCTGTGTTTGGTTTGCTCTGCCCTGGGCTTCTTTTTTATTTATGTCAACATTGGCTGGTTCTAGATGTGTAACTTCTCTTTCTTTCCTTTTTCTTTCTTCTTTCTTTCCTTCCTTCCTTCCTTCCTTTCTTTCTTTCCTTCTTTCCTTCTTTCTTTCTTTCATTTTCTTTTCTTCCTTTCTCCCTTCCCTCCCCTCCCTTTCTCCTTCTCTCCCTCTCTCCCATCTTTCTTTTTTTATTTTATTGTACTAGGAATTCAACCCAGGGCCTTCACACTGAGCAACATCCTCATCCTTCCCCCACCTTTAAAATTTTGACAGGGTCTCACTAAGTTGCCCAGGCTGGACTTGAACTTGAGATCCTCCTGCCTCAGTCTCCCACTTGGGATTACAGGCTTGTGTAACCATCTTGGGTTTAGCTATGTAGCAGCTATTGATTCTTTTGGAACAAGGTTTAACTTCTTAAGAAAAAGAAGAAGAAGGAGGAGGAGGAGGAGAAGAAGAAAAAAAGAAGGAGAAGAAGGAGAAGAAGAAGAGGAGGAGGAGAAGGAGGAGGAAGAAGAAAGGAAGGTAGAATGGTAAGCCCAAGAAAAGTAAAGCACACACATTACATAGTTGAGGATTTAGAATCTGTGTCATTTTGTATTTTTTTATTAAAAATTTTTTTTTGGTACTGGGGATAGAACTCAGGTCCTTGTGCTTTTGAGGCAGGCAGTGGAACCACTGAGATAAATCCCCTGTGTCATTTTTTAAAGCTGAGTTTGAAGGTGGCCTTGAGCTCCTGGTAGCTGTACCTGAGTCTGAGGCTGTAAAGTGTGCTTGGAGGAGCCTGGGGATGCAGAGGACTCATCGTCAGCAGGGATGTGCTCTCCAGCCACCACTCTTACTGGCATGAAATCCTGAAAGTGTGCCCTTGGCCTTACATGTATCTGGCAGGCACTGTGGGCATTGTCCCAATAGCCACAAGAGGGAACCAAGAAGGACAGGGCCTGGGCCCCCTGGAAGGGCAGAGCCACCCTGGGCTCAGACAGGACCTCAAGCCCCAGCAGACTCCAGACTCCTTGTCTGACTTGCTCTGCTCCAGCCATGCCTGCTGATGGAGAGGTGCTGTGCATGTGCTGTGATCACAAGGCAAATGATGCTGGCTCAGCTGCTCAGTGTGGACCAGAGGTATCCTCAGGGGTGTGTACATAACTTGACCAAAAGTAAAACCCAAGCTACCACACTGGATCCCATGCTTAGGGCTCTGTTTTGCCTGTCCCCTCTCCAGCCCCAATACATGCAATACATGCAATACATGCATCAGGGAACCTCATTTCTGGTCCCAAGAGTCTCCTGCTCTGGGCTTATCAGCAAGGTAGGGAGCTGTGGAGCAGGCGCAGGGGCCCAGGCTTATTCTTCCCATTCCCAGCAGTTTCCTGGGCCAGCCCCACTTCCTCCCAGGATGAATAGGGATGAACTTGGCAGCACCTGGTATGGTCTGCAGCCCTGTACCAGGGCTTGGCTGACCTTGCCCCGCCAGCCCTTGGCACCCTTGCCCTCGGCTCATGGGGCCCTGCTGCCTGTCCCTTGATCTCTCTGGGCACCATGCTCCTCACTCCTGTGGGAACTCCTTACCCTCTCTGCCTGGGCCATTCCCCACATGGGCAGGCCCTGCCTCTCCAGTACTCTGCTCCCTGACCGCTTGGTTGATAGCAGGTGGTGTCCCTAAGGCCCCGAACTTGAGCTGCACTTCCTGCTCTGGGCTGCTCCCAACCTTTCTCTCCACTTTCAATGCTACCCAGGACAGGAACCCTGTCTATCTCACTCCCTCAGAGTCCCCACCCTCATGCACATTAGACATCCATGGGATGTGTCTTATTGTGTGATTTGAGTAATCCACCACTGTAAATGAGGGCTTTGAACCCACCAGGCAGGGTGACTGAGCAGCAGTGGTTTGAAAGCTACATTCTTGCCCTGTGCCTTTTGCATTTCCTGGCCCTATGGCCCTCCTGGTACCCAGCTAGCTGTGGGCATGGGCCCCTGCCTGGCCTCTCTGGCATCATAGCCCACCCAGCCTTTGCTCTGTGATTACCCTTCGGCTCCTGGAGAGGGAAATCTCCCGTGGTTTCCCTCCTTGGGATGATCATGTATCAGAAAAGAGCCAGGTTGCCCACTTTTCTCCATTGCAAAAGCCGTGCTTTGAGACTTGTGGCTGCTACAGGGTACTCCAGCTGCTCACACTGACTTCTAGAGGGGATCTGCTTCCTGCAGCTTTACCATCAAGTTGTTAAACAGTCATCATTAACTGAGTTGTGTGACCTGACAATTCAGTGTCACTGTGAGCAAAGGTCCTCATCAGGATCTGGCAGTGGTGAGATAGCTTAGAGACAGATGAAGTCCACTGGCCAGGGTTTCCTCTGGCCTGGCCCTGCTCTTCCACTTAGGTGACCACCAAGCCAGCTGCCTGCTCTGCATGTGAGATCTACAAAAACAACCATGTGGCAAGTTGAGGACTTGCTCAGCTGGTGTGGGGTGCAAGTACCAGACCTTCCATTGCTCAAGAAAGATTAGACTCAGGTGAAGTGAGACTCGGGAATTGGCCCCAGGAATAGGAAAGTCTAGGTGCAGCTATCCCAGCACTGAGCAACCAGACACCCCTTTGTTAAACAATTTAACCATACGAGTTATATTAATTGCTATAAATATGAACACAAAACAGAATAAAATATCTTTAGAGATAATGCAAGATAAAATATATCATATAAAATGATGACTTGAAATAATTAACTCCAATAGCTTGTGATATGTAAAGCGGTATTTCACTTCACTTGGGAAAGGTGCACTCATCTGTCAGCAGATGTGTACCGTGGGGTCTGCTAGGCCCAGTTTGTGTCCCTGTTGTGCAACTCTCTGGCCTTGGTCTCTTGCTCAATTCCTGGCTGGGTGGTTCTTGTGGTAACTCTTGAACTATTCATGGATGCAAGGCTACCACTGCAGGGGGAGGACCACTGTGCTAACTTGTCCCTACATAAGGTCTCAGCCTCTGTGGAGCTGAGGGTGGGGCTTAGACTTTTGGGTCAGCAGCTTGGTGCCTAGGTCTGACTCAGTGGACCTGCAGGGGTCTTGCTCCAGGTGGCTACTAGAAGATGCTGGACATGCTGGCAAGGCAATGGCTCTGACCTTGGCCAGGGAGAAGATCTAAAAGAAGGGCATGCTGTATGCCAGGAAGTGTTCTGGGTACTAGGTATATGGCTGTGCACCAAACAAAGCATCCCTGCTCTCATGTTTTAGGAGTGGTGGTAGGCTGGGGAAATAGTAAGCAAGTAAGTAAGTCACATCCAATGTGAGAGAGTGGTGAGGTCCTGAAGCAGGACCACACATGGCATATTTGAGGCCAGAACACACTGGATCAGAAAGTCTTGTTGGTGTTAGGGGAGTCAGGGAGCCCCCAAAGCACTGTTGAACTGATGTGGTCAGAGATGACTGTGGCTGGGACCAGTGCGCAGCTGTGGAGTCAGCCAGATTTTGGATATGTTTTGAAGTGGAGCCAGTAGAAATTAAAGTTAGATATGAGGTGTGGAAGGAAAAGATGACTTCAGGTATTTGGCTGGAGCAACTAGAAGGGTGGAATTTCCACTAGCCAAGATATGGGAGGAACAGTCTCTGAAGGGAAAGATCAGCAATTTCAATAGCAGATGTTGAGTTTGAGATCCAAGTGGACAGGTAGGTGGACAGCTAGGTATAGAAGACTGGAGTTCAGTGTGGGGTGGGATTTAGTTGGTTATTGTGTGCAGTTCTGCTTACATGCTTCTGTGTCTTGTTGCTTCCACCTGGGCTTATGTTTGTGCAAAGTGTCTGCATCGTTGTCTGTGGTAAGCAGTTTGTTTATTGTGCTCCATGGCATTCCACTGTATGAATATACTCTAATTTATTTATCCATTCTACTTTTAATGGTTGTGTTAGTCAGCTTTTTGTTACTATAATAAATATTTGAGATAATCAATTTTGAAAAGGGAAAAGTTAAGTTTGGCATAACATTTCAGAGGTTCCAGTCCATGACTGATTGGCCCCATTGCTTTGGGCACATGGGAACACAATACATCATGGCCAGGGAATCCTGTTCACCTCATGGCCAGGAAGTGAACAAGAGAGAAGAGACCAGGGTCCCACTGTCCCCTCCAGGGGAGCACCCTCAATGACCTAAGACTTCCTGTTGGGCTTTACTTCTTAAACATTCCACCACCTCCCACTAGTGCTGTGGGATGGGGTCTTTGGGAGACATTTCTGATCCAAACCATAGCGATGATCATGTACATTATTCAATATTAGGCTAATGTGGGTGGGCATATTCATTGTGGTTATTCTTGAGTACGCAATCTCAGTCTCAGGTGCCCACATTTCCCTGGGGTCAATACACAAAGGTGGAATTTCTAGGTCGTAAGAAAGCATATGTTAAATTTTACTAGATGAGACCAAACTTTTCCAAAGTCATTGTCCCACTTTGGGTCTGGGAGTTCCTGTGGGTCCATAATGCTTGCAGACATTTGATACTGTCAGAGTTTTGATGTTTGGCAATCTTCTGAGTGTGTAGAGGAATTCAATTCTACTTTTAATTTGCATTTTCCTGTTTTGTGAACGATGCATATCTTGCTTTTCTGACAGAAATCATTAAAAGATACTAGCAATAATAACAACAGGAAGCTGTTTCTAAGATTTCAAAGATCAGTAACAACTAGAAGAAAGGAGATGAGGGAGAAAGTAGAGTGAGCTTCTTTTTCTTCTTACATTGGAGGAGTCTGTGATATTGCTAGGAGCCTGTGTAATTATTGGACTTCAAACCACATAAATATAGGACAAATCAGGAAGTCCTTGACAGCCACATGTGAAACTTCTTCTTTGACTCCTTAGTTGTGCTTTCAAGGGAACACAGGGGTCAAAGCTAGAAAGGGGCAATTGGGAATGGTGTTAAGCAGGGGCTTGCCCTGTAATTTTAATTCACTTAGCTTGGTGTCATATTTCTGTGCAAGTTCCCAAGTAGTTTGTGTAGGCTGGCTGTCCAGAGCAATGGAATCTGGAAAACCAGCTAACGTCCAGGCCATGCTCCAGAGTTGCCAACCTGAGCAGCCTAAGGATGTGAGCAGGTGGTCCCAGCCTGGCTCCATGGGCACACAAGGTATCTTGGCACCACTCCTTGATGTTCCACCTGTCCTCTGCTCAGTGACCTTTGCCAGTTGTATTTCTTTGCCCTAAATAACAGCATTCCAGACTAACGTCAGGTACCAGGCTAACATCAGCCCCTCTGCAGCACAAATGGACATGAGGAAAAGCTGAGAGTGGAAAGTTATAATGTAGCTCTGTAAGGGTGATATGGTTGTGTCTAGATGTCCCCCCTCCAAAGCCTCATGCAGTCTGAGGTGGGGCTTTCTTCAGAGGTGGCTGAATCTTGAGCATGTGATAATTCATGCTGCACTGCTAGGATTAAGGGTGGGTGATTACTAAGTCAGTCCACTGATTAGTCTGGTAGTGCCCTAGTCCTGGTAGCCTGGAAACAATATAAGGGACAGAAAGAGGTTTGTCAGGTCCCTTGCTCTTTTGTTGCTTTTGTTGTCTTCTGCCACCACGAACTGCTTCTCCTCTGTGACACCACTCCACCTTGGGGCCAGCCAACCATGGACTGAAACCTCTACAGACTGTGAGCTAAATAAACCTTTTCCCATTTAACTTTGGGTGTCAAGTATTTGGTCTCAGCAACAAGAGAAAAGTAACTAAGACAAAGGGCTTTCATGTCCGCAAGGGTGTGGGGACTCTGGGTGGTGTAATCAGTAGTGTTACTTAATAGTTTATATGACAAATTCTGTGCCCTTCACATTGAGAAACCATATTTTCCAGTGCTTATGGGACACTTAGAAAAGTATTTCAATTAGGCAACAAACAAGAAAAAAATTCCAGTAAGTTCCTGTAATAGAAATTGTACAGGTCATTGTTTTGACCTAGTATAGCAAAAATGGAGATTAACAACCAAAGAAAAAACCCAAAAACCTCCATACATGTGAAAATTAAACATAAACATAAAAACATTGCAGCCATTTCCTAAATAACTTTTGAATCAAAGAGAAAATTGAAACAGCAATTCCTGAATAACTAAAGAAACAGCAATGTGAAAACCCTATATATCAAAACCCAGGAAATCTGTCAAAGTTATAATGAAGCAAATTTATGACCCTAAATAGTCTTCAATATCAGGCAGAAAAGAAGGGAAATAAAGTAGGCTTTCAATTCAGGTTAAAAAGAGAAGGATAATGTAAACTTCAGGAAAGTAGGACAAAGAAATTAATAGATAGGAATCGAAATTAATGAGTTAAATATCTCAAACCATAAATAAATACCAGAATTGGTTCTTTGGAAACTTCCCACAAAAGAGATAAATCACTAGCTGGCCCTGCAGGCCTCGAGCATCTCACCAGGATACACATGATGGATGGCACTGCAGGCAGGATGCTCTCTGTGGAAGGACCTGGGGTTAATGCTCAAGTCCACATCCCCCCATGGGAATGCTGTTCCTCAAAAACTCAAAAACTTCTGGAATGCAGGAGAGTGGAGAGGAAGGGACTCAGGGATAAACTTGGATGGATTCTAACTAATAAAAGAGAATATGCAAAATTTTTTACTATAAAAAATGTTAAAGAATTTGTGAAATAAACTCAATAGGTCATTTTCCAGATGAATATAAATGACCAAATTTTTTCCCAAAGAAAAACAAAACCCAAATACAATCATAACCATGGAAAAATTAAGAGGGGTCCACAAAGTAGTAGATTAACAACCAGGTGGCAGAATAGGAAGCTCCAGAACTGGTCCCTCCAGCAAACAACTGTTGAGCTGGCAAACTGGCAGAATCAATGATTTTGGAAATCTAGAATCCTGCCACATCCTTAAAGGACCCATGGGAGTGTTTAAGAAAATAGATTATGTATTTGGGTTTTGTTTTGCAGCTACTATTCTTGGTTCCCAGCCTTGAGGCAGGCAATTATAGGCATGATGACCTGGTGTGTCTTGCTCACACCAAGGTGAGAGAATTTTGTTCTCTCTGATGGTTCAATCTGGCTGAAGCAAAACCTGTTCAAGAATTTAAATAGAAAACTCCCTTCCCTTCCTTTCCCTTCCCTTCCCTTCCCTGATTTAGGTATTCAAGAAATTCTCTGCCAGGTCATTGACCACAGAGATAATAGAACAGAGACTTCATTGACTAAATACAATCAAGCATAAAGATTTTCCAAAAATAATTTGGAAAAGTTACTAAATAAATGAACAATTTATGCCCTCAACAACAGCAGCAACAACAACAAAGAGTAATCTCTGAAAAGTAGGAAGAATCTGATTTTCAGAGCTACTGTATTGTACTATTAAATCCAGTTCTTAATCGGAAAAATAGAAATCAACAGAAACCACCTTTAAGATGGTTTTTCTTTTAAGAAAGTCCAGACATTGATTTTATAAGACAAAAATTTTAACTTCTTTATATGCTCAGCTAGTTGAAGGAAACTATGGGGAAAAACCTTAAAAGCTATCAAAAGAGTAGCATATGACTATGTATGAAGTATCAGTGAAGAGAGAAATTATGTAAAGAAACAAAACAGAAAGTGTGGAGATAAAAAAGTATATTAGCTAAAGTGAAAAACTCATTAGACTCTTTCCAAGCAAATGTGAGCAGAGTTGAGGAGGCAGGGAACTTGATGACAGGGCAATAGATATTATCGAGTTTGAAGATCTGAAAGAAAAAAGAATAAAGAAAAATGAATACAGCAAACAAATCTATGGGACACTGTAAGTGGCATTATGGAAGTCCTAGAAGGAGAAGACTGAGAAACAGGTGAGGAAAAAATACTCGAGGAAATAAGGGCTGAAAAAATTCCTCAAACCTGATGAAAGGCATAAAAGACTATTAAATAAATATAGGCAAGAGAAACTCAGAGAAAACATGCTGAAGCAAGTTATCGTTAAACTGTGAAGAGACAAACAGAAAATGTTGAAATCAGCAAAAGAGAAACAACCTGTCACAAACAAAGACCATTCAGTAAGATTAACAGCCAATTTCTCATCAGAAACCATGGTAGCCAGGAGGTAGTGGAGTGATATATTTAAATTGCTGAAGGAAAAACAAAAAACACAAACAAAAACCTGTCATCCAAGAATTCTACATCTGGAAAAACTATCCTTCAAAAGTGGATGCTAGATTAAGACATTGTCAGTAATAATCCTGCCCTATGAGAAATGCTTAATGGAATACTTCAGGTTGAAAGCTGTATGAGGAAATAAAGATCTTCAGTAAGAGTAATTACATGGGAAAATATAGAAGCTAACATTATTGTATTTTTGTTTTTTATGCTCTTGTTGTTTTTATATGATTTAATAGATAAATGCATAAAACAATAATTATGAATCTATGTTAATGAGCACACAATGTATAAAATGTAACATGACAATAACAAACACAAAGGGGAGATGAAGAGGGTAGGAATAGAATTAAGGAACACTATTGAAATAAAATTTGTATCAATTCAAACTACATTGTTATAAACATAGATTTGTAACTGCAGTCTCCAAGGCAACCACTGACATAATAAATAAAAATAATTCAGAAAAGGAAATGAAGAGAAAATCAAGGTGGCGTGCTAGACAAAACTCAATCAGACACAAAAGAAGGTAGTATTGTATAAATTGAAAAAATTGTAGAAATTATTTAAGAAATAACAAAATAGCAGAGATAAGTCTTTCATTAGTAATCATTTTAAATGTAAGTAGCTTAAATTCATGAAGACAGAGATTCACAAAAAAGAATTAAAAATGAAAAAAATGATCCAATTTATGCTGCTTAATGTAGATTTGTTTTAGATTTGAAGGAACAAATAAATTGAAAATGAAATGAAAAAGAGGTGGGGTGGCTATCCTAACATCAAGAAAAAACAGGTTTTAAGTGAAAAATTGTTATAGAGATAAAATATGTTTATAAAAGTGCCTATTCATCACAAAGATAGAAGAATTACAGACATATACATACCAAAGAACAGAGCCCCAGAATGTATGAGGTAAACATTGACAGACTCAAAAGGAGGGATACCTCTACAGTAGTAGTAGGAAATTTCAGTATCTTACATTCAATATTAGATAAAACAGTGAGACAGAGGATCAATAAAGATGTAGAGAACTTGAACAACACTATGAATCAACTAGACCTAACATATACATAAAGAACACTACTGAACAATGACACAATACACATGTTTTTCAGGTGTACTTGGAGCTTTCTGTAGGATAGCCCATATTTAGGATATAAACAATTTCCTACAAATTAAAGGAGATTGAAATCATATAATATATATTCTCTAACCCCAGTAGAATTGAGCTAGAAGTTAATAACAGAAACAGTATAAAAATAAGAAAACACAGGGAAATTAAACTGTACACTTTAAGAAAGTGTGTGGAAGAAGAAGTCACTAGGAAAATTATCAAATACTTTGAGATGAGTGAAAAATAAAACCACAACATACCCAAACTTATAGAGTTTAGTGAAAGCAGTTCTCAGAAGGAACTTTATAGCTTTAGGTGTATATATTAAAAAAAGAAAGATCTCAAATCATTAACCTAATTTTATGTCTTAAGGAACTACAAAAATAAAAGCAGATTAAATTCAAAGCAAGCAGAAGGGAGGAAATAATAAAGGTTAGAGCAGGGGTAAAAAAAATAGAGAGTGGAAAAACAATAGAGAATATCAATAAATTCAAAGTTGCTTGTTTGAAAAGATCAACAAAATTAACAAACTGTTAGCTAGACTAGGAAAAAACAGAGAAGATATAAATGATTAAAATCAGAAATCAAAGTGGAGACATTATTACAGACCTTACAGAAATTAAAAGAAGTGTAAGAGAATACCATGAACACTGTATATCAACAAAGTTGATAATCTAGGTGAAATGGGCACATCCCCTGAAATACACAACTTGCCAAAATTGACTCAAGACAAAATAGAGATAGGTGGGTGTGGTGGCACAGACCTGTAATCCCAGCACTCTGGGAAGCCACTCTATGGGTTCCTCTTCCTGGAGCGCTGTTCCCATGGAGCATCTGTCTCACAGAGCTGATTGGTCCTGCTTTCCTCCTAAGCCTTCAGTCTTGGAGTAGCCTCAGTAGCCATCCATCTTCAGTCACCATGCCCTTTCTGGGCTCCTCTCACACCGGTCTGCTGGGTCTGCTCCCTGTGTGTGGGTCCTGAGAGGATGGAGTTGCACTGTCCAGCCACCTGCTGAAACTCAGGGGTAGGTAGTGCTGGCAGCCACAAGGAGCTCAGGTACACTAGAGGAGGTGAAAAGTGGACACTGCTGTCGGGGACGGGCACATTGCTACATCTGTCACATGGCTGGAGTAGGACTCAGGTTGCCCTTCCATGTGGAGGAGGGCCAAGCACACTTCCTGGCTGGCTTCTCAGACTCCATGGCAGGCTTCTGTCCTTTCTGAGCACCCAGCACCCCTGGCCCACTCCTCACCCTCACAGGAGCAGGCTTCTTGCCCACCTGCAGTGTCCATTGCCCAAGCTCACCTGACAAACTCTTGCACAGGCTGAGGCCAGGCCAAAATGTCTCCTTCCCTGAGCCACCTCACAGCACCATCAGCCAGACAGCCCTGCTGCAGGTTTTCTCTTCATGGGGATGTGCCAGGCTGGGTTGCTGGCCCCTTTGGCTGGAGGACCCTGAGAGTGCATTTCAGCCTCCCCAGGTGGGAGGTCTAGCTCCAGGTGGGCCCAGGGCATGTGAGTGAGCACTCCCTGCGCACGCCCCCTCCTCTCTTTCTGGTTTTTATTTTGTCTGTTTGCCTCTCCCATTTTCACAGAGCCAATCTAGCTTGTGAAAAACAAGCTGTCATCTTAGTGCTTTTTTATCCCCCATTCTCCCTACAGCTGCGGTGTTTCCAGATGTTCATTACTGCTGTATTAGCGGAGGTTGTTAATGACACTTAGGCTGACAGAATGCAAATTGATTCTCAAAAGTTATGCTGATTGTCTAGGCATGTTGCTTACACCAGCTAAGCAAAAATGAAAAAAACCAAAACAAAACAGATAAAATCCTCAAACCCATGACATGTGGCACATATAGTCTTCAATCTAGGTCTTGGGCCACATGTGAGCCAAACATCAAAGGCTTAGCTGACTGGAGAAGGTGCACACAGGATTGGTTTCCAGGGAAGTCTTAATTCTGACCTAAAGGGAGGCTACCCTTGAGGGCAACATGGCTACTGGTGCTTTTCAGTTTCCGGTTTTAGCTATGGCAGGGGCCTTGTCAAACGTAGAGGCCTCAGAGTCAAACTGTCCTGATGTAAGCCCCAGTGTTGCCTCTCACTTGTGATGTGTGGCTTGGGGGAGGTTGTTAACCCCTGAATACCCTCATCTGCAAAATGCAAACAGGGAATGTGGCCTTGTGGAGGATGTGAATCTTAAACAAAACATGCACACAGAACTGGGACCTCTCCCCCAACCCACACCAGTTAGGAGAGATAAGAAGACATGGTTACATGGCAGTGAGCTACTACAGTCTTCACTAGCTCCACCGCAGATGGGGCAGAATTCTGGAACTACCCAGGGACTTGGTGCTGGTCCTGCCTGCTTCCAGACAACCAACGTAGAGAGCTGAAAAAGCCCAAGCTGGGGCACTGTTGTTTCTGCTGCTGCCACAAGGTGTCATTGTTGAACAAAGCCCTGCACAGCAAGGTGGATGCTGGTTCACTACTCTGGTGGGACCTGGTTCCCTGTCCTCATCTAGGCTGCACTGTGCCCTACTCCTTAGCTGCAGTGTTGTGATGTTATCCTTTCCCTCCAAGGAGGCTCTGAGATCCTTCTCTAAGATTGTTTAGCACAAAGAGCAGAAGGTTCTTTGATAGCCTTCTCTGGGGACCAAATCTGTGACTTACCTAGAAAGCACAAAGACTTTGTGGGATTCACCAGTACTCCTAGGTATTGAAAGCTGTCTTGGTGGGGGAAATTCCAGTTCATCAGCACCTCCTCAGACATAAATCACTGAAGTCATGTGATGGTGCTTGGTGATTGGCTGGCTGATTTGAGTTCACTCTTTTCTCTCTTTGTACTGGGTTTAGGCAGTGGGTCACAAGTGTTATTAGAGTCCCTGAAAGGGTGACTTGGTGTCTAAGATACTTGCCTATTGGTTACTTACCTATTAGTCCCGAAGTTCACCGGGGTAGCAGACAGGTAGCAGACAGAGTAGAAGCAATGTGTGGGCATGACAGATATGTGGACTGCTCCTGCATGGAGCCTGCCCCATGAGGCTGAGATGGAAAGATCTGGGAGCTGGGCAAGTGGGTCAGCTACAAGATGTGGTACTTGAGCACCAAGTGTTACTCAAGTCCCCAGACAGAGGGCTTTCTGTGGCCTGGGATAGAGACACTTGTGTTGGCAGGGACAGAAGCCCAGTGTTTCTCCTGGGCAATGACTGTAAAGGTGGGTCAGTGGTCCAGAACAGAGCCAGGGCCAGGATCTTAGCCATTGGGTCAGCCATGGGGTCTTGGCAAGTTGTGGACCTTGTTCAGGGCCAAGTTTCTAAAGCCATTGTGGGAGAATCCTAGCCTATTAGAGTAGGGGCCTTAGAGATCAACCTAGTTAGATCCCTTCACTGCTGGACACCCTCCACTGCTTCAAATGGAAACCAAGGACTGAGAGCTTGTTCCTTTCTTATGAAGCTCTGACAAAAGGAGACAATGGCAACTGAGGATTTTGCTGAGGTTTAAGAGAACAAACAGAAAGAGGGACTTTCAATAAGGCAGGTTTTTGATTCCTGAATAGGGGAGCACCTAGAGGGAACAGTTTGTAAAATGGCTCTGTTCTTACCTGTGAGAAGGGTCTGAGTTCTTGCTCAGGATTCTGGAGGACACTCCCTGGGCCTGGCTTGTATGCACTGTTTGCCAGAGGAGGATAGGAACCCCGGGTTTTCCCTGTGCTGTATTTTTCCAGGGCTTATGGGCATCCTCATTAATTTGTTCATTAATTTGTTTGTTTGTTCATCCATTCTTTGCTGGAAGTCTGTGGTGTGTCTACTTTTGTGGCTGCTGACATCAGAGCCCTAGGGCTCCACTTATGGTGATGGGTTTGGAGGAGGCTGGGATCCTGAAATCTTGGGCGAGAGGAACTCTCTAGGGTAGGACCCAAACAGAGGCTTAGGGAGGTAAAGACCGTATTTCTCAGGAAGGCAAGAAGTGGGGTCAGCTTGTCTGGAGCCAATGTTTTGCTGGGCAGAGGGAAAGGGACAGGAAGTGGGGCCTTCCTCCCTGGAACTCTCCCCACCTGCTTTTTATCTGGTGAACCCTTCAAATCTTGGCTCCAGTGTCACCCTAAGGAAAGTTCTCTCTGCTCCCCAGCCCCAGCCTAAGCTAGGTGCCCTGATTACATGATCTTTCAGCACTGCATGCTTTTTTTTTTTTTAACCACAATTTACATTAACTATGTCCTGTTAATATAAATGATGGTTCACTTGCCATCTGTCATGCATGTACTCTTAGTGCGAAGTTGTGCACACAGAAGTGATACCTCAGAACACTTGCCCTGGCCTCTGGGTGGAGAAAGAGAGTCTGGCTCTGTGTGCAGGCAGGGTCCTGACAGCCACCCCTGTTGCTATCATTCCTGGTGAGCAGTAAGGTCATTCTTAGTTTTCTGCTATGTTTTCTCTGAGAAACAGAACAAAGTACTGCAGGAAATTCTTTCTGAGTTTCCTTCCAGCTTCAAATTTGTGTGCGTCAGAGCAGAGGGACATTTTTTCAAGAGCCCCCAGGGCCTCCAGGTCTTGGCTGGGCTGTGCCCTCTTTTGTTCTCTCTTCTTTCCTTCCACCTCTTTCCTCGAATCCCTGCAGGACACAGGACCCTTCTTGATCCTCCTCCACAAAGACACTCAAGGCTCCTGGCAGGATCTGCTTGCCTCTGCCCACCTGACCCTGAGCTTGTGGGTTGTGTCCTGTCCTGCGGGGGCCTCTGCTGAGGGAGGTGATGACTATCTGTGGTGGGATTCAGCTCAGAAGACCAGTAGACACTCCCTCACATGACCCGATTTTCCACAGATGGTGCTCTTGGGCCTGCCGGCTGTTGCAGGAGATTAATGATGTGGTGCTTGGGGCGGAAGGAGATGTCTTTCTTGATCACACACCATGCCTTGACAGATGACTGGGTTTCCTGAGAACAGAGAGGAGGGGTTTCCACTGACATTTGCATTACAGGAAGCCCAAACCAGACTTTCAGTTTGTTTTATACTTGTCTCTGGAATGCTCAGCTTTGTGGCTAATGATAGAGCTATCCTTTTCCAGTTGCTGTCATGTAAGAGATGGTCAAAGGGATGCAGAAGTGTCCCCTACCACTGTACTGGACACACCCAGTCTGGGCACACAGGTCTTTGTGTGCTGGCCCCCCAGGCAGAAGGAGCTGAGTTCAGCCATGATCTCACCTCTGTGTCTACACAGTTGGAATGCAGCTGGAGGAGGATGCGGGTTGGCCCTTGTGCACAAAGGCTAGACAAGGGTGCTTGAAGCTGTCTGGGGCTGATCGGGTGTGAGAGACCTTTGGACAGGTCCTTCCTGGATAGCCTCAGGGAGGGACTGTCATGGCCCATCTTACATAGCTGTCCAGGCCACACCAGCTGGAAGGGGGACCATTGGGGGCCGGGGACCAGTGGAAAGGGTGACCTAGAAGCTTTTCTCCTTGGCCCCTGGCCAGCCCTTTCTCCATCTGGGACCCAGCCAGTCAGCCTGCTCTGCCGAGGGCTCCAGTGATGTTGGCTCTCAGAGCTCCCATGTCCACACTGCACACTCATGTCCCTGAGGGTCCCCTCTGCTGGGGAGGAGAGGGCACTGGGCTCTGCCAGGGGCTGGATGGGCAGCAGTGGACTGGCAACGCCCATCAGGTGGAAGAGTAGACAAAGGGCAGGTTCATGGGCACACAGTGTGGGGGGATCAGTACATTAAAAGCAAGGCAGGGCTGGATCATCAGGGCTCAGTGGCCTTGATGCAAGGTCCAGGCTTTATTCTGAGCTCAGTGGGAAACTGTGAAGGATGACTACATTCCACTAGGAGGTCTGGGACCTAGACTGAGAATGCTCCTGATGTTCCCACCCCAGGTGCTCCATCAGGGCTCTGACATATGGGCCCTTTCTGACCCTTTTCCCTCAGGCCTGTGCTGGCCTGGGATGCTGAGGAGTCCTGTCCTACCTGCCCCTAGACTCAGCCCCTTGGGGTCCTGCTGCCCCTTGGTAGGCAGAGGCTCTCCTGCTATGTGTGCCAGAGCCAAGGCCCAGGGCCTGCACAGGATACCCTTCCAGAGTGCTCAGGAGAAAGGCCACAAGTCCTATCCTTCCACTTGGCACAGGCATTGCTGGCACACAGCTGTCTGCCCAGCCCCCAGCAGGACCCTGGCACGTGGTGAGTGCTAGCTGCTCTTTTCAGCTGTGTGAGAGTAGGAGATAGGCTGTGACCTGGGTGGACAGATTGGTTGCCTGTCTGGGCAATGGGAGTGGGCTGAGGGTGGGCTGGCAAGTTGGGCACTCTAGGAAGTCCTCCCAAGGCCTCTGGGGAGCCTGCAGGCTACCCCGCTGTGGTCTCCCTCCTTGTGACTAGAGACTTTCCTGCTGTCACAGACAAGAAGAAACCCCACCCTGGGATGTGGCCCAGGCTCCTCTCATGACATCCACTGTGTGCTGTGGCTGATGAGCTAGACTGGACCACAGACTGGACCTCAGGCTGCCCCCACTTCTTCCCCTGATCCCCAGATCACCACATGCATCCACCTCCCCATGCTACCTGCCTCTCTACTCCCACAGCTGAGGCCCCCCAACCTCCCAGGTTCCCATCTAGGTTGGGGGGTGTTAATCATAGCCTCCCTCATTCTTTGAAGGTCTGATCACAGCTGGAGGAGGGAGCAGAGCACCTTCAGCACTCCTGTCCCCTCCTCCTGTCCTGGGTCTCTACTGTGGCTCTTTCTGAAGGTGACCAGGACAGCAGTGACCATGAGTGTGGACTTTGGAGTCTGGTCCAGATTTGATTCTGCCTCCACTCTATTTGGACAAGTGACTTAACCTTTGGAGCTTGCTTCCTTTTAAAATCTGTGTGTTGGGGGTACTCATGGCACATGACTTGCAGAGTTGAGTGCTGAGTGAGGTAAAGGGCACAGCACAGATTGAGTGTCAGCTGCTATACCAGAGCTGTCTCCACCAGGGGAGACTGGAATAGGGAACTCACTGACGTTAAGTGGGGCACTGGAGTAGGCTGAAATCACCTCGTGGTGCCATTTCCAAGAGCCCCAGTTCTACCACTAGAATAGTGTATTCTGAATCAGAGAGTGATTTGCAAATGCTTCTAAGACTATTTTTCAAATCATGTCAGAGATGCTACGGGAACACCTTCAGGGTGTTATGGTTGGATTCACAGTGTTCCCCAAGAAGCTCATTGTGCTGAAGGCTTGGTCCCCGATGAAGCACCGTTCAGAGGCAAGGCTTTGGGGAGTGAGGGGATTGTGAGGATGCTGACCCATCAAGGGGGTGACCCACCAATGAGCTCATGACCGAGTGGATTATGAGGCTATGGGGACTTGTGGAAGGGAGTGGGTGCTGGGGTAGCCTTGTCTCCAGACTCCAGCTCTGACCTCTCTCATCCTTTCTACTTCCTGGCTGCCACACTTTCCACCATGGCATTCTGCTTTGCCACTGACCTAAAACCAATGGAGCTGGCTGACCATGGACGGAAACCTCTGAAACATGAACCGGAGTAAACCCTTCCTCCTTTAAGTTGTTTTTCTTGGGTATTTTGTCACAGAGACAGAAAGCTGACAACACAGGGACAAGATGGGAGATTGTGGATGAGCTCCAACTCCCTCTTCTCCTCTAAGAAGGGCTACTTAGCCTCTGTAAACTCAGATACTGAGTTTTACCTTAGATTTCTTTGAAATCTGCAACATACTGTTAGAAAAATTCAAACATGAACATTTCCATAAGGCATTTTTAAAAAAGTTTGGACACTTGCTGTTTTAAATGAGATAATCATCATCATTTAAAAAATGAAGGCATCAGGCCTCACAGTTTTCTAAATTCTGGGGTTATAAAGAGATATAAATTTATGGTCTCTGCCATGAAAGAGAATAATTGGCAATTTCTCTTAAAGTTGTTTCACTCCTGTGTTCATCCAAGCCTGGAGGGCTCAGCCTCATCTGCTTTATTCTGCTGTCTATTGTAGGCAGGAGATTGTCAGGCAAGAACAGTGAGATGCACTAGTGTGACTCTGAAGTCAGTGGTACCAGGATCCTGACATCTCCTAGGTCTGGACTCTCCTTCACTGACCTGGTCTGGGTGCCACTGAAGTCCAGGAAGTCCCAGGCCTCTATGCCTCAGAGTTTTCAGCCTATTGGTCTCTTGGCTGCTGAGGTGCAAAAGAGGACCTTGAGCTCTGGGCTTAGATGGCAAGAGGAAGTGTAATTGGGCCGAGTTTTGGCCACTTGGCATCCTCTCTGGTGGTGTAAGGATTAGACACGGGGTGTCTTCAGGGACATCCCTGGAGCGCAGAGGGGCTCAGAACACTGTGACTTTTGTTCCTTTGTGGCCTGCAGGCTTGGGGAGGACTCTTCAGGAAAAGTAGCAGAGATGTCTAGCAACTCAAGGAAAAGGAAATGTTGGTAAAACTCTGGGGCAGCCACTAGGGCTGAAGGTGATTGCATTGAGACAGGACCAGAGCAGGAGCTAGGTATCACAGGACAGTGTCCTCTTGTGGATGAGTCAGGCTCTATGAACAGGCTAAGAATTGGATCCTGAGAGAAGAGCATTTGAGATTCCTCCCCACATTGAAAGAGGGGGCTCATCAAGAAGAACTGGGGTCTTACTCCCTGAAGGAGGGTGATGGACATCGTAGGCCAAGACCACTGCATCCTTCTAGCCTATCTCTGCTTGTGTTATTGTCATTGTCTTCACATTGCTGTTGCATGTAGCTGCTTCATTAGTCTTTTTTACCTGTCCCTTTCATCATGTTATTCTTATGTAAAATGCCTTTGAGGGGCTGAAGAGGGGCCTGATTTCCCTGGTGAGGGCTTGAGCTCTGCCCACTGCTCTCTTCTGCATTTCTCACAGCTCCATTCCTGCCCTGCTCCTCCCCCAGCTCAGATCTCACCTGCTCAGCACTGCTGGTGGCTCCTGCCTCTCTTCCACCAAGGCCTGGCTCAAAGCAGATTTTGTTTTGGGGTCCCTGAGATTTTACCCTGACTAGAGCTTCTCTGAGATGCTTGTCTTGGAGCTGACAACAGACTGATGCATTCTTAGCTCTTCTGTGTTTGTTATTTCTCTTTGGTTATAAATTATAATGTCAGTAGCTCCATCTTTTCAGAATTTGAAGCCCACTCCTTTGAGGCTATCCACTTCCTCCTGAGCAGAGACATGTTCTCCCCGTCCTTGCCTCTATCCCCTCTCCTCCCTGTCACAGCCTCTCATTCCACCAGTGTGCACAGGCGTCCTCATCATGAGGCTCAAAAGGACATCTGTGCAATGAGGTGGCTGCAATGGGGACCTCCAGAGTAGGTTGGTGTACTCATGTGGTGACAGTCAGGCAGCCTCTAAGATCAGGTCTGTGCAGAAATGCTGGTGACATCTTCATGCTCATGGAATGTTAAGTGGAAAAAGTAGGATCCTACACAGAATATAAACATACAGAAGAAATTAAATAGCATAGCACAGCATGCAAGAGAGTGCACCAAATGTTGAGTGATTAATTCTGAAAAGAAGAATTTTGTGTGATTTATATTTTCTTTAGACTCTTCCACATTTTCAAACGTCTTCCACAGATTATATATTACTTTCATTTTAATGCCTGTATTATTTTTATTGGCATACAAACACCCTTAGACATTGGAAAGTGGCAGGACCACCTGCACTTTGAGGTGACTCTACCTTGCCTGGTGGAGCAGGGACTTGATTGTGGGTTTTGCTGTGGCCAGCCACTTCATTATTTTATGGGAAGGTGAAGGGAGTTGTTATTACCAAAAACCAATAAATAAACCAAAACAAACAAATAGAAAGCAAGCAGGCAAGTAAGCAAGCAAGCAAGCCCATTTCCCTTTCTGGTCTTTGGATTCTGTTAGGGAGCAGCATAAAGTCAGGTGGATTTATCAGTGCACCCTGGAGAAGGAATGGTAGCTATCATTGGCTTTCATCCAGGGAATGTGCCTGAATGTGGTAGATGAAACATAGACACCTCTGATAATGTGGGAAGGGTATCCAATTCTGGCCCTGGAATAAGACAAACTGATACTAAAAATGTCTCCATGCTCGACCTTAAGCAAGTCATTTAATCTTTCTCATCTACCCAATGGGAATGATGGCACCTTTGTGGCCAGGCCACTGTGAGGACAATGATCACTTAGTCATGTGCTCAGGTGGTACCTGGTGGGCAGGCAGTCAGGGTGCAGGCACAATGTGTTTCCTCTGTGAGCTCTCCCAGGTGGGCAGGCTCCAAAAGCAGAGGCTCAGGGTAGCCTTCCTGCTTTCTGCCAGCTCCTGCAGTTGGTGCTGAATGCACCTGGATTCTCCTCATCTTGAAGTAACAAGGTCTGCAGATGCCTGAGAAGGGCCAAGGGAGGGAGTCAGAGCAAGAGGAAGGAAAAGGGAGAGAAGAGACAGATGGGCATGAAGCAGAGAAAATGGCAAATGTGTAATTATGACAGATAGTATAAATGTGTATTTTTCTTTCCTCTCTTAACTGATTTGCAAAGCAATTATATAAAACAATGTGTTTATAACATATTGTAGGGCTTATAACACATTGAGATGTAGTATACTTGTGAATAATAGTGCAGAAGATGTGGTGGTTAGGAGAAACTACCATTGGGCTAAGGAAATGACCACATATAGTAAAGTAATGGTGAACACCATGTATTGCTGGGTATATAACTGTGATAGTTAACTGGCTATGTCAATGTGAGTAACAAATGCCTGAGTAAATTGGCTCAGTATAGTTCTGGATGTGGAAAACCCACCTGAGGGAGGATTGGTATAAAATGGGAAAACAAAGAAGGAAGACTCGCTTCTGTTTCTTCCAAGAAGCTCCAGTCTTGACCTTTACCTTAGACATTGTGTCCTGGCTTCCAAAACAGACCCTTCAGCTCCCAGCACAGACCTCTCAGCCTTCCACTGTAGACCCTTTGGCCTCCTGATACAGACTCACACAGGACACTACAGTGGGCCCCAGGACTGTATCTTTCGGATCTCCCTCTTCCCCTCTTCCACATCTGACTCTGTGAGCAGCCATTGTAAACCAATCTTATAAATTCTTATATATTTGTATATCTTGCATTAAATTTGTTTCCTAGTAAGCACGGATTGATACAATAACATTAGAGGATGTGACATATATATCGCAATAGTAACGCAAAAGGGCAAGAAAGAGAATAGAGTTGTATAAAAATAACATACTTCTATATATCACTGGAACTAGGCAAATGTGTATCTGAAACTGACTGTGCTAAGGCACAGCTAGTAAGCCTGAGAAAAATCATTGAAAACTAACTAAAATGTAGTAAAAAATCATGGAAGAAATTAAAATACTACATTAGAAAATTTCTCTTCAGAAAGAAAGCAGTAGGGGATGACTAGAAGGATGTATAAAACTTATGGAAGACAAAAGGTTAAATGTCAGATGTCCACTTAACTATTTTAACTGTTTAAAGGTATTTTTAGGATACCTTATCCAAAAATATCATGGTACATTCCCCATGATAATCCATATGCTATGACATGAACCTGAACACATTTAGAGAGTATAAATAATATAAAATATGCTCTCCTATTACAATGGATTGAAATTAGAAATCACTATCAGCAAAAATTTGTGAAATTCACAAATATGTGGAAATTAAACAACACACTTCTAAACAACCAATCAAAAAATAAAAAATGAAATGAGACTATATTTTGAGATGAATGCAAATGAAAGCACAATGTAGCAAAATATAGGAGATGCATCATGGCATTGTTTAGAGGGAAATTTATAGCTGTAGATGCCAATTTTAAGAAAGAAGAAAGAAGAAATATCTTAAATAAATAACCTAATTTTACCTTAAGAAACTTGAAAAAGGAGCATTTAAACCTCAAGCAAGCAATCTAAACCTAAAGCAGGCAGAGAAAGGAAATAATAAAGCTTAATTAGTAAACAGAATTGAGAAGTATCAGAGATTCAGTGAAATAAAAATCTGGTTCTTTGAAAAAAATCAACAAAATTGACAAGCTTTGAATGTATTAGCCAAAGTGATAAAAGACGGCAGTTACGAGAATCAGAAATGGAAGCATGGACACTACCAACATTACAAGAATAAAAAGGAACAATTGTAAAGGAGTCTATGAATCATTATATGCCAAAAAATTAGGTAACTAAGATGAAATGTACAAATTTTTAGAGAGACACAATCTACTAAGTCAATAAAAAAAACATAAACTGAATAGATCTACAACAAATAAAGAGATAAAATTAGTGATAATAGCAGTAAAGTACTCAAAGAAAAGCCATGATCCAAATAGCTCACCAGTGAATTCTATCAGATGCTGAAATAAGGAGTAATAGCAATCTTTCATAAATTCTTCCACAAAACAGAAGAAGAGGAAATATAAAGTCATTTTGAAGACTTATTCTGTTACTAAAACAGAGACAAAGAAAACACAAGGAAAATATAGATCAATACTACTTATAAATAGGAATATAGTATTCAATGAAATGCTAACAAATTGCAACCAGCAACATACAAAATAATTATAGACTATAACCAAGTGATATTTATCTCAGGAATACATAGTTGAACATATGAAAGTCAATTATTGTAATATGTCATACTGATAGAAAAATACCCCGCTTGATCATCTTAAGAGACACAGAGAAATCATTTGACAGAAATCCAAAACCTTCCATGATAAAAACAGAGCAAACTAGAATAGAAAGCAACTTCTTGAACCTGATAAAGGTGAAAAATCCATAGCTTATATCTTACATTATAGTGAAATACTCCATACTCCCAAGATCAAGTGAATAAAAAAGATTTATGCTCTTGTTGCTTCTACTTAACATTGTACTATAGATTCTATCCAGGGATATTAGGCAACAATCTAGATTGGGAAGGGAGAAATAATTAAAATTTTCTCTCTTCAGAGATGATATGATTTTGTGTGTGGAAAAATCATGAGGAATTTAGGATACTCAGTAAAAAGTATAATAACTAAAGAGTAACTTTAGCAAGGTTGCAGGATGTAAGATAAATATACAAAAATCATTTTTATTTCTATCCACTTTCAATAAACAAACCAAAAATGAAATTGGGAAATAAATTCCATATAAATGGAATTTAATGGAAGGTGATTTGGTTGTTCTTCAAAGAGTTAAACATAAAACTACCCAATGTCTCAATAATTCTACTCCTAGGCATTTACCTAGGAGAAATGTAAACATGTGTCAGCAAAAATACAAACGTTTATAGAAGCACTAATTGTAGTAGCTACAAAGTGGAAACAACACAAAACTTCATCAACTAGTGAATGGGTAAATTAAATATGGCATACTAATATGTTTAAATAGTTTTTATATTTAAATAACATCAAAATGAGTAAAATACTTGTGAATAAATCCATATTCATAAGTGCTAAAAGTATACTCTGAAAACCAAAAAATGTTGTTGAAAGAAATTAAAGATCTAAATAAGTAGAAAATAGGGCCAGGAATTTATCTCAGTGGTGCCACCACCTTCCTTCCAAGTGGAAGGTCCCGAGTTTGATTCCTGGTACAAAAAAAAAAAAAGGAGAAATCAACCAACAACAAATGCTGGTGATGTTGTGGGGAGAAAGGAATCCTTCTCCACTGTTGGTGGGAATGAAGACTGGGGGAACCACTATGGAAATCAATATGGAGATACCTCAAAAAAATAAGATTGGCGGTCCCATTTGACCCAGCTATTCCCCTGCTGGGTACTTTCCCAAAAGAATTAAAAGAATCATACCATAGCAATATATGCACACCCATGTTTATAGTGGCACAGTTGTAATAGCTAAAACTTGGAAACAGCTCAATTGCCCATCAGCTAGAGACTGGATAAAGAAGATTTTTTTTTTTTTTAAGTGGAGTGTTATTCAGCCATGAAGAGTGAGAAACTAGAGACATTTATAGCTAAATGGTTACACATTTAAGCGTTACTCTTAAGTGAAATAAATAGGACTCACGTGTAAATACTGAATAGTTTCTCTGGTGTGAGAAACTGAAAGTGTAAATAAGGATCAAAATGTATAATAGATAATGTGAAATAGGAAGAAAAGGTCTAAAGGGGAAGGGGAAGTAAGAGGGGTAGGGGAAAGGAAAGAAGGGAAAGGAAAAATGGAAACAAAGTCTTTGTAAGTAGGGAGGAGTGGAGGGGTTGAAGGGAGGGCAGGGGAATGGGGAAAAAATAAGAACCAAGATATATCGTGTAAAGATACACATTCCCAATGATGAATGTCATCGTATCATATACCTAGAATGTACCAATAAACAATGAATAAAAAAAGTAGAAAATATCTCATGTTCACAAGTCATGAGACTGAATAGTTAGGTGACAATACTCCCACAATTTATCTATAGATTTCATATAATTCTATTAGGATACCAGTTATTTTATTTGTTGAGATTGACAAACTGAGTCAGGGTCAGTCACTTGGCAGAACAGTGAAGTTCTGTGGGAAGACCATGGATGCATGGTGATGGTGGTCTCCAAGGTGGCAAATGCACCTATCAGAGAGAGAGAAAGGAGACTCACATCTGACTGAGAGAATTGGAACCTGCAAGGAAAACGTAGGATACTGCTCCCAGATTGGCCCTCCACAGCCAGAAGTTGGCTAAAGGGAGATCCAAAAGTGGGTCTCATGGTATGTTCTCAACTTGCCCCGGTAGATACCACCATAACGAATTAGACTGTTACTACTGTCGCTGATTTGATTGTATAGGAATACTCTTGACTCAGTGGACAATTTTATGCCAGTGACTCTGTCTGCCAATTCCATCATCACATCCAGGGAGAGGGACAGCAAGACTTCCTAACCCAAGAACTTGGAGTGGATCAGACTCTGCAAGAATGCCTGCAAACTGGCAGAAAGAAGCCCTGAGTCTGAGTTAACTTCAGAATTGCAGTGAAAGGTTCAGAGGTGTTACTGGGGTGTAAGCACTCAGACTCTCTGGCAAAGAAGCTACATGTGAATCACATATGCAGTGTCTCACTGGAATATTTAACCTGTGTTCCCATTGGACATCTTAAAGGTTTGAGTTTTTATTTGTTTTTTGATTTATTTAGTAGTGTAGGTTTATGTTATGTTCTTTTATGGTTTTTCTGTTTATTAGGTTTTTAATTTTGTGTGTTTTTTCCTCCATTGGCTCTGATTTTTTTGTTACGATAAATTTGAGGGTTTATTTTATTTCTCCCTGGCTGATTCTTCTCTTCCTGCAATACCAATCCTGAAGTATTAAAAAAAGAAGAAAATTTTTATACAATTTTATGACATTTTTGGCCGAGAGTTTCTAAAGACACTTACTGAGTGGCCTTTCAGTAGATTAGGAAAACGCCAAGATTACAAAGAAGCTAGGATCTGTTTTTTTTTTTTTTTTTTTTCAGTTTAATAGATGATCTGTAAATGTGTTCTGGCCAAAGATAAAAATAGGAAATATCCAAGGACAGATTTTTTTTGTCATCTTTTGTCCCATCTCCCTCTCCAAACTCTCCACACCTTTAGGGGTGAGCTGAAAGCATACTCTCTCCCTCCCTGCATTCTTGGGTCAAAAGATAACAAATTGGTGGTCCTTCTTGATTCCCCAGGTTACATCAGTGCCACTTTAGCATTTTATTAGATGCCATTTCCTGTTTATATGACTTGCTCTGATAAGATTGTAAACCCTGGGGTAGAGCTGAGGAAAAATAATATTATATCATTCTTTTTGTATTTTCTATCCTTAATGTAAACATTTTTCTCAGTCAAATTGAACACTAAGTCTTGATTGTTCTTGAATTTAGCCCGAGACATTTAGACAGTGAACAGCTAATAAATACGCCTCAGGTCATGGCAGAAGAGAAACTAACTTTTAGCTAATTGTTCATTATGTCCAAGAAATTGTGTCAAATATTTTACGTAGGAAACAATCTTTTCCCTGTTAAAATTTGTTTTCAAGTTACAGATTATATTTTTAAAACCAACAATATTTGAGAGAAGACATGACATCCTTAGTAATTCAGTCTGATTGTTATGTCATCACAAATATTTTTGTTTGCTGAGCAGTTTGTGGTTCTTTGGGGAATTACTAAGAATATATATATTTGTACTGGGGATCCAACTCAGGCCCTTGAGCTTGCAAGACAGGTGGCAGCACCACTAAGCTAAATCCCCCGGCCTAAAATAACTAATATTATAAATATTACAATCAAACAGAATGATAAATGCATACAATCACAGGTGATATAAATAGTTTAAAACATGTATGTCTCCTAACATCAGTTATGGCCCTTAGAATCACCCTATAGATTTACTAAATTTAGTATTTAAAATATCCAAGTATTTTGGAAGACTAAAGAATCATTAGTGGAGTTACGGTTTATCATGGCTAGTTGGAGTCCTATACACCTCACTTATCTGTATGACAAATTCTGTTCCCCTTCTTGGGAAATTTTCTGCCATTACTTCTGTGAACAGTTTTTCAATATCATTTTTAAAAAAAAATTTATTTATTTATTTATTTTTTATTAAATTCTTTTATTGGTACATTGTAGGTATACAACACAATTACATTTCTCATTGGGAATTGTACCTTTACATAATCCATCTTGGTTCTTATTTTTTCCCCATTCCTAGCCCTCCCTTCACGCCCTCCACCCTTCCCTATTTACAAAGACTTTATTTCCATTTTTTCCATTTCACATCATTTTTCCTTTCCCTTCTTTCCTTTCCCCTGCCCCTCCCACTATCCCTACCCCTTTGGACCTTTTCTTCCTATTTTACATTTTTGATTATTCATTCTAATCATTGGTACATTTTAGGTATACAATATAATGACATTTCAATGTCATTTTAATGTCTCCTATTTCTTCATAGACTCCTATCAGTCTTATGTTATTCTTTGTATCATATAGTAGCTGCTAGATTGATTTCTTGTGGTCCTTTGCTATTTTTAAGAAATCTTTCTTTTCCTGTTCACTAATTGCAATTCTGTCTTCTGTATCTGATATTCTGTCCTCACATTGGCTCATTCTGCTATGTAAAATTTGATGGAGTTTTTAATCTCCTGGATATCTGTTTGAATATTTTATGGATTCCATTCATGCTGGGATTCCGTCATGTTCCTGTATTTATTTTATCTGTGTCTGCTCTAGAGTTATTAATCATGTCTTTCACTATGGACACCATCTCTGTTGTTATCTGAAAAATTATATCTGATTTTATTTTTTCCAGACCCTCTTTTGTTGTCAGTTCAGGGAGTCCACATGGTTGAGTTTCAGATTGTCCCATCTCATTGCCCATCGGAGTTGACTTTGGTGATCTGGAAGACTAGTTTTGAGTCTTATTTAGGTGTCTTATTTCTATTTTTTTTGTTGTTAATGATGTTTTTGGTTTAATTCCTAGGTTGTTGCTTATAAAATGCTTATTGCAAGTATCTTTATTGCTAGTATTTAGAACCCTTAGGGAATGGCTACTTCTTGGATTGTCTTCCAGGTTTAGTTGGCCTGTGGGTTTTGAGTCTGTAATGGCCCTTAGGTAATCTCAGTGTTGGCATACCAGGAAGGACAACTGACTAGAATGATCACATCACCACAGCCAAAGTAATACAACCAGCATCAACAATAGCATCACACACAGCCTAGAAAATGACAAGCTGTGGTAACTATTGATCTACCACTTTTGACCACATGAACCAGACTTGTGGTTGTATATCAAGATCTAGAACCAACCAGAAATATATTTGCAGTAAATAAGCCCTTCAATATAGTGAATATGCCCACTGGGGAGATTTAGAAGGAGTTGGGGGGAGTACAGAAATAGAAGGAGAGGGAAAGTTTAGAAGTAAGGTTAGAGGACACAGGAAGATCATGCAAACTTTGGGAAACTGGTGAAGACAGAGGAAAGAGAGAAGGAAGGAACAAAAACAAGAACAGTACAAACTGACAGCAACAGAAAAACCAAAAACTGTATTCTTGCTCCCATAAACATATGAACAATTGAGAAAAAACAGGACAAAAACAGAAACAAGAAAAGTGAGAAATGAAGAACGAGAAAAGAAAAGAAGAAAAAATGTCCTTTTCAAGGCATGTCTATGTTGTCCCTGGAGGGCAACATGAGTAGCATACAGATCTGTGTTGACTGATCTCAGTAAGCCAGCCATAGTCCACTGGTTTCTGGCTGTGAGGCTGGAATTGAGTTCCCTGACCTCTTTCAGGTTTGGACTCTGCACAGTTCTACTGAAGGTTCAAGCTGCACTTCCCCTACACCAAGTCTGGTAGGAGGTGTTGACCTCAACAACTCACCACATGCTGCAGTCGGCTGTGCCTTTGTTGAGGTGACTCTTTGCTCTCCCAGTGAGATTCAATTCTCAACAAGCCTCAGAGAGGCCTTCTCTCTACTGCTCACCACTGTGTCAATTCCTGGGCTCAGAACAATGTCCTTCTGGATCCCCATGCTGCACTGCTGTCCTGGCAGGCCTCTGGCTGGGGCCTGTGTGCCATTACCAATGATATCTGGGCAGGCCCATTGGCTCTGATTTAATAGTTGTCTAATTCTTTCCCTAGTCTCAGCTCCCTTTCTAGTTTTTTTCACCTTAAACCCCCTAAAAAACACTACTACCATATTTCTTTATTCTTTTTTCAAATACATATACTCCTCCTCCCAAGTTTTAAATTTTCCATACTTAGCTCCTACACAGTCACTTCTTTCTTCTCTAGTGTTAACCCTCTATCCTCTCCATTCTAAGCCTTTGGCTCTCCCATATTTTCCCTAGCCTATTGTCCTCTCTGTCAGCAGGCTCTGACAACCACATAGCTTCCCTCAATCTCTAAGTAAACATCCTTCCTCCCATATTTTGCTCTTGCTCCCACAAATATCATCTGAAAACTCTCAATACCTACTCTTCCACTCAACGTAAAGTACTTCAATAGAATCAGACCACAAGTCAAACTTTTCTTTTCATCTATTACTATTCTTTCTTCAAACCTCCCCTGTAGCATCTTACATTTCTCATCCAACCACCTTCCATTATCCTATCTCCACTTCACCTACTTCATTGCAGAACAACTACAAATAATAAATGGTCATAGTGTGCAGAGAGTATAGTCAAATAGGCGAAATGTAACAGCAAAGACTACCATATAGAAGCATTATATGATTCAATTGGTTGATGTTATAACCAGAAGTAATTCTTTCAGCAAAACATAGAGACAGAGTCCAAATCACTTAAAGTAAATGACAGAAAGAGTAAATACTAGCACTGGACATGCAAAACTGAAAGTTATTCATGGGGAGGCAACACCTTACTAAAAATCTCCATATAAGTCACATAATCTCTTCACTTCTCTAGTCCTGGACTGCAATACCACCCGTCCCCAAGGGGGAAAAGAGGATAATACACACAAGGATATACATAGAAGTATGGGGAGGCAAGGAAACAGAAGGTCCCGAAGTTCTCCCAACTTTTCCAACAGGGTGCAAATGGTCACAAAGGGAAAGTAAAGTAAACACCAGGTAGTAGAACTCTACAAAAAGTTTATAGAGTGGGTGAAGAAACTAGATGAGTTCAAAGAGGAAATAAAACAAAAATAGCAGTTTCACTCAATACACCCATGGTGAATTATGGAGAAATAGGTAAAAACCTGGATGAACTAATCAAACAGTTCAAACTTGAATGACAAATTCAACAAAGGTACAGAATCCTCAGAAAGATGCCAGATAGAAATATCTAAAATATCAAAACTGTAGAATTCACAAATTTCAGAAATGACCAATACGAAGACAGGGTGTCTGAAACTGAGGAAAAAATAGTGAATTATGATGAAGTACTCAAGCCACAAAGGAAATAAGAGAATAAGAGATTATCCAGCAGCTACTAGATGACAATAAGAAGACCAATTTAAGGCTAAGTGGAGTTATCAAAAAAATTAAAAGATAACATAGATGGATTTACTAACATGTTTACAGAAATCATAGAAGAAAAATTTTCAAATATAAGAAAAGAGTTTAAAATATAAGTAAGTGATATTTGTAGAATACTAATCAAATATGATGGAAAAAGAAGCTCACCAAGGCATACTTTTATTAAAGTACCAGATAGCCACCAAAAACCCAGAATTTTAAAAGCCAGAGAAAACCAAAAACTCACATATAAAGGTAAACCAAGTAGAATTACAGTAGACTTCTCAACACAAACTCTAAAGGCCAGAAGAGCTTAGAGTGAAGTATTTCAAACCCTAAGAGCAAATAACTTCCAATCCAGATTAACTTGTCAGGCAAAACTATCCTTCAAAATAGATGGAGATACAAGTATTTCCATGAAAAAGACCAACTCAAAAGGTATATAAGTGCTAAACCAGCACTCAAGGAAATACTTAAGAATATTATTAATAGAAATAATGAAACTGACACAGCTAAAAATGCAGAGGAAATAAAAACTCTAAGTAAGGTCAATGGATAAACAGCAACAAAAATATTAGGATAAAGATTCACCAACAGATAAAGAAGGCAATGATAGTAAATAATCACCACATCCCAGTAATATCTCTCAATGTTAATGGGCTTACTTCTCCAATTAAAAGATACAGATTGGCAGGCTGGATCAAAAAACAGAATTCAACAGTTTGTTGTGTTTGAGAAATTCATCTAATCCAAAAAGATATTCATAGACTAAAAATTAAAGGATGGAAAACAGTATTTCATGCACCAGGACCCTGAAAACAAGTAGGAGTAGCAATTCTAATATCAGAAATGGTAAATTTCAAGCTAAAACTGATTAAAAGAGATAAAGAAAGTCACTGTATACTAGTTAAAGGAACAATCCAACAAGAAGAGATAACATTGATAAACATGCACCAAATACTGGAGCACCTATCTTCATAAAACAAAAACTGATGAACTTAAAAGATCAAATAAACACTTACGGAATCATAATAGAGGATTTTACCACCGCACTTTTAAAAAGAGAGAGCTCAACTAAAGAAATATCAGCTCTGAACCACATGCGTGAACATATAGATTAATAAATACTTACAAAGTATTCCACCCCTCTAAACAGAGCATACATTCTTTTCAGCAACACATGATGCTTTTCCAAAAATAGATCTCATACTAGCCCACAAAGCCTGCTTAAGTAAATACAAAAGAATTGAAATCACCCCATGCCTCTATCAGAACACTATGCAATGAAAATGTAAATCAACAATAGAAGAAATTTCAGAAAAGGCAAAAGCTCCTGAAAAATTAACAACATACTTCTAAACAGCTTATGGGTCACAGAATAAATCAAGGAAGAAATTAAAAAATTCTAGAGGTTAATGACAGTGATTGTACAACTCACCAAACCCTATGGGACACTATGAAAGCAGATCTAAGAGGAAAATTCATCACTATCAATGCTTGCATTAGGAAAACAGAGCAAGGCCAAATAAATAACCTTTTGAGAAATCTTAAAATACTTGAGAAACAACAGCAAACCAGCCCCAAACTGAAATTAAAGAGGGAATTATAAAGATTAGAGTGGAAAAAAATGAAATTGAGATTAAAAAAAAAACCAGTTAAAAAAAATCAACAAATCAAAGAGCTGATTCTTTGAAAGAATAAATAAAAGAGATAAGCCCTTAGCCAGATTTACCAAGAGAAAGAGAGGAAAGACTCACACTAAAGCAATTAAACATGAAAAAGGTGAAATCATAACACTTAAAATCTAGAAGATAGCAACTATTTTGAAAAATTATATTCCAAAAAATTAGCAAATTTTGAAGAAGTGGACAGATTCCTAGATGCATACAGATTACCAAAACTAACCCAAGAAGGCATAAATATGCTTAACAATCCAACAACAAGTAATGAAATTGACATAGTAACAAAACTAAAAAAAACAAAAACTAAAAAAACCTAGGACCTGATGGATTCACTGCTGAATTCTGCAAAATCTTTAAGGATGCTACATCACCAATACTCCTCAAGCTCTTCAATTAAATTGATTTTTTTTTCTTTTTTGGGTACTGGGGATCGAACTTGGATCCTTGTGCTTGCAAGACAGGTGGCGGAACCACTGAGCTAAATCCCTGGCACTTCAATTAAATTGAAAGAGATGGGGTGCTCCAAAATTCATTTATGAAAGCCAGTATTGCCCTAATCTCAAAACTGGACAAAGAACCAACTAAAAAAGAAAACTATAGGCCAAGGTCCTTAGTGAATGTAGACGCAAAAGTCCTCAACAAGATATTAGCAAATAGAATGCAGCACATTATCAAAAAGATCATACATCATGATCAAGTAGGTTTCATCCCAGAGACGCAAGGATGGCTCAACATACATAAATCAATAATTGTAATACAGCACATAAACAGAAGCAAGATAAAAAACCATACGATCATATCAATAGATGCAGAAAAGGCTTTCAACAAAATCCTACAGCCCTTTATGATAAAAAAAAACTATGAAAAAAAGAGGTATAGAAGGACCATACTTGAATATGTTAAAGACATGACAAACCAACAGCCAGTATCATACTAAATGGGGAAAAACTAAAAGCATTCCCCTCAAAATCAGGAACAAGACAAGGATGTCTATCACCACTTCTATTCAGTATAGTACTTGATACATTAGTTGAGCAATCAGGAAAGAAAAAAAGAAATAAAAAGAATACATATCAGAAAGGAAGAAATCAAATTATTATTTGCAGGTGACATGATACTTTACACAGAAGACCTAGAGAACTCCACCAAAAAACTCTTAGAATAACTAATTGAGCAATGTACCAGGATACAAGATCAACACACAAAAATCATTAGCATTTGTGTATACAAATAATGAACTTGAAAAGAAAATTATGAAAATAATACCATTCACAGTAGCTTCAAGAAAAATGAAATACCTAGGAATTAACCTAAGCAAGGCAGTGAAAGACCTCTACAAAGAAAACTACAGTACTCTGAAAAAGGAGATTGAAGAGGACAGCAGAAAATGGAAAGATGTCCTCTGTTCCTGGATAGCCAGAACCAATAATGTCAAATGACCATACTCCTCAAACTGTTACACAGATTCAATGCAGTCCCAATAAAAATACCAACAGCATACTTTAGGGATCTGGAGAAAATAATACTAAAATTCGTATGGAGACAGAAGAGAATCAGAATAGCAAAAGCAATTTTGGGTGAGAAGAACAAACCAGGAGGCCTTACAATACCTGACTTCAAGCTATACTACAAAGCAATAGTGATAAAAAACAGGGTGGTACTGGAACAAAAACAGATATGCAGATCAATGGAACAGAATAGAGCATACAGAAACATGCCCAGAAGGGGCCAAAGGCTATGTTGGAGGAAAGACAGCCTATTCAACAAGTGGTGCTGGGAAAACTGGTTATCTGTTTGCAGAAGATAGAAACTGGACCCTTATCTTTTGTCCTATACTAAATTAAAATAAAAATGGATTAAAGATTTGAACTTTAAAACAAACATTAAACCTACTGGAAGAAAGCCAGGTATGGTGACACACACCTGTAATCCCAGCACTCAGGAGGCTTAGGCTGGAGGATTGCTGTGAGTTCAAGGCAGTTCGAGGCCAGCCTGGGCTACATAGTGAGTTCAAGGCCAGCCTAAACTATACAGTGAGACCTTGTCACAAACAAACAAACAAACAAACAAACAAATCTTCTGGAAGATATAATAGCTGGGTTCTGTTCAGAAAGTCCTTGCCTATGCCTATACCTTTAAAAGTTGTATCTGTTTTGTTATATGATCTCCTTTGACTCACAAACAGCTGTAGAACAATTGTTTTGACTTCCATTTTACAGGGGGAAGAAACTGAGGCTCATAGAAATTCAAGCTCAGGCTTGTAAATCATGAAGACAAGAGTCAAACACAGGCAATTTGATGCCAACTCTGCAGAGTCCTGAGAGACCTCAGGCTTGGAGGAAAGACCCCGGCTTCCCAAGCAGCTGGAATTTAGGGTTGAGCTGTGAAATGATGTGACTTTTCCAAGCCTTGCTTTCCCTTCTATAAAATGGGGATAATGCTTTGAGTGTGCAGAGCTGCAGGCAAAAGACCTCTGTGTTGGAGGTCAGCACTGTTCCACACTGCATACCCAGCAGGCACGAGTGGATGTTTCTGCTACTGCTTTTGATATCAGGGCTCAGGCTGCCTGCAAAATGCTAGCACAGACCTTGAAGCTTGGGAGTGGGTCAAAAAAAGGTAAAGCTCTGCCTATTATCTCAGCTTCAGATATCGACATTGGCAGACTCCTCTATGCTTGTGGGGGGAATGCACTGAAACTCCTGCCAAGAGCAAAAACTGATTTGCCCACTTGCAGTCCAGCCCTCTGATCTGTCCTTGGAGATGAAGTAAGGAAGCTACCTCTGTGATCTGAAGCTATTTTTATCTGCCTCTCAGCAGTGTTTATGGTACATTAAGTGTTTTGTGGGGAGAGGGGCTATCAGCAGGCTGAGATAATGACTGCCCTTGGCCCAGCCCTGTAAATAGGCATCTTTTGTCTTCTCTGACAGTATTGTAGGGGCTGGGTGTGGGTCACTTGTTGGTGGCAGTTGATGTCCCCAGCCCCATTGGTGATGTTTGGATGGCAAGGGAAGGCAAGGTGGCCCTGTGTGCTGTGCTGTGGCAGGAGAGTGAAGGTGGGAGTGGCGGCTCTGTGTCCCCAGGTTGTCATCTCTGCCCTTCTGTCTCTGAGTCGCACACATCAGGCCATCTGGACATGTGCTCCTGGGCCTCTGTTCATTCATCAGAGCTTTGGGCAGAGGCCACTCCCACCAGCTCTGCCTGCTGCCTTTTCTGGAGAGAAAGATTCAGACAGAAGGGGTGTCTGTGTGCTGGCCTTGAGGATGAGGATGAGCCACAGGGAGGAAAGGAGGATGGAGGCAGGAGGAGCCTTCTAGCAAAAACCTGGAGGTGGAAATCAATGTAGCAGGGTAACTTCACAGCACTACACAAACTGTCCAAGCCATTTCCCCAGGAGCTGCTTTCCAGGTGCCCTGGCTCCAGGGCACAGAGCTGGGTGTGGCCTGGGACAAGTGTGGTGGTTTGTTTCAGGTGTCAGTTTGGTTGGCCATGGGGTCCCTGCACATCTGATCAAATGTTATTCTGGGTGTGCCTGTGAGGGCATTTGAATCTGTGGACAGAGTGGAGCATGTGGCCTTCCTCAGTGTGGGTGGGCTTCATCCTCTCATTTGAGTACCTGAGTAGATTAAAGAGGCTTGGCAAGAGGGACCCCAGCCTGACTGCCTGCATCTGGACACTGGGCCTTCCTGCATTGGACTCAGCCTTTCTGGCCCTCAAGCTTGCTGGCATCTGGACTGAAGTGACACCATTGGCCTTCCTGCTTCTCATGCCTTTGCACTAGGACTAGGGCTACACCAGCAGTGCCATGGGTCTCTCTCTTTCTCTCTCCCTGTTACTCTCTCTCCCATATATATATATATATAGTCACACACAGAACCATACATGAATATATTTTCTTGCTTCCTTTTCTCTGGGGAATTCCCTAGAGCATCACATACCATTTTGCCTTTGATACTACATTCTGCCCTGAAACACACAGCAGAGTCTTGAACACCTATGATCTTAGTGGTGACAACCAGACTTTTGGGAAGAGGACTCAGCACATGAGGCTGGGAGCATAGATAGGTGGGGAACCTGGTGTGGTAGCATCCCAGAAGTCTGCCCTGCTGAGGGGATCAAGCTTTGCCTGAGGAAGGTGACCATGGAGTCTACAGGGCAGAACCCATGAGGAGGGCTGCATCTGTACTTCCACTGTCTGAGCCTCAGAGGATCAAGGGGTAGGCAAATGTGTACTTGACTATTCTTGAGGAGAAGGATCTTGAATTGAATGATATTGAATTGAATGATATTTACCCAATTGTTCAAATCAAACTCACACTTTTTTCCCTAGGGTTGTGTCAGTGCCTGCAAGGCTGACTTTTTCAGTTATTAAATAAAAATCAACAAGTTTATAAAATTTTGCTCAGTTGTTCCCCATGCCCCATCTTTTACCTTGAATTATGTCACAAAGGCTATACCACACTAGGTCTGCTATCTTTAAAAAACACATATAGTAGTTTATCTGTCAGGGTGCCTTTGATCACAAGCAACAGGAAAAGCAGCTCAACTTGTTAAAACAAGATTTCTTGTTGAAACAGACTTCTTAGACTAATTCAGATGATGTGACCAGGCCTGTGGGCTTCAGGTGAGGCTTGGTCTGGCAGCCTGTGTTATTATGAGCATGTTCCATGCTGCTTTCTACAGTGTCACTTTTATTTTAAATTTGTTCTTTGTCAATCCCCAAGATGACAGACAGTAGCTTCTTGGGCTACCCGAGTCTTCTTTTATGTTTAGCAGTTGGAGCTTTGGTCAAAAGCAGCTGACATTTTGTTGAAATTCATTTTGCCAGCTCCCTCCATATATATATATATATATATATTTAAATTTTTTTGTGTGTGTGTGAGTGGTTTCACCTAAGCAGAAATTGCTAAACTTTTATCAGCCAGGTGGGGGAGTTAGTAAGGCTCCTGTTCACCTAAGTTAGCATTGGCTCCAGATCGCCTTGGTACCCCAGCGAGGTGCTGACATTCAGGGCACTCACCTGTAAGATGGGTCTAGTGAGCCCTGCTTGAGGCCATGTATGTCCTGCTCCATGATGAGGGGGTAGAAAGTGGAAACTGCCGTCAGGACATGCTGTCCACTCCCATGATCTCTGCAAAGTGCTGTGGGAGCCTTGGTGACAGCTGGCAGATCCAAAGGGTGATGGGGAGGGCAGAGGAAGGTGAGTACTGCTGCCAGCCAGGCCCTGGAGCAGGGGTGGGGACTGGTGAGGTGTGCAGGTTGTTGAGGTCAGGGGGCTGCAGAGTCACCCACCACCCCACACAGCCCAGGCCTCTCTGAAGCTCCTTGTGCAGGGAAGCTTGGTCCCAGTGGCTGTGGAGAGGAGAGAGACGACAGATGAGTAGGCGTTGGAGGTGTGCACATGGAAAGCTTGCTGCTGGTCTAGAGTCAATTAGTCCTTGAAAGAGCAGGTTGCTATAAGAGTGCAAGCCTGACCTGGCATCTTGCTGGCTTTGTTATGCTGGTGATTGCACTCGGTTGCTCCTGCCTGGTGCAATCTGCATGTGACTCTCACATGCCAACACCATGCCCTTGGACCTACAGAACCATCAGCTAAATAAACTCCCTTCCTTTGCAAATTATCCAACCTCAAGCATTTTGTTATAGCAACAGAAAATGGATGCCAATGCTGGCCGTCCTTCTATGTGGACATTCCTGAACTGGCACTGAAGGTGCCCTGATAGAGGAAGGAGCTTGTGCCCAGGGAACCCTTCAGGGTCCCGTGCAGGGGGTAGCATGTGGGTCAAGACATGGGAGAGCCTTGCAGGGGAACTGGCAATGCATATGTGCACCTGAGGCTGCAGGGCTCTTGGAAACCCAGGGTTGTGTCATGCAGTAGGTGAGCTGAGCTGGCAAGGAGTGTGGTAAGAGCCCTGATCACCCATTCCCCAAAATGGTGGCTCTGCTAACTTACGTTCCCAATAACAATGCACAAAGGTTCTTTTTTCATGAGCATTCTTGCCAATTCTTGATTTCTTTTGTCATTTTGGTAATAGCCTTTCTTTTTTTTTTCTTTTTTAAATTCTTTTATTGGTACATTTTAGATATACAACACAATTACATTTCTCATTGGGAACTTGTACCTTTACATGATGCATCTTGGTTCTTATTCTTTCCCCGTTCCTAGCCCACCCTTCCCTATTTACAATGACTTTATTTCCATTTTTTCCATTTCTCA
>NW_004624732.1:16934965-16973149 GCF_000247695.1 Heterocephalus glaber | reverse complement strand
CTTATTTACATGTTTTCTCATTTTGACTGGGGTAGGGTGCTGTTAGCACCTGCACAGATTACCTCCTCTGAGCTGGGAGAGGTGGGACAGGGGCTGGGAGCAGTGGTAGGGATGGTGACCCAAAAGCCCTTTCCTGTGGGCTGGGAGTAGTGGGAGGGATGGTGGCTGGGAAGCCCCTTCCTCTGGACCAGGAGCAGTGGGATGACAACCTAGAAGCCCCTACCTCTGGGCTGGGAGCGGTGGGAGGGATGGTGGCTGAGAGTCCCCTTCCTCTGGACCAGGAGCAGTGGGACTGTGGCTCAGAAGCCCCTACCTCTGGGCCGGGAGCAGTGGAACTCAGTACCTTGGTCTGGTGGTCTCGTGTTCTCTGTGTCTTTGTAGTGTGGAACCAGGTGTCTGCCTGTCTGCGGTGGGGTGATTTGGCATCTTTTGTGTGACTTGGGACCTCGGTAGGGTGTGCACAGAATTGCCTGTCTGCAGTGGGCTGATTCGGTGTGTTCCACGTGACTGGGGGTGCTCTAGATTTATTAATCATGTCTTGTATTATTTCGGATTTCATTTTTTCCAGGTCCTCTTTTTGCCAGTTCAGGTAGTTCATGTGGTTGAGTATCAGATTGTTCTATCTTGTTGCCCTTTGGGGTTGCCTTAGGTAATCTGGAAGTCTGGTTTTGAGACTTATTTATGTATCTTCTCATTTCAACAGAAGCAGCCTGCTGTGTCTTTGTTGAGGTGAGTTTTTGTTCACCCATTTGTCTTGAATTCTCACCTAGCCACTGAGCAGCCTTTAATCTGCTGCTCACCAGTACACCAATTCCTGTGTTCAGAGTGGTGGCCTTCTGGATCCCTGAGCTGACCTGTTGTCTGGGCAGGCTTCTGGCTGGGGCCTGTGCACACTTGGGATGGTATCTAAGCATGCCTCTCGCTGGGGCCCTCATGTAGCTGTTATCTGGGAGGGCCTTTGGTTGGGGGCTGTGCACCCTAGTTCCTGTTGCCTGGACAGGCTTTGGCTAGGGTCTCCATGCACTTATCAATGGTATTGGGATGAGCCTCTGGGTATTGCTTGTGTGCCTGTGTAGCTTTTTTCCAGGCAGGTCCTTGGCTGTGGCCAATGGTGTAGCAGGCCTCTGGCTGAAGCTTGTGGGCCTGTGCAGCTCTTTTCTGGGCGGGACTTTGGCTTTGGTGGGTGTTCAGGAGCCTCTGGGGTCAGGGCGGAGCCCAGGCTGGAATCTGCCTGCAGCTGTGCAGGTCTGGGCCTCACAGCCTCTCTCCGGGATCTGTGCACACTTCCGGATGGAATGGCAGGGCTCTGGCTCTGAAAGAACTTAATCTTGATCACAGAATACTACAATAGCTGTGTAAATTGGCCAGGGCTGTAACAAAATCTCAGACCTAGTAGCTTAAACAACCGAAATTGATTTTCTTGTAATCCTGGACAATGAACATCTGAGATCGAGGTGTCAGCAAGTTTATTCCTTCTGTGGTCTTTCTCACTGGCTTGTAGGTGTCTGTCTCTTTTGGTGCCTCGAAGTGGTCCTCTACTTTGCACATTGTCTGTGTCCTAATCTCCTCTATTCAAAAGAACAACAGTCATACTGGACTAGGGCTCACCCTGAGAGCTTTGTCTGACCTTCATCACCTCTTCAAAGGCCCTAGATCAAAATATAGTTACATTTTGATGTATTGGGGCAAGGACTTCAATATTTGAATTTGAGGGTAAGCACAATTCTGCTCAGCACATCCTAGCAGCCCAACCATCTGGAGTGGGAACATAAGGCATATGTGAAATGCAAGCTCTCAGATTGTCCCCTTTTGTACCTTTCCTTCCATTCTCTCAGGGATGGCTTCTCCAAAACAAGGAGACTCCTTTGTCCAGGCTACAGGAAGCATGAATCCAAAGGGATAGAGCTGGAGGGGGTCTCCACACCAACATTTATGGGGGATTCTACAATGGCTGAGCAGCAGGCCAGAGCACTTACAGAGGCCAGGGGTTTGCAGGGAGACTCATATGAAAATGAAATTCATGGGACAGCTAATGTACTGGGACACCAACCAAGAAGGAGCACAGGGCATAAAGAGGAGTTCAGGGATGGATTAAGGCCAAGGAGAGAAAAAAAATAAGACCCCCAAATTATGCAGTCCAGATAAAACAAAAAGGTTATGCAAGAAAAGACAAGAATATGAAAAACAAAGCAATTATTAACTTCAGATAAAATAAAAGTTATGCAAGAGTGAGCTTGACTGTGAAAGGGCTTAACATTGCTACAATACAAACAATAAATGTTATTTTTGTCAACGATGATGAACCCATCTCTCAGCTTCAAAACAAAAGACAAAACTGAATTTATTGCCAGAGCTCTGCTGCTTAGGCAGTCTTCCAGAAACAGCAGAGCAGGGAATGTAGGGATTAGCCAACCAATGAGGTGGGAGGTGAGGTCTTTGGTCACCCCTTGTATGTTATTGGGGGAGAGAGCTGGTATTCAGCTGGATTAGTCAGGTGAGTTTGTTTCCTGATTGGCTGAATTTCAGGGAGGTGTCTACACTGATTGGTTGGCTGCAAAACATGCTCTCTAAGGCCATTGAAAGGGTTTAACACTGGTTTTGCTACTATGAGTTGCCATGGCTACAGAACAATGGGGCTTTTTGCAGGAGTGTGGGAACTTTTGTATTTTCAATCCATCCAGAATTAATCTGTAACCATGTTGTTGACAATGAGGGATGGAAAGTGTGTGTGTGGTACTGTGCAGGGGTGTGGAAGGGGTGAGAGGAGAGATAATGCCCATCTTCTAGAGTGGGGAGTAAAAGAATCACACTGAAAACTGGAAAATCAAAGTTAGTCATCTTTAAAAAAAATATTTATTAGCCTAGCATCAAAAGAATCTCTTTCTCTAGGGAGTCAGAAACTATGGCATGGGCCAAGGGGATAGCTGTTTTGCCTAACCCTGTAGGGCAGCTCTCCACCCCAGATGTCCTGAGAGAGTGGGGGCAGAACCCCCAGAGAGGCTCAGGCACCCCTAGAGCTGTGAAAACACCTGTCCCATTTCTTGTGGGAACCCTAGAGGGCAGCAGAGAGGGCAGGACCTGGCCCTCACTGCCCTGGAGAGCAGCTTGGCCAGGTGGGGTCAGGTGGCCATAGGGCTAACAAGTGAGGACACTGAGTATGTGTTGGTGCCAGGTGGCCACAGATTAGGGTGGACCGGGACACTCCTGAAACCACACATATTTACCACTTTGACAATATTTTAAAAAACTGAATCAAATTTTTGAACATGCTCACCTGGGAGTTTTGAAAATGCACATTGCAGTGTTTTTGTAAAGAAGACAGTTCTTTCTCTAGCACTTGTAGCAGGTGGCTAGCTTTTTGTACCTGTGCACAGTCTTTGCATGATGAATTGGTAGAAGATGTACCTTTTTCTCTAGGGGAAGGAAAAGGCACCTTTCTTGGCACCCTGGTCCTCACCAGGACATCTTAGAAAGTGGAGCGGTTTTGTGTGCCTGCCAAGGGACATGGCATCCTGGGCCCAGGCAGTTGCACATCCCCCAGCCTAGGCTGGAACGTGACCCTCTCCTCTAGTTCAGTAGAAACCTTCAGTTAGAGAAGCAAACTGAATCAAAACCACACAGAAGATTGAAATACACAAGATAAATAGGCATAGCCAGTGACTTAGTGAGATCCTGTCTAAAAATGGGAAAAAAAGCTAGCGTGAAGGCCTTGAGTTGAACCCCAAACACAGGGCAGGGTGAGGTGTGTGAAAAGGCAGATGTTGAAGTCTTCATCCAGTGAAATTCCATTTCACACACATGACGGGCTGGACATTATCTTATTCTAGGGAAAAGTTACAGATTACACGTAGTGTTACATTTTATGTAGGAGGAGCACCAAGCTGAGATACATACATGTGGAATGACAGATGTGGGATTCAAAGGAGTGTGTGTGGTAATCCTCTCATCCAGAAGTAATTGCATGATAGATTTTCTCCAAAGAATCTACAAGTACATCCTGCATAAATGGTCTAGGCCCCTGGAAAAGGACCCCTCTCCCTAGAGGCCGCACCACTACCTTCTGGTGGATAAGAGGCCACTCATCCTGGATCACCTGCCCTCCCCAAGCCCAGCAGCTCACCAGGGTGGAGGACATTGAGGGCTCAAGTGTGGACATAACTGACACCTCCTGGAGCCCTCATGCCCATCCTGTTACTGACTGGAAGATTAAAGTGGTTGCGAGGGAAAAAGCTGTGTGGGTCGGCTTTCATTACTGTAACAAATAACTGAGCACAACAATTACACAGAAAGTTTTATTTTGACTCACAGCTTTGGTCTATGATCAGGTGGGACCATTGCTTTTAGGCCTCTGGTGGGTCAGCTTGGTAGCATATTGTGTTGGAGGCTAATGGGATACTCAGCTAGGCTGAGTGAGTGAAAACTGGAGTCCCATGGTCCTTTCTAGGGCCTGTAGCAATGACCTGAAAGCAGCAACCAGGCCCCACACTGAAGGGTACCCCCACCTCCCAGTTGTAGCCCCTGGGGACCATACCTTTGACACATGGGCCTCTGGGGGACACTGACGATCCAAACTAGCAGAGCCCATGGTTGGGCCAGGAGGGGCGCATAGTCCCTGGCACAGTGTGGCATGGGTGATAAGGATGAGTGTGCACAGGTGTGGGGCCAGACTGTGCTGAGTGACTGGAACTTCAGAGCTAAATCTGGGGCAGCAGAAAAGATGCCCCCGAGGTCTATACATGACTATGGCCTGGGTGCAGTGTCTCTCCAGCTTCCTCAGGCATGGACAAGCTATTCTGAAAGGTGTCAGCTGACACAGGGACAGAATTATCTGGGGTTCCCTTTGAGACTCTTCATCCTTATAAGAATCCTTTTCCAGCAAGACAGACTCTCTTCACTTGTAATGGCATTTTCCCTCCCCTCAGCCACAGCTTTGCAGTGAGTAAAACTCCTTTAAACCCCTCTGGGGTTTAAAGTGGCTGGGCACTGGGTGCTCATACACAGAAGTGTCCACAATGGGCCCTCCACCTAAAATGGAGGAGCTGCCAGAGAAATGACAGTTCTTCTTAGAGGACAGTGGCCCCTTCCGTACGAGTCCCAGCCCTCCTCTCCTCTGAGTTGGACTGCCTCTCCACAGCTCTACTCAGGTCCTTAAGGGGAGTCTAATGGCCCTTGTGCTTAGGGGCAGTCCCACCACTTCAATGTCCTCAGAGCCACAGAGCTGAGACTGGCCTGTGGGCATTGGGCAGTGTTGGCAGGAAAGAGGAGTAGCAGTGTGGGCCATCTTCTGTTCAGTCCCTGGGGCCAGGACTCCAGTATTGCATGTTCCCAGCTTGCCTCCTCTGCATCACCATTGCAATTGTCATGGTACTGTGGATGGTGCCAAGCCCAAGGTCCACTGGGCTCAGACCAGAGGACAAGAGCTTCCTGGACAGTCTTCCGCCTTCCCATGCAGGTGGTCTTTAGGTTATAATCAAGAAAATGAGCTCGGAGGCAAAGTTTGCCTGTCCTCCCTCACCCGAGGAAGGGCCTATTTCTGCAATGTGTGATCCCAAAGCCCTTCCTGAGGAGCTTGAAAAGGTGTTTTTAAAGTGCTCACCCCCTTCAAAGGAACTTTCCTGGCCATTGACAACTTAACATGGCCTAGGCTGAATGGTTCCCAGTCTTTCCCTGGAGGAGGGAAGGACCCCAAGAGAAGGGCTCACAGGAATAGGGAGAGACGGGGAGAAGCTGCAGCTCTTGATGTAAGGGGCTGCCTGGCTGGGACAGGGTGTTGAAAAGTGCCTGGTGAATCAGTAATTGGCATGTGTGCTCTGAGTGGAGGTTCCTCCTCAGTCCTATCTTAAGCCCTTCTCTTCAGGTTCTAGGTGTTCCTGGATGTCTTCATGAGTAGAGGAATTTCCAGAATCTTCTACTAACCCACAATGCTTCTGCCTCTTCTCTAAAATCCCATTTTATTCTCAGCTGAAAGAGCTAGGTCTCAAAGGACTCATCCAGTCATCTTGGCTGTATTTGCTTATCTGTTCAGATTGTGGAATCTAAGGGGACTGACACATTTAAATGCACAATTCAGATGTGCCTGCTGTTAGTAGAGGTCTTGAGGGTGGAGTTGCTGTCCTATCAGGGCTGTTCCCTGCTCTCATGGCTGAGGTTCAGCACCATTCACTGCCAACTCTGTGCCAGGCACCATTCCAGGTGGGAGACTGAGGTGAATGAAGTCTTGCCTACAGGAGGCCTTTGTCCTGCCAGTACCTCAGGGCATAAGCCTGGATGCTAAGCTGAGGGTTATGGCAGTGGGGACACAAAGTGCTGTGGCAGGTGATGTGCGAGCCTCACTGAGGTGGTGGCTTATGGGTGAAGAAGTATAGAAGAAGCCAGCCCTAAGAACACCTGAGGAAGCAGTGTTCTGGCCAGTACAGAGGCTTGGAGGCTGGAGGGCCTGGTCTTCCATGAGCAGCACTGGGCAGGTGAGGGGACAGGGAAGGGGAGGAGGTGGGGAGGTAATAGGCCAGCAGTATGGCCTGTGGCTCCAACTCAGGGACCTGGTACCCTGGAGGCGGTGAGCAAAGGCAAGACATGATTTGAGTGGAGTCACTAGGCTGGCGTGATGTGAGAGGCCCAGGCTGAGGCAGGGAAGAGCACGTGAGCCTCCTGGGTACCAGTATCTGTCAGCTAGGTCCGCTGTAATGAGTAGACACAATGGTGGCTTATACTGTGGGAAGTTACTGCCTCACATTCTGGAGGCTGGAAGTCCAAGGTCAAGGTATGGGCAGGCTTGGTCCCTCCTCAGGCTTCTTGTAGATGGCTGCCATCTCCCTGTGTTCTCATACGGTCACCCTCTGTGTGTGCCCATGTCCCAGTGAACTCCTCACAGGAGGACGCTAGTCCTATTAGATTAGGGCTCACCCTAAAGGTTTCATTTACCTCAAACACCTCTGTGAAGTTCCCACCTCCAAATACAGTCGAATTCTAGGATCCTGGGGATTAAACTGTCAATATACGAATTTTGGGCGATGGTCACAATTCATCCTGTTACAGTGCCAATTACAGGGGTCCCGGGGAGACAGCATGCTGACTGGGGCCACCACAGCAGCAGGGAGAATGGTGAGAAAGGGTCAGATATTGCAGGTGGGTGCCAAGGGAGGGCATGGGAACAGTCTGTAAGCGTGAAGGCAAGGGAGCTGTATCCTGTAGAAAATTTAATCTAAAACTGGTGAACAGTTGGTTACTTCATAATATTGTCATAAGAAAGCATGCCTTAATGTTACCAGTGATAAAATACTTCTCTCTCAAGAAAAGAACTTATCAAATTCCTAGAAATTGCCACAATGACAGCGGAGTTTTGATGACATATCTCTAAACTTCAAGTTAGCATCTCTTTGTTATATTTTCTTTATTCATTATTGGGTTCCACAGGCATGTTAATTCACAGAACCCACAGCTTTGGAGGGGACCTGGAAGGGACCAGGTCACACAAGTTCACAGGCTTCTGAATCACTTGTGACTGCTATGCTGAAGTCAGGTCTCTAAGGCCTGCATGTAAAGGTGAGATTTGAAATAAACGTTTACCAGCACGGCAGTGATAGAGACCAGGGAAGAGAATGGCTGAAATAAGTATTTCCTTCTTCAGTTGTTTTTCTTAGGCATTTGGCCACAGTGACAGGAAGCTGACTAATGCAGTGCTTCATGGCAAAGAGCATGTGGCAGAAGGGGTCTGGGTGCCCTGTGGCAGTCATGAAGCAAAGAGAAAGAGGAAGAGGTGAAGATTCCAATACCCCTCCAAGGGCACAACCCCGTGACCTCACTTCCTCCCTCTAGGCCCCATCTCCTAAGGTTCCACTACCTCCCAACAGTGCCACAAGTTGGGGACCATGCCTTCAACACATGATCTTTGGCAGACTTTCAAGATCAGACTACGGGAACGACTATTGCTGAAAATAATTTTGCCATGTAGAAGAAGGGTGTTTGAATCTGTTCACTCTTCTAGAACAAATTTTCATGGACTGAGAAACTGAAATAACAAACATTTATTTCTCAAAGTGTAGAGGCTGGATATGCCAGCGTGGTTGGGTGCTTGCTGAGGGAACTTTGGTGGTTTGGATGTGGTTTGAGTGTGTGCCCCCAGGGTCTCTGTGTTGGGAGCTGGGTCCCCAGAGTGGCAGGGCTGGGAGGTAGTGGAACTTTAAGAGCTAGGACTGAGTGAGAGGTCTCTGGGTCAGTGAGAGTCTTGGCCTCAGAACTGACTATGATAGTTCCCCTTTGTGGTTCTTGAGAGAAGGTTGCAATAAGTGGCCTCTCTGGCTTCCTGTATTGATATGTAATTACAGTTCTTGCTCCTGCATGAGCTCTGCCATTACCATGATGCGATATAGTCCAGTGGGCCTGTGCCAGAACTGAGCCGATGCAGGTATCATGCCCTTGAACCTCTAGAATTGTGAGCTAAATAAACCTCTTTCCTTTATAAGTTGGCTACAAAAGTGTTTTGTTAAAGGGACAAGAAGTGGACCAATGCAGTTCTCTTCCAGGCTGTGTCTTCACATGACCTTCTCTTTCTTCCTGCAGGAAGTGAGAGAGATCAGTCCTGAGCCAATGTTGGGGGATCCACCCTCACGGTTCATCACCTTCAAGTACCATTACACTCAGTCCAGAGAGATGATGATACAAAAAATTATATTGGGGTATCAAATAAGAGCCAAGATACATCATGTACAGGTACAAGCACCCAATGATAAATGTAAATGTATTGTGTACCTAAAATGTACCAATAAAAGAATTTAAGCAAAAAAAATGCTTGGAATGCCACTGTGATTTGGAGTAGTTTGAAGGTAAAGGAAATTGGTATCAACTATATGAGGTGTGATCAAAATATATGGTGAATGTTTAAATTAAGAATATTTATTACAGTAAAAGACACATTGCCATGAACAATCCTCAAAGTACTTCCCCTTTCTTCTAACATACTTATGTCATTGTTCTTGCCATTTTCTGAAGCAGTTCTGAAAGTCCTCTTTCATGAAGGTCTTTACAAGGTGAGATAAAAAAATACAGGGAATGCTGCTGCCAAGTGCCATCCAACAGAAGGGCAAGCTCATACAAACATCATGGTGTGTCCTCGTCCACCTTACTCACCACACCTTACTCACCAGACCATGCCACTTCTGGCCTTCCTTAATGCCAAAATGAACATGAGAGGTAAACGTTTTGGATTGATTCAGGACATTGAGGCAGCCATGACAGCACAACTAAAGACACAAAAGAGCACTTTCAGAACTGCTTCAGAAAGTAGCCAGAAAGATGGGATGTGTGTTTGAGGAAAGAGGAAGTATTTTGAAGGGGGTTAATGGCAGTGTGTCTTTTATTGCAATAAGAATTTTAAAATGCAGGCATTCACTACACTTTTTAAATCACATTCCCAACCTAAGCTTGGACTGGGGATGCTGCAGGAGGAGCACATGTGGGGCAGTAGGAATTCAGGGTTCAGACATGCTGCATTTGAGGTGCCTGCTGGACATCCCAGGGGAGCTGTCGGGGGTCAGTCAGATGTTCAAGTTGTAAGCCTAGAGGAGAGGCTGAGGCTGTGGAGAGAAACTGTGGAGGCACTAGTACTTACATAGATTTAAAACCAAAGGATCGGACAGCTTTGACTCCCATAACACAAATAGTATGGCAGCTCTTTCATACTGTCAGCACATGCCCTGTGGAGAAGCAGCTCTCCTGGGTGTGGGGAGGGGAGGTCCAACCTGGCCTGAGGACACAGCCCAGCATCCTTGGGGAAACATGAGGTGAGGTGAAGGTGAGAGAGCCAGGCAGAGGAAGAGGAGGGAGAAGCAGAGGATGATATTCTGGGAACAGGGCAGGATGCACACACCATGGTGTTGGCTGTCACTGAGAGACTCAGGCAAAGATCGACTAGTTCTAAGCTGGAAGGTGGCATGGTCCTTTCTGAGCTTTGAAAAGATCACATAAACTGCTCTGTAGAGAACGGATTACAGAGGTGAAACAATCCATCCAGGTGAGGAATGGAGTGTTTGACCAGAGCAAAAGCTGCAGAGAAAGGCAGTGAAGATGGAGAAATAGGATTCGGGGGACAGGAAATGGGGTGATGAGTGCAAGGAGCCCAAGTGTAGGGTGGAGGGCAGTGGGTTGTGCTGAGAGGAGGAAGACAAGGGCAGGTGGGTGTGGGGAGTCACTTTCAGATTACACAGATTTAGGGGCAGCACTGGGAAACCCTAGAGGGGGGCATCAGGAAGATGCAGGAATTTGGAGTGGGAGCCAGGACCGAGGGCAGGTTGGGCAGCGGGTGAGACTTGCTATGGTTGGGGGGTCACCAGCGGACAGCTGGCTGACAGGGGTGCATGGGAGGACATGTCTTCTAGCAAGAGAGTGGCCCTGCACAAGGAAGGCTGAGATCCTTAAGGACAGATGCCAGCCCTTAGGTAAGAGTCAAGAGAAATCAGGATGATTTTAAAAACTCAGCACTGAGTGGCTGGGTAGGTGGAGACACTGAGAAAGATCAGGAGGGAACAGGGTTCAAGGGGAACAGTGTCAAGTTTGAGAGATTTCTGAGACATCCAAGTGAAGGGGTCAGGTAGCCCTCAGTTCAGCTAGTAAGTGTCAGCAAAGTGGCCTGGCTTGCGTGCTCACACAGGCCAAAGAGGTGGTGACCTCATGGGAGACAAATCAAGGGCCAGACAGAGCATGGGGCCCCTTGGGAAAATGGGGACAAGCTGAACAAAAAGCCTTTGAGGAAGGGCTGAGGGAAACCCAGGCAGAATGGGAACACAGAAGTGGAGAGAAGGTGAGTGATACTGCTGAGAATGGCGACTGTGGATTTAACAACATGGGGCTCAAAGCCAGGATGGTTGGTGGAGTGGTTGGGGAGGAACCCATTGAGCAGGTTCCAGGATGAATGGCACATCCAGTGCCAGAAATACTTCTGATAATGCTACTTATATAAGGATTAATCATGAGACCCACACGAACCACTTTTATTTTCAACTTTCAACTTTCAGTCTGTGCAAAAGGTTGCTACTACAAAGAGGACCCCAAGATACCAGTGTAGGACAGGGATTTGAGTGTGGCCTCATGTAGGGCTCTGGATTCTTACAGGGCTACCATGGGCTACACACCAGGGTGACCGGAGACTTGGAAACCCTGAAGTGACTTCATATCTAGAGGGAGGAAACTTTCAGTCCTTGAACTGGCTGCCACTTATAACCCATCTTCCGCCTCACTTGCCTGTTTATGCATTTGTTTGTGTAAATACCATCATGGGTCTCTGGGGAGATCTGTGCTGGGTCCAAAGATTCTGGTCTGAATTGACCTTGATCTTGCTTGGGAGGCCAGACAGGAGACAAAGCAGAGTGCTAAGCTCTGGGTGGTGATGGGCATGGAGACTGCAGGTCATGGAGAAGGTCTGTACCCAGTGTTGTTGTGGGAAGAGGGGCTGGGAGCTCCTCAGGGGTGGTGACTCATGGGCTGGCTTTCATAGCCAAGTGCAGTCATCAACGTAGAGACAACAGCGGATTCCAAGGCCTCGGCAGGTGGAAGAGGAAAAACATGGTTCAGCCTGATGGACTACCAGGCCTAGGCCCTGGATGGACCACCGTTCATCTCCTCTCTTCTGTATGTTCCCCAGTAGAGTTGGGATCAGGGACTCTGTCTAGCAGAAGACAAAAGCAAGGACTAGGACCTGACTTAGCTGAGGTCACAAGTGAAGGTGGCAGGATTGAGAACAGGTACTCGCAAGTGCCTACTGCCTCAGGCTCTTTGTACACAGGGCCTTACTTACTCCCTGGCCTCATGGAGGAAGACTTTCTCCAGGCAGGTGGGGAAGGTGAGACCTCACAAGGTCACATGGCAGCAAGGCGGAGGTCATCCAGGACCCAAGGAAGCTGTGCCAACTGCACACAGCTTAGAACAGAGGCTGAGACCTGGGCTTTCTGAGGCTGAGTGGCTGGGGTGGGGGCAGCAGTGAAACCCTGGAGCTTTGGTGCCAACAAGGAGGAGTGGCAGGACAACTGTTGTTGCCAGCTTGCTTTGAAGGACCCGGTATTACTGTCACTGGGTATAAAATTCATGTCCCTTTCATGGAGCCAGGTCCCATTCCACTTACCGATCTGCCAATCTTAGGCCTAGTGTTTCTTGGTGGTAATGCTTCTGCCAGCTCACGGAGTCTCTCAGAAAGGCTCTCTGGGCTACACTGCTGCCTCCCCTGGGGTCGGGAGGTAGCCCTATGCCTGAGAGATGAGCCCACCTGGAGGCACTCCACACTTCCAGAGTTCTTTCAGGATGAAACAGGGCCCTGAGGAGCCTGGGCCCATCCCCTGCTGTGATTGCATCAACTTTTGCCCCAGTTCAGGGAGCAGCCTGCAGATCTCTGTGGAGCAAAGAGAGAAAAATGAATTGTCCCTCGGAGGCAGCCACTCCAGCTGCAGCCCTCTCAGTGCCAGCTTGAAAGGTATCCGTCTCTGGCAGTGTCTGCAGGAGGAAGTGGTGCTGGGGAAAGTTGTTTCCCAGATGGGAGAAATTACAACACATTTGCATGCTGATGGGAATGATCCAATAGCAAGAGGAAGTGATGATGCAGGAAAGGGCGAAATTAAGGATCTCTGTCCTAAAATTCCTGGCAGGCATGTGTTTTGGATCATTCTGCCTCTTGGAAGACAGATGGAGGAGGCTTAGCGTACATCACTGCTTGGCTCCTCCCAGCCATGGCTCTCTTGAAGGGCACCCAAAGTGAGGGATTTCTGAAGTGAAGTTGGAAGGTGTAGTAACTTGGGACCAGAGATGTGTCTCATCAGAGTATTAAGGTTTGCCTAGTCAGGGACAGAATATACTTCCTTTCACTGAGAATATTTCTTGCCTCATTTCTTCATGAAAAGGAAGTGTCAGCCAATAACAGCTCACAGTAGAAATGTAAAAGAATAACAATGATGACTAAAATGGAAAGCGTAAAGTAGAAGGATTTAAAGAGTAGAGAGCAGCAATAGCATCCATTCAGCATTCTACTGAGTTGCTGCTTGCCAGCGACTGTTTGGGGCACCACAGAAAACCAGATACAAAGGACCTGCTATCAGGAAAAGGGTTGGAATAGACAGTTAACAATCAGTGAGTCAACAAGATGAGCAGGGGATCATAGCTAAAGCGCCCTTAGAGTCCCTGTAATATCTGTGGCCAGGTGCAAGGCTAGTTATTTTTAGACTCTGTTAAGTTGGCATGTTAAAAGTTTATGTATCCCTGGTACCAAAAAAAAAAAAGCTTATGTATAAAAATTTAGAAAAAACATTTAGAAAATGTTTTTGTGTGACTGTGAGATGACTAGAAATAGCATGCATAACTTTCAAGCAAATAGAGGAGAAAAAGAGAAGCAAGAAAACTAAACCATGCCAATGAAAGACCAGAGAGAAGAAAATCACAGAAAAAGCAAAAGCTTGAGCTATTGGACAACTGTTTAGCAGAGCAATCAAAAAAATGTATGTAATTCTCAATAGTACATGGAATTCTAACAAGAAATTGATCAAGTACTAGGCCAAATGACAGTCTCCACAAATTTCAAAGATGTACCATGCAAAAATTCAGAAATCAATGACACAATTTAGCTAGAAAAAACAAAAACCATGCATTTGAGTATGTAGAAACATATTTATCAATAACTCATAAGCTAAGAAGAGAAAAAAATGTTAATAGAAAATACTTAAAATTGAACAGCAATGAAAGTGCTGTGTATCAAAACCTGTGATAGTATTTAAACAGAAAGTTATAGTCTTAGATGTTTATGTTACATAAGAAAGTAAGCTTGAAGATTAATGGGCATGACATTCAACTCAATAATGAGGAAAACAACAATGTTTAAGTCAAGGAAAGTTGGAAGAAGAAAATACAAAGAGCAGAAATTAATGAAAAAGAAATGAAAAATGGAACTGTAATTTAAAAAAGCAGGATTGTTTAAAACTTCAGGCAAACTTAGACAATTTAGATAACTTATTGACAAATATCGCTTACCAAAACTGAAAGAGAAATGGAAAAACTGAATGGGAAAGCTGAACAGACTCATCAAAGGAGCTGAATCAGCATGTAAAAATCTACAGAGAGATAGAGGGAGGGAGGGAGGGAGGGAGGGAGAGTCCTCTGATGCTGGTTGGCTTTAGGATGAGTTCTCAGGGTCAGCAGGAGAACAGATGCAGATAACTCTAATATTATACAGCCTATTCTTTGTTGTTGTTGTTTTATTTTGTTTTTGAGACAGGGTCTTGCTATGTAGCCCAGGCTGGGCTTGAACTTTCAGTGATCTTCCTACTTCAGCCTCCTGAGGGCTAGGATTACAGGCGTGCACCACCACACCCAGCAGCAGCCAGCCTATTCTTATGATGGGGAGCATTTACTTCAGCTCATTTTATGAAACTAGTGTAATCTTGATATTGAGTAGTCAAGGATACAAACTGGGAAAATTATAGAGCAATCATGCTTATAAATATAGATACCGATATCATAAATAATTAGCAAACAATTCCAGAAAGCAATAAATACAATAAAAAATCATGACCAAGTTGCTTCACAAAAAGCAAGATTTAGCTGGGTGTGTTGGTGTACCTGAGGGGCTGAGGCAGGAGGCAGGAGGCAGGAGGATTGTGAGTTTGAAGGCAGCCTGGGATTAGAAAATGTATCAGTATAATTCATTACATTAAAAGATTGAAGAAAGGAAAGAAAAGCCCTGATAATTTTACTACAAACAGAATAAAATCTCAATGTAAAGCACCTCTTCACATATTTCAGGAAGAAGCTTACTTAACTTGGTAAAGGCTGTTTTTAAACACTTAGTGAAACATTATACTAACATTAGCACAATTTGGTTAAAGTCAAAGACAAAAATACCTGATGTAATTGCTTCCTCATCCTTGTGCTGGAGTCTTAGCCAGTACAATGGAAAAAAGTGCAAAGATTAGAAAGGAAGAAAACATATCTTAGTATTTGCAGATCACTATGACTGTCTACACTGAAAAACGGAATAGAATCTTCAAATTGTTAGAAGCAGAGTTCAGCAAGTTCACTGTATACAAGATGATAGTGTTGGTGATGATGATATGTGCATGGCAGCAACATTAAATTTAAAATCCAAATATTTGAAAGATACAACTTCTAATAACAGCAAAAACTATAAGATATCTAGGCATAAAATGAAGAAACCTTATCCAAATCTTGTACAGATGGTGGTCCAGCAGGGCTGTGAACTGTGGACACTGCTCAGCCAGCGGGGTGTCAGTTCATAGGCTGCGAGGTCTCCTTGAGACCTTTACAGAAAAAGTGCTAAGGCATTGCTGGAAGAACGTAAAGTAAGTATGAATAAGCATAGTTTACTTAAAGTAAATAAGTAAATAATATAAGTAAATGTGAATTAGTGGAAGATTTTACGATGTTCATGGATGAGAAGATTCTATATAAAGACATCTATTCCCCCAAACTATGTCATAAATTCAATATAATTCAAATTAAAATCCAACAGGATTATTTCATGGCATGAGACAAACTGGTGATTTTAAAATATATCTGGACAGCTAAAGGCTAAGAATATCACCAGTATTTTGAAAAAAGAGAAGCAGGAATATTTATCCTAACAAATATACAATAAATAATAAAGGTCTATTTATTTAAGCAGTATGATATTGGTCCAGGGACCATCAAACAAGAAAGTGGAACAGAATAAAGAGACCACAAACAGACCTACACATACATAAAAACAAAGTTGGAGGGAGTGAGCATTAACAATAGTGAGGTCAGACTTTTCTACAAGTCATCCTAAGACAACCATTTATCCCTATGGGAACACATAAGAGCAGATCCTTACTGTGTATCACATACAAACATCAACTAGAATTGAATTAAAAATCTAATTATGAAAAGTAAAACTTTTAAAGGTATATATTGGAGAATATTTTTTATGATGTTGCTATAAAGGATTTCTCAAACAACATAAAAAGAACAAATCACAAAGGAAAAGAGCAATGCATTTGTCCATAATACATATTTAAAATTCTATGAATGAAAGGTATCAAAAACAATGAAAACACAAGCCACTACTGAGAGAAGACATTTGAAAGTTCATAACAGAAACTTAACAGTCAACACATATGAAGGATTTCTTCAAATCAAAAAGGAAAAAGACAACCCAACAGAAAAAAATGGGCAAATAGTGTAAGCAATTCACAAAAAGAAAACTAAAAGAATACTAACCACAAGAAAAGATGTTCAGTACTTCCCCAGTAAAGGCGGGTGTCCCTGAGAGGCCCCAGGTTTCCACTGTCTCCCACTGAACTCTGCAGCTATGGCCACCTTGAGAACTTGGGATGAGAGACCCAGAGGTGAACGAGACTCGCCTTGTCTTGCGGGGGGAGGGGGCATGAACAATCACAGTACATCATGAGCATGCCAAATGGCTCTTTGTACAAAGGACTTGCAGCACCATGATGGGAGCAGCTGGCCTCACGCAGGACATTCAAGGAATTGTTCCCTGAATTGGGGAAATTCTGGCTTTCAAATTCTGGAGCAAATACATCTGCTGCAAAAGTTGTCTTCTATTTCTAGTTCTAAAAACTATTGGAAGAGAGAAAAACATTATGGGATAATGGTTGGACAGAAAGATCTGAGAAATCTAAATTCCTCTCCCAGGCTCACCTCAAATACACTTGGAGATCTGGGGCTTCACAGTCCCATTTGGATAAAAGCTTAAACTCAGCTATCCAGGACTTGCACTTATCATCCTCGCTCCCAACTTGTCTGACCTACTCCCTCACTAAGTCCACTCCATCCTTCCGATTACCCATGTAAAGGTCCTGGGGGTCACAGGGAACTTATTCACTCCAATGCAGTCCACTCCCACCTGAGGACATCTTGTGGCTCTCTAGGCAAAATATGTCCCAAACGTGACCACTTCCCTCCAGGAAAATAGTCCTGTGAATTAGTCACTTTCCCATCACTGGCACCCACAAGTTAAAGGAAAAGAGATTATTTGGCTCATAGTTTCCTGAGCGTTCATTCTGCAGTTGGCTGCTTCCAAAGCAGAAACAGAACAGTAGAAGGGCATGACAGGGGACAGCTGCTCATCCTATGGCAGGCAAGAAGCAGAGAGAGAAGAGGAGCTGGGGTCAAGAATATACCCTTTCAAAGTCACATTCCCAGTGACCCACCTCCAATCAGGCCCCACCTCCTAAAAGCACATTCAGCTACTGAACTCATCAGTAGATGAATCCACTAATGAGTACAGTGCCATAAACCAATTACCTTCCAAACACATGAGACTTTGGGGGACATTTTAGATCCAAACCATTATATTGCACTCTTGGCCCCTGAAACATCTCATCTCATTAGGCAAAATGCATTTAGTCCATCTCTAACAGTTCCAGCACTACTGAAAAGTTTAAGTCCAAAGTCTCCTTTGAGACTCAAGGTAAACTTTTAGCTGTGAGCCCCTGTAAAAATAAAAAAGAAAGCTAAATACTTCCAACAGTAGCACAAGGTAAACATTTCCATTCCCAAAGGGAAAAATAGGGAGATAGAAAAGAATGGGACCAAAGCAAGGCTGAAATTCTGCAGGCCAAACATGAAATCTTTTAGCTCCATGTCCATTACCCAGTGCAGAGATGGTGAGATGTGAGCTTCAAAGTGCTTGGGGAGCCTGACCCCTATGGCAGCCCACTTGGCTTCTCTCTTGGGCTAGCTCTCCTCACTGCTTGCAGTTTCCTTCTGCAAATGTTCCACGTTTTTGGTATTTCCAACTTCCTAGGGTGTCCACTACATTCAACTCGCAGCTTTGTGCACTGCCTGCTCAGCAGCACTGCCTGGCCTCCTAGACTTTTCTCTGAAATGTGGATAGAAGCCTCTGTGACTCCACAACTCTTACATTCTGTATGCCTGAAAAACCAGTACCATATGGATGACATCAAGGTCTGCTGCCAGTGGGAGCAGTAGCCAGGACTCCTTAGACTATGGCTGCAGTAGTCACTGAGTGCCTATATAGCCTAACTGAGGGAAATACTTTACTAGGTGGCCCTGAATGATCTGGGCTCCCCGGGCTCCCCCCCCCCCCGCCCTTTTTGGTACCATGGATCGAACTCAGGACTTGTGCTTGCTAGGCAGGCAGTGGCACCACTGAGCTAAATCCCCAGCATGGGCTCCTTTCTCAAAGCCAAGTCTTTCAAATCTGTTTACTTTTTATACCCTTGAGCCTGTGAAGGGCAAAGTCTGGGTAATTGTAGAGATGTCTATAAGCCATCTTTCCTATTGTCCTTGTTTTCTTTTTAAGACTAGCTTCTTCTGCAATTATACTTTTCTTTGACCCAACTTCATAGATCCTTGCTTTCTGGCCAGACTGGAAACTTTATATCATGTGGGTTTGCCTTTTACTCCCAATTCTCACTGCAGATTTGGCTAAAAGCATCCAGAGGTACCCTGTCACAGCCTGAACTTTGGGATGCTAGAAATCTTCTCTGCCAAACTTAATCAGTTCACTGCCTTTAATTTTAGTCTTCCACAAAGACTCAGGGCATGGGCAAACCATAGATAAATTATTTGCCTGGGCTTTACTGTGCATTCTGATTGGCATTCTGGTCTTCTGGGCTCTGACTAGAATAACCCATCAGATCCTGCTTATAACATTCTAGGGCTTCTCTAGTCCACATCACCAAAACTTTCCAAACTCTACCCACAAACCAGTTCCAAAGGCTTCTAAACCACATGGTCAGGTGCAGTCAGTTTTGCCCCCATTTCTGTGGTACCAATTGCTGTATTAGTTGTTTTTAGTCACTGGGACAAAATACCCAACACCCACAACTTAAAGGTGGAAAGGTTTATTTGGCTCAGTTTCTGGTGGGTGTAATTCATTGTTGTCTGCTTCAAATGCAGAAATGGCATGGTAGAAGAGTCATGGAGGAGAATAGCTGCTCACTCCATGGCAGCCGGGAGGCAGAAGATGGGGAGGAGCAGCTGGGGATGAGAGTGTGCCCTTTCACGTCACATATCCTGTGACCCACCTCCATCCTGGCCCCACTTCCTAACAGTGCATTTAGCTTTGAACTCAGCAATGGATGAATCTACTGATGAGTATAGTGCCCTTATGATTTAATCCCCTTAGAAACACATGAAACTTTGGGGGAAATTTTTGTTTCTTTTTTTTGTTTTTTCTGGCATGGGGGATCAAACTGAGGACCTTGCACTTGCAAGGCAGGTGTGACACTACTGAGCTAAATCCCTGGCCCCAGGGAAAGGCTTTTTTCTTTAAACTTAAAAAAAATTAGTTTGTTTGTGATATTAACAAATACATTCACTATGGAGAATTGATACATATACATATTGACATATTGCATCTTGATCCTTTTTACTTCTCACCTCCATCCCTAGATCCTCTTCCTGTTTTCACAAAGTCTGTCTCCCTGTTTTCTATCATCTGTCTTTTATTTTGCTTTTAAAAGTATTTATGCTTTGGGTTTTTCCTATAAGACAAAGCATGCACTATTTAACCCTTTGTGTCTGATTTATTTCACTTATCATTATGGTCTCAAGGTGCATCCATTTTCCTAAAAATGACTCAAATTATTGTTCTTTGTGACTGAGTGGTACTCCACATTTTCTTTAGCCATCCATCTGTTGATGGGCATATAGGCCACTTTCAAGACTTAACTATCATAGGTCAGAGATTTAGCTCAGTGGTTCTGCTGCCTGCCTTGCAGGTGCAAGGTCCTGAGTTTAATCCCTGGTATAAAAAAAAAGACTAAACTATCACAAGTTGTGCTGCTATAAACATGGATATGCATGTATGGCTGTAATATGATGCCTTTAACTCTTTTGAGAAGATACCCAGAAGAAGTATAGCTGGGCCAAATGGAATGTCTACTTTTAGTTTTCTGAGGAATCTCCATACTGATTTCAGTAGTGGTTGTACCAGCTTACATTTCCACCAACAAGGTAGAAGGGTTCCCTTTTCACACAACTTCACCAACATTTTTTGTTTTTTGAGTTATTGATCATGGCCATTCTTTCTGGAGTAAGATGAAATTTCAGTGTTGTTTTAATTTGCATTTCTCTAATGACCAAAGATGCTGAACTATTTTTCATATATTTATTGGGTATTTGTACTTCTAAGATACGTCTATTCATTTCAGCTGTCCATTTTTGATTGGGTCTTTTATTTGGGGGTGGTCTAAATTTTGAGTTCTTTATATATTCCAGGTATAGATCTAAATACTTCATAGCACCCTGGCAGGAGCCAGGACTCTGCCTTCCCTATCTTGTCTCCACACACAGCAATCAGGGTCCATTTAAAAATAATGTTCTGTATGATGTTGGCTGTTGGTTTGTATAGATGGCTATTATTAGATTGAGATAAAGACTATTCCAATTTTTTGTAGGTGTTTTTTTTTTTATCATCAATGGGTATTGGACTTTGTCAAATGCTTTTTCTGCTTCTATTGAGATGATTAATTTGTCCCTGGCTCTGTTAATGTGATGTATTACATTTATTGATTTGCATATGTTGTACCTTTTTTGCATCCCTAGGATGAACGGTGATGTTGTGCATTCTGTTTGCCAGTCCTACTAAGAATTTTTTTTCTCTAAATTTCTTGTAGAATGCAGCAGTGAATCCATCTGGACCTGGACTTTTCTTTGTTTGTAAGTTTTTAATTACATCTTCAATTTTTAAATTACATTTTCAATTACATCTTCATCTTTCATTGACTGATAGTGTTATTTAGAATTTTTATATCTTCTTGATTCAGCTTTGACAATTCATATGTATCTAGGAATCTGTTCATTTCTTCTATGTTTTCCATCTTATTAGAATAAAGGTTCTCAAAGTAGATATTGATGATCTGGATTTCTGCAGGATCCATTGTGATTTCACCATTTTCATTCCCAATTGAGTTGATTTGAGTCTTTTCTTTCCTTTTCTTTTGATAATATTGGCTAAGAGTTTAGCAATTTTATTTAATCTTTCAAAGAAGCAACACTTTGATTCATTGATTCTATGTATTGTTTTCTTAGTCTCAATTGCATTAATTTCTGCTCTGATCTTTATAATTTCCTCCTTTGTATGAGCTTTGGGCTTGACTTGTTCTTCTTTTTCTAGAAGTTTGAGGTTCAACATTAGGTTGTTTATTTGAACTCTGTTTTCCTAATGTGAGAGTTCCCCTTTACAAATTTCCCTCATAGGACTGCTTTCATTGTGTCCCATGAATTCTGGTATGTTGTATTGGCACTATAATTTAATTGTAGATACTGTTTAATTTCTTCTTTAATTTCATCTGTGATCCATTTGTTGTTCAGGAGGTGTTATTTAATTTCCATGTATTTATGTAGTTTTGTGGTTTCTTTTGCCAGTGGTTTCCAATTTCATTGCACTATAGTCTAATAATATGCATGGGATAATTTCAATTCCTTTGCATTTATTTAAGCACATTCTGTGAGCTAGTATGTGAAAGCTTTCACTTTAAAATCAGGAACAAGACAAAGATGTCCACTATCATCACTCCTGTTAAACTATAGTTCTGGAAATATTACCCAGAGCAATTAGACAAGAGAAAGAAATAAAAGGAATAAAGATAGTAAAGGAAGAAGTTGAATTATCATTATTTGCAATGATATTATCTCAAAAAATCCACCAAAAGATCCCCCAAACTCCACCAATATACTTCTAGATTTAATAACTAAATCAGTCACATAGCTGGATACAAAGTCAACACTCAAAAATCAATAGCATTCCTGTACACCAATAACAAACTGACTGAAAGAAACTAAGGAAACCATACCTTTCACAATAGAATAAAAAAATGAAACCTAAAATGTACCAATAAAAATATTTAAGGAAAAAAAATGAAATACTTAGGAATCAATCTAGGGCCGGGAATTTACCTCAGTGGTTCTGGGGCCTGCCTTACAAGTCCAAGGTCCTGAGTTCAATCCCTGGAACCAAAAAAAAAAAAAAAAGAAAAAAGAAAAGGAATCAATCTAACAAAGGAAGTGGAAGTAAAAGAGCTATACATTGAAAACTACAGTACTCTTAAAAAAGAGATAGAAGAAGATATCAGAAAATGGAAAGATATTCCTTGCTTTTGGGTGGGAAGAACCAGCATAGTAAAAATGGCCATACTCCCAAAATTGTTATACAGATTTAATGCAATCTCAATCAAAATACCTTTAACATACCTCACAGAACTAGAGAAAACATTCCTAAAATGATGGAACCAGAAGAGACCAAGAATAGCAAAGACAATTTTGGGCAACAAAGGCAAGGCAGGGGGCATCACAATCCCTGATTTGAAATTATACTACTGTGATAAAACCAGCATGGTGGCTGCAAAAAAAAAAAAAAAAAAAAAAGACTTGAAGATCAATGGAACAGATTAGAAGATCCAGAAACAACTCCAAACACACTCCACCACTTTATTTTTGACAAAGAGCCAAACACCTTCATTGGAAGAAAAGATAGCCTCTTTAATAAATGGTGCTGGAAAAACTGACTTTCCATATGCAGAAGACTAAAAATAGACCCATGTCTCTCACCATGCACTAAACTAAAATAAAAATGGATTAAAGATCTAAATATTAAGACAAACACTAAATTTTCTGGAAGAGAGAATAAGTAGAAGTCTTGAAGGTGTAGGTATGGGCAAACACTTTATGACCCAACTCCCAGTCACATGGGAAATATTGCAAAGAATCAAAACCTGGGACCTCATCTTATTAAAAACTTTTGCACAGCAAAAGAAGTTACCAACAGAGTGAAGAGATAACCCCAAAAAAATATTTTTTGCTATTACTCAGACAAAGGACTAATATCTGGAATATATAAAGAACTAAAAAAAATCAGACTCCCCAAATTTAAAGACCCAATCCAAAAATGGGCATCTGAGATGAATACGCAATTCTCAGATGAAAAATACAAATGCCAAATAAATATATAAAAAAAGTTCAACATCACTGGTCATTCAAGAGGTGCAAATTAAAACAACACTGAGATTCCATCTCACTCCAGAAAGAATGACAATTACCAAGAAATCAACCAATAACAAATGGTGGTGGGGCCATGGGGAAAAAGGAACCCTTCTCCACTGTTGGTAGGAATGTAGACTGGTGCAACCACTGTGAAAATTGGTGTGGAGATTCCTCAAAAAACTAGGACTAGAGGTTCCCTTTGACCCAGCTGTTCCCCTTCTTGGTATCTTCCTAAATGAATTAAAAGCATCATACCATAGTGATATATGCACATTCATATTTATAGTGGCACAGTTTGTAATAGCTAAATCTTGGAAACAGTGCAAATACCCATGAAATGATGAACGGAGGAACATTTTTTTTTTATATAATAAAGTACTACACAGCCATAAAAAATAATCTTGTGGAATTTCTAGATAAATGGATGCTCTTTGAAAACATACTCTTAAGTGAAATAAATTGGACACACATGTGTAAATATTGCATTGCTTCCCTGGTGTGAGAAATTGAAAACATAAAAAGGACCAAAATGCACACTAATATTGTGAAATAGGAAGAAAATGTTCAAATGGGAAGGGAAACTTGGACAGAGAGGGAAAGGAAAGAAGAGAAAAGAAGGATAAAATGGAAACAAAGCTTTTGTAAATAAAGAAGGGAAGAGGCATTGAGGGAAAGGAGCAGAATGGAAAAAAAGAATCAAGATATATCATGTACAAGTATAAATTTTCTATGATGACAGAGAGAGGTCAAATAACCTAATGCTGAACCTCAAGCTCCTAGGAAAAGAAGAGCATGTCAAGCCCAAAGCTTGTACAAGGGAAGAAATTATAAAAATCTGAGCAGAAATTATTGCAATGAAGACTAAGAAAATAATACAAGGAGTCAATGAATTGAAGAGTTGGTTCTTTGAAAGATTAAATAAAATTGATAAACCCTTAGCCAACCTTATTAAAAAAAGAAAAGAAACAGCACAAATCTATGCAATTAGGAAAGAAAAGGGTGAAATTACAACAGACCCAGCAGAAATCCAGAGGATCATCAACACCTACTTTGAGAACCTGTATTCTAATAAGATGGAAAATACAGAAGAAATGGACAGATTCCTAGATACATATGAATTACCAAAGCTGAATCAAGAAGATATAGAAATTCTAAATAAACCATTATCAGCCAATAAAATTGAATGTGTAGTTAAAAAAATCACCAACAAAGAAAAGCCCTGGCCCTGATGGATTCACTGCTGAATTCTACAAGAAATTTAGAGACTACCTAATGCCGCTACTCCACAAAGTCTTTAATAAAATTGAAAAGGAAGCAATACTCCCAAATTCATTCCTGGAAGCAAGCATTACTCTGATTCCAAAACCAGAGAAGGATCCAACCAAAAAAGAGAATTATAGGTCAATCTCCCTAATGAACATAGATGCAAAAATCCTCAATAAGATACTGGCAAACAGAATACATCATATTATCAAGAAGGTTATACACCATGACCAAGTTGGATTCATCATGGGGAGGCAGGGATGGTTTAGCATATGCAAATCAATAAATGTAATACACTATAGTAATAGAGCCAAGGACAAAAACTATATGATCCTCAATAGATGCAGAAAAAGTATTTGACAAGGTCCAACACTCATTCATGATAAAACCCTAAAGAAAATTGGTATAGATGGTCTTTCTCTCAATCTGATAAAAGCCATCTATGACAAACCAACAACCAACATCATATTAAATGGAAAAAACCTGAAAGTTTTCTCTCTAAAATAGGAACAAGATAAGGATGTCCACTGACATCACTCTTGTTCAATATAGTTCTGGAAACATGAGCCAGAGGAATAAGGATAGGAAAGGAAGAAGTTAAATTATTATTATTTGCAGATGACATGGTACTCTACATTGAAGACCCCCAAAATTCCACCAAAAGACTTTTAGATTTGATAACCAAATTCAGTGGCATAGCTGAATACAAAGTCAACACTCAAAAGTCAATAATAACCTTCCTGTATACAAATAACAGACTCATGGAGAGGGAAATTAGAGAAAAAATCCCTTTCACAATAGTATCCAAAAAAATGAAATACCTTGGAATCAATCTAATGAAGGAAGTGAAGGACCTCTACATTGGAAACTACAAAACTCTGAAAAAGGAGATTGAAGAAGATATCAGAAAATGGGAAGATATCCTTTGTTTATGGGTAGGAAGAGCCAATATAGTCAAAATGGCCATACTTCCATGTTATACAGATTCAATGCAATCCCAATCAAAATCCCAACAGCATATCTCACAGAATTCAAAAAAAAAAAATCCTAAAATTCATTTGGAATCAGAAGAGAATTAGAATAGCAAAGGCAATTCTGAGCAACAAAGGTAAGGCAGGGAGTATCACAATATCTGACTTTAAATTATACTACAAAGTTACAGTGATAAAAACAGCATGGTACTGGCAAAAGAACAAACCTGAGGATCAATGGAACAGAGGAGAGGATGCAGAAACAATTTCAAACATACTCAACCACTTTATCTTTTGTTTTTGTCCTCTAATTTTTGAGTTTAATTTTTATGTAATCTAACAGTGCTGGAAAAAGTCACTACCATTAACATTCAAGTTATTTCATTTTTTTTGGTACTGGGGATCTAACTTGGGTCCTTGCACTTGTGTAGCAGGCTGCAAAACCACTGAGTTAAATCCCCGGCCCTCAAGTTATTTCTTTTTATCTTATCAGTGTTGATAGAAGGTCCAACAGCAATGTGAACATTTGATCAGGACAATCTTATAGATACACATTCCATTTTGTCTCATTTTGCTTTTCTTAAAAACGTTAGCAAATAAAAAATACACTGGGAGGGGAAAGACAATGTCATAGAACTATTAAGATGGAATCCTAAAAAAAAAAATCAAAAGCAATGCTAAAATCAACTCTAAAATTTTGAAAGATTTAAATTCTCAAGAAATTCTTGGAATCATTAAAACATTTTGAATGTACTACATATTTTCACTCTATTTCATGTTACAAATTCTTCTGGGTTATCAAACAGTTGTTTTAACTATCAAATTTTATTACAAGCTCAAGATTGATAGTTTTTAGATGACAGTATTAAGTCTTTAATGCACATCTTTGAAGAAACTTTAAAAAGAAAAGCAGTCTTTCCATTTTCATCTTTACATTTTATTGCTAGTTCTTCTCCAGTCAATTAAAATGCAGTCCTGAGACAGCATAACAATTTTTGATTTGCAAAAAGGTTTGGGTTTTGTTTTCAAATGCAATGACTAAATTACACTCTCTATCTGTTTACAAAGACAAAACATTTCCATTATATCAACTGTTGATCAGACTATGCTTTTAAAAATGTAATAGGAAGAACATTTATGAATTCAGTAGCTCCATCTTTCATTATCCAGGACTGATGAAAGTTTCTGGGGTTTTTGCAAAAGTCTTTGTATATTAAATAATTTCATTCTATAAAAAAGTTCACAGACCAATCCCACCCTCAAAAAATACAATTTCTCTTCCATGTACACATCACTCATATGCATACACACACACCTGTTGCCGTGTGGTTTTTTGCAAAACCCACACTGCTTGCTGGGAGCCCACATGGATTTGCTGTCAAATATGGAGCTATAATCTGCATCTTCTCTTTTACAGCAGCTAGGTTGTCTGGAATGAACAACGGTGGCTCATCCAAAGAAAAACTTCTGCTGCTTCTTCCCTGCTGAGGCTGCAGGTTCTTCTCAGGTTCTTTTAGTTTCAGTTTATTTCCATCCTTACACTGCTCAAGGCTGGGGTGTTCAGGCTCTTCCCTCACGTGACTGGTGACTTCTGCTGCTGGTGCCTGATGCTTATGGCACTGTGTGTGGCTGGAATGTAGTGAGCATCCCATGTGTGCAGGACTAGGGTGACTATGAGCAAGCTTGTTGCTCAAAGAATGAGTTAAAGGTTTGGGGGTTTGCACTGAATTGTGATGCTGTGATTTCTTCTTGAATATAGAATGAGCTCGATTTTTCACAGCTCTAACCCCAGAATTACAGCTTTTGAGTTTTTGGTTCTCAGCAACTTGGTGAGATCCTGTCTTAAAATAAAAAATAAAAAAGGGCTGGCTCAGTGTGAAAGCCCTAGTTTCAATCCCCAGTGCTGCAAAAACAAAAACAAAGAAAAACATCTGAAAGCTTAAAGCACCCTCCAAAGTGCCTATTCCTGGAAACTCAAAGGAAAGCATTAATTTAATTTATTTGCGGCTTTTTTGTTATGAATCTTAAATTTATTTTCACCCTGCCAGAGTTCTCCTACTACCACCATTTTTACCCTGTGATGTTGACATGTTATGGCTGCTGCTGCTGGGGGTTGGACGTAGGCCTCCTGGATGCTTTGTGTGTGCTCTGTCCCTGAGCTGTATCCCAGATGTTTTGTTTACTTTGAGACTGATCTTGCTCAGTTGCCCAGGTGGGACTTGAACACTTGGCAGCCCTTCAAAGAAAACATTTATAGCTAATACTATTCACGGAACAGGTAGGAAGAATCACAGACTCTCATTTCAAATAGCTCTTTAATAAAAGGCCAAGAAAACTGATCAGGCCTTCAGGGATGGGGGACAACATGAAGGGAGCCTAGGACAGCTGCAGAACAAGGGTGGAGGGCTCTGGTCGCCTGTGTGGCCAGAGTCAGCTACGTTGCTACATTTTGTTAAGCTCTTGCTTGCACAGAGCTGGAAAAATCCTCTCACTGTAGGAAGACCACCTTCTCCAGGGTAGTAGGGCACGAGGGAGGGTGTTGGATGTTTACAGTCATTCTGCAGTGTAATTGAATCCCTTCCACAACTCTCTTGACAGTACAATGCAATTATGCTTTACACACATGGGTTGCAGCAGAGATTCAGAGGTGCAATCTCTCCTAGATCCGTGTGCAATTAATTTATCATCTTTCCCACCAGGCGCTGGAGCTGCTGCTCCTGGTAATTGTGTTAATCAGGAATCATGCCTCAAGTCCGCTTCCCTGTTCTATTTGCCATGGTCACATTCAGGGTGAGCTGTAGTTTCCAGCTGGATTATGGGCCCTTGCACAGATGGACTGAAATGTAACCTGAGACTGCCAGGGACTCCCCAAGGGTAAATGAATTTTGCATTTTCTCAGAGAGGGATTTCCAAGAATCATAAAGTAGGACTGTGCTGGCCCTGGGGAAGGCTCCTGTCTCCTGAAATTTTCACCACTATTCCAAACTGAGCTGGGTCATTCAGAGACTGTAGGAGTGAGTGAGTGTCCCCCACAACCTTCTCCATACACACAAGGAAACTGCTATCTAGAGAGGTTTCTCTAATCACTGATCTCCAGCAAAACAAGCTGACTATCCTGGCAAACCAGCCTGTCCTTGGCTTTACAGTTGGTCTAAATGGAGACAGCCTCCGTTCAGCAAGCCCTAATGTGAGTGGGCACTGTGCTCACAGTGTGCTGTGTGCTATCTCTCTGAATCTCCCAACAGCCCCATCTGTCTCTTGTTCATCTCGGAAGGGCAGGGATGCTGAGGAAGGGTGATAGGCCAAGTCATCCCAGGGTCAGCATCTGAGCTGAGCTGTGCCCCAGTTCCCTCTGCCTGCACAGCCCAGCATCGCAGTATGGAGAGAGCCAAGGTACCCACACCTCCTTCCTCCTGTTCTCTCTGTCTGTGAAGGTGACTGCTAGGGGGTTGGTATCAGATGGGGGTGCACATAGACCCACTCAATTTGCAGGGCCACGATGCCAACAAACATAGCTGACAAAGGACAGAGAGAATCCTGGATTTCTCACCCCTGGAAATGGAGAAAAGGTGTTTTGCAGGCTGAGTTAAGGGGTGAGAAGTTCCCTTCAGTAAAGCAGGCCTGGAAGTGGGAGGAGAAGGGAGAGGTCCCCTAGGAGAAATCATTCCCCCTAGAAACTGAGCCCACTGGTCTTGGGAGTTAGAAAGCATAGGATGTTGGTGCTAGAACCAAATGGGAGCTCATGCAGAAAATTCCACAAATACCTAGCTTCTTCGCTCTTGTGCTGCCCAGGAGGACCAGTCTTGAGCCCACTGGGCATCTGCAGTCTACCCTGTGCTGCCCTGTGCACCCCAGGGGACCTATCTTCATTCAACCTAGGGATGCCTGGGCTGGGTGCAGAGCAAGGCACATGGCTAAAGATTTTGGCAAAGAAGGAGGTGGAAATACACGTGGGCTGTCCAGGGATGGAGAGGGCTGCATAAGGAGCTTGAGGAAGTCAGACAGGGCCAATGGAACTCGAGCTTTGCTGGGTGCAGGAAGATGTAGCTGAGCCAGCCCAGAGAGGCACGCAGGTGGGGACAGCTGACCTTTGTCCTCATCCACCACTGCTTACTGAGCATGAGCTGTAATTGTCAGACCTTCCACTTCCAGCCAGGTAGCCCCAGAACCAGCCTCTATGGGGAATTTGTGGGGCCTGCATTGAGGTAAATAAGGGTGCCTTGAACATACTGACATGTTGCTAGGGCCCAGGCAGAGTTCTATTTCCCACAAAGGAACAACAGAGAGGGTGACTAAGGTGATGGCTCTTCCATCATGCTTGCTAAAGGGACAGCCCTTCCCCAGCTGGTACCTCCAAGGGCTGAGCTCATCCCATTTCCTGCCCCCCCACCCCCTGAGGTCACAGGAAGGCACTATGCTTGGGACACAGCACCATAGTCTGCCCCCTAAGCACCCTCAGGGGCTGCTCTGTGCTCCTCTCACCACTAGGAGGTGGCCTGGGGTTCCCCAGAGGTCATAGGAGAGTCCTGGTGCCCACACCCCTTAGCAGGCACTGCCTCATCCTTGTCTCTGCTGCCTTTTGGGTCTGGCCACCATCACCCTAGCTGCTGATTAGGGCCACAGTATACTCAGCCCCAGGCTAAAAATAAGCATGCTGTTCTTGCACGAACTAGTTAAGAAGTCACCATTGCATGTGCCAGAATTTCCTTATCTTCCCACAACAGACATTTTTACAGGAAAACTTAAAATGTTTCTCATCCATCAAAATGCCGGGGTGCTGCACAGAGAGCCTTGCTGCCGAGGGCCTGGCGTCTCTCTGGGGATTGAGTCTTGAGCCTAATCTCTGTTGTGCCGAGGAGGAGAATTTGGCTCTGGCTGAGTTCCTTGGGCAGGGTCACCTCAGGTCACAGCACCCCAGGTGCTTGAGGACCCCGGGAGTGTTGTGGTATCGAGCCCTAGGGCTTTGGGCTGACCCCTGTTAAGTGCAAATTCTGATCATGCAACTTGTGACCTTGGGCAAGTCACTTCACCCCATTGTGTTTTGGGTCCTGCTCTTGTAAAAATGAGTGTTGCCTAAGTAAAATAGTGTATGTGACTCATAAAGATAATTAAGTGATAAGTGAGAATACAGTCTGTAAAAGTCATGTGCTCTCTCAGAAAGAAAAGAAAATTTCTGGTGTCCTGAAGACAGTCACTGAGCAAAGTGGCCAATGCAGTGTTCCCTCTTGTGTCCAGCTCCAGGCGAGATCCAGTGCAGACTGGATAGGAGAGTGTGGGAGCCTTGAGTTTGGGATTTACTCAACCCAACCATGGGAAAGTGGCACTGTGCTGAGGTCCAGGTCAGCACAGGGCAGGGAGAGCCTCCCATACCAGACACACAAACAGTCAACATCCTCACAGTGCTGACAACCTCGGAGCTCATGCTCTTGTGCTTTAGGGTAACAAAGCCTGTCTGGGTGCAGCTGGCTCCCTGGAGTCCACTGACCCCTCACCCTTTCCCTTCTCCTGGTTTCCTGGACTCTGGCTGCAAAGCTTGGGGGGTGGGCATTGGGAGGGTGCTAACTCCTGGAGCAGCTGTGGTCCTTGCATCTGGCCACTCGTGGGCAGCCTTTCTCTGTCTACCTACAAACAGTTCAGTCATTAAAGGAGGAATGTCCAGCTCAGTGGTAGATCCTGGGGATGCAACTGGGGTTTAATCCTCAGCACCCTCCAACCCCCAGCAATAATATCCATCTACAGCACCCAGCTTGGAGCATAAAACACCCCAAGGTCACATCAAGTGGAGCCCTTGTCACCCTACATCAATGAAGCCGCTTTCCTGGAGTTTATCCTGCTGCAAGCTGTCTGTGCAGTTACATTCCTGATCTGCTTTACCTGAAGGGCCTCTGCAAGGTTCTGTGCTGGACTCTGCGGTGTGTTTACAGAAGGCTGTTCTAGGAGACTGTGGCCAGCAGTGGGGTGATTCCTGGCTTTAGGGTTGAACCCTGCATTCACAGTCAGCATGAGCTTTGTCAAATCCTGTAGCCTTTGTTTCCTCATCTGTGGAATAGAGATAGCTGGGCCTCCCTGAGTGGGTGGGAAGAGGAAAGGTCTTGTCCGGAAGCTAGCCTGGGTGCTGATTGTGCAGTCCTGGATTTGCTGGGCCCCAGCCCTCTGGCACCGCTCTTTCCATCCAGGGTGGCTCCAAAGAGAGCCTCTGATGATTGGTCACCCACAGAGGAGACTAACTCACTGGTCAGTAGTGCCAAGACCCTCCCATTCATTCCGAGGACTTCTGAATTTACTTCCTCAGACCAGAGCACAACCCCCAGCGTCTTCCAGGAAAGGTGGTGTGGGGCCACTGCTCTGAATGCTTAATTTATCAGAAATGGTCTTCATTCTACAGTTGATAATATGTGCTTTGGTGTGCAACTCTGATAAAAAATAATTATTCTTTTTTTTTTTCAAAATAAACTTTTATTTCCTTAAAAAAATTACAGTATCCAACTTGTGAGCAATCAATTTATGGCCTATTCCCACTCTAGTTATAAAACCAGTACATTCTCTACTCTGCCATAAAGAAGGATAAGCTTGAAACATTTCTAGCTAAGCGGATGCACCTTGAGACCATACTCTTAAGTGAAATAAATTGTACACATGTATTTAATAAAAAAACCCCTAAAATAAAACCAGTACATTATGAACATTGGTCACATCATTTTCAGCAGTCAAAGAGAGTAAGCACTTCTCCCTCCTCATTTCAGTAACCCAAATCATTTCACTTTTTAAAAAAATATTTTCACATGAATATAATATAGTAGGCCTCAGCCTTACTCCTGAAGATTCTGTTTCATTACAACTGCATGAAATCCACATTCCTGTACCGGAACTGCCAGAACTAATTCTAACATCACAAGCTGGGAGCCACACATCCATTAGGTTTACACTTCCCCTCCTTAGAGGCCAACTGGCTTCATGAAAAATTCCTTTGACAAATTCTGTTTCCTGGGCCAGGGATTTAGTTCAGTGGCGCTGCACCTGCCTTGCAAGCACAAGGTCCTGAGTTCAATCTCCTGTACTTCAGGACAGAGGCCAAGCTAGTCATGTGTTCATTGAGGGCACCCTCAGACTCCTTATAGGTCAAGCAAGTGAACTGGTACTCCTCCGGATCAAAGGCATCAGCCCCTTGCTGCTCCACATCACTGGCTACTCCCACATAATAGTCCTCTATGTCCCCAGGGTCCTCATCCTCTTCCTCTTCCTCCTCACAATTTGGGTCATAGTCCTCTTCATTGCTGTCAGACCCCTGGCTATTAATGTCCACTGACATCACTGGATCCACTAAAGTGGCAAATCAGGAAAGCAGTTGCTTTTTCTCCCCTCAACTTCACTGCTTTCTCAAATGCATTAGTGTTTTTGTATTCAGTAATTTTTGAAGATCTTTCAGGTAGACATCACCTAAATATTCCGTCATGTGATTTCCACCGGGAACCGCGGCCGCAGAGCCCGGGCAAGCCAGAGCAGGTCAAGCCGGGCCAGTGAGGTCGGACTCGGACGCTGCGACTGCTGAGGCTGCAGGTTGACCCCGCGCTGCCCTTCGGCAGAGCTGTCCCCGCAGCTCCGGAAGTGCTCTCAAAAATAATTATTCTTTAAAAGGTGTTGCTTTCTTTTTTCCAGGTTACTGTGTGCTTCTGAAAAGGCCAAAGGTGTTGTGTTAATCCAATGTATGTGATCGATTTATTTTTCTCTGAAAACTTGTACAGTCTGGTTTGACCCTTGTCCTCAACCTGTCACAGTGAGGTGATTTGGGGCAGGCTGGTCTGCACTCATTTTTCTGGAGACTCAACAGACCTTTCAGTCTTAAAATCCCCAGTTCAGGATCTTTCTCTTTCCTCCCCTCCTTTTCTTTCCTCCCTCCCTCCCTTCTTTCATTCTATTTATTTATTTACCTTCATCTTGTGTTTAATTGTCTTTTCCCCTCTAAATTCTCTCTTTCTGCACCTGGACACTGTCTTGGGCCGGATCCCCAGAGGCAGAGGCAGGGGAGGGGCTGAGTGTAGAGACTCCAGACAGCGGTGGGGAGGGGTTTCAGGCAGAGTCCCATCGAACGGGCGCCTTTCGCTCCTGCAGAGCGGTGCAGATTGAGGGCAGAGCAGGGGAATCCAGACTTCCAGCACTGCCTGTCCCTGTGGAAACAAGTCAGCAGCTCTCATAACAGGAAAGTGGTTCTCCAAGAAGGAGCAGGTGTGCACAGCTGCTGGGTCTGGGGAGGTCGTGGAAAGCACTGGTGGGGGTTGGGCATTGGGCTGGGACCCTGACAGTGGCCACATTGGTCCTGCTACATAGGTAGGTTTCCTATTTAAATTGTTTCTACCCTGCTTTCTAGCTCTTGGCCTTTTCCTCTCCTTTCTTTGAGATCGCTCATTTTTGTTCTATACATTTGTGGCTTCTATACATTTTTGAATCTTTATTATATTTTTCATTTTCAGGAGCTCCCCCCTTTTTTCCCCCTAAATGTTGTTTTTGGAGCATCCTTTCTTATTTCATGGCTGCAATATCTTTTATCTCCCTGACAAATTACTGATAGTTTTATTTTCATTTCTCTCTCTAGAATTTGTGCAGTTTGCTTGTTCTTTCTCTGTCTTTGCAGATGTCTGACCTTCCTTAGCCCAAGAGCCAAGTGCAGAGTGTTCTTGGGGGCTGAGAAGGTAGGTTGGTGTGTTAGTCAGTGCTGTGGGTACATAGAGGAGAGACTTACCTTGGGACTTCCAGTCCATTACTGGTTGGCCCTTTGCTTTGGGGCTTGTGGAGAGGCAGCACACGATCATGGGTGGGGCTGTGAAGCAAAGCTGCTTATCCCAGGCTAGAAGGCAAAAGATAGAGGAAGAAGAGAGGCTAGGTTCCACAGTACCCTTTGAAAAACACACCCCAATAACCCAAGACCTCCAACAAGGCCCCACCTCTTACAGCCTCCACCACTCTCCAGTAGCCCCAAGCTGAGGGCCAAGCAGGTGGGCCTTTGGGAATTAGTATTTAGGATCCCAATGACAGCACCATACAAGCGTTCAGCTAACAGGCCAGTGCCTGGAATGGCACCCATGGCTCCACTGTGTGGCCCCCATAGACTTCCTCCATTTATGATGGTCCAGCTTTGTAATGGAGTGAAAACAATTAGCATTCGGTAGAAACCATACTTGAAATTTTGAATTTTGATCTCTTCCCAGAGAGTGATATGAGTAGAGTCTGCCCTTGTGATTCTGGGTGGTTCAGTGAGCCACAGCTCCCAATGAGACATGCAGTCATGCAGGGAAAATTCACATCCACAGTGTCCTGTGTGGCTAGGCTAGGAGGGTCAAGGTTAGGTGGAGTAATGCATTTTCTACCTGTGCTATGTTAGCCTTCCAAGGATTCATGGTAACACTGTCCATTGTGAGTGCAGCCTGTGCAGCCCTCAAGCATGCACTTGTTCTCAAGATTTCCCACTTACTTTCACAGCGATTTTCTGCGGTTGTCACTGTCCCTCCCCTTTTAAATGAGGAAGCTCAGTCTCTGAGGGGTGATCAGATGTTACAGAGTCGGAAAGGGGAGGCTGGGAGTCTCTGACTCAAGTTCAGGGCAGTGTGGATCAAAAGCAGCAGGTGGCAGCTGTGTGTAGGTGTCCAAAAGTGGGATTTTAGTAAATTGTTGAGTTTCTACATTACTTAAACACTTTACCCGACTTTCCTTTGTAAGGGGAGTGCTCAGAGAGGGAAAAAATTTTCCAAAGAACGTGGGGATTTCTGGGAGCTTGCATGGGCCTCTCAGAACAAGGCATGGCCTCGTGACCCTTAGTTTGGACAGGTGTGCTAAGCCACAAAGGGAAGGCCTGACAGAATTGCTAATTATGTTGCTGTGGAGAACTGGGAATGTGGGGGTGCACAGGAGGAGTACAGGGAGATGGACACAGAATGGGTCCCTGAGCTCCCTGCTTGAGTGAAGAGTATCGCTTGATCCAGGTGAATTTCTAAACCTCAGCCACAGGGATCTCTCTGTGGTTGTGCCTGCTCCTTACATGCAATGACCTATGTTGTGGCAGTCATACCTGAGCCATGCAGATGGAGTGGAGCTGGGGGAGATCCATGCTGAATAAGGGGTTCCAAAAAGCCATGGGGTGCAGGAGGGCCATGAAGGCACAGGTATAGGTCTGCACCTGCTTGAAGGGCGAGTCATGACTGGTCACAGCGCTCAGGCACAAACAGTATGGTGTGGGAGGTAGGCATCTCCAGAGGCTCATGGAGACTGTTTTCTCAGGTTCTCAGGGAATTTAACCCTGAAAGCCCAGGATGGATCCTTCTTCTTTGTACTGATCCTCCACTCACTTTCCCACCAGCCCATTCATGCATGTTCTCACTTCCACCTACCCATCAATCAATCTACCCATTTATACACCCATTCATCCAACTACCCATCTGTCTACCCATTCAACCACTCATTTTTCCATTCACCCAGCCATTATCCATCTATCCATCCACCCATCCATCTACTTAACCAACTATCCATTCATCCTTTCATTAATATATCCATCCATCCATCCACCCACTTACCCATTTGCCCCCCTGTCCTCCCAACCATCCTCCTATACAGCATCCCAGACATTGTACCCTGTGCCAGAGAGCTAACAGGTAAATTAGATACAGTTTCTACTTTTAAAGAGTTCACACTCACTTATTTATGGGTAGACATGGGTATAAGTGAAAAAGATAAAGGAAATGGAGGGAGGTTCTGGAGTCCAGAGAAAGTGGAAAAGAAATGCCACGAGGAGTTCTCATCTTGAGACCATGTCTTCGAAGCTCTGGGCAGGATGGGCTAGAGGAGAGCAAGGAAAGGCTGAAAGGTGGGTGAGTTGTTCCAACAGTCCCTGGGAGGGGTATGTGGCCTTGGGAGCTCAAAGGTGAGAGCTTGAGGAGGGCTATAGGGCAAGGTGCTTCATTAGTACAAGTCCAGGGTGGACACTGGCACATTTACTGGTTAGGATTGACTGGATATTTTAAAGCATTGAAGCAGAGAGAGGTCAACACTGGCAGCGTAGGGGCTGGAGGCCAAGACATCATTATTGCATAAGTGACATTCTCTTATCCTGCAGGCCCGATGACCCGTGATTATTCTTCCTCCTGCCAAACTAGCTTCCCCTACCCTTTCTTCCCTTTTCTAGAATTACGAGGGCTGACAATAGCTAAGGGTCAGTGGAGAAAAAGTGAATTTCCTGCTTGTAAATCAATGGAGGAACACAGACCATTCTTTGCAGTTTCACCCCAACCAGCAGCCATTTATCTGGATAATGTGCTTATTTATTGCTGCTCCACCATTTTGCATTGAGATATATGTGCAAACTAAAGTGCCAGTGATTTGCTTGCAAGCATCAAAGGTAGGAAAAGAAAATGAGATTGGACGTGTTAGATTATTTGGTATTGAGTTCAATGTCTGCAGCTCCCCATTTTTCTCCATCGCCTGCCTCTCCTACAAATCAGTTTACGAGACTTTTGCTGGAAATATTACTTAGTATCAAAATCTGTGAGCAAAACCCAGCTGTGGTGATTACTCTCTACCAGAAGGCACTGAGATGTTGAGCCGGGTCACTGCCTGGTGCTTGTGCTAGGTAGAACTCCTGCCTGCCTGCACCCTGCCCACCTCACAGCCTGAAGCAGGGTCCAGTTACATGTGTATGAATTGCAACATACTCTCACTTGTAAGCACACAGGTGGGCTTGCACACACATGAAAACACAAATGACCACATGCAAACACACAGGTGGCATACACACACATACACACATGAGATGACCCCAGGCCCTGGGGGTTGCTGTTCCCGTCCCATCTCTTTTCTGTGGAGTCACAAGTGAGCCAGCTGGACAATGCCCACAGTGTGTCTGGGAAGGAAGGGACCATCTGGCTTCCTGTGTGGATCGCCACCCAGCCTGAGCATGTCCTCTGGCCCCTGTCGCCCAGCAACTTGGGACCCTCAAGCCCATTGCTGCTGCCTCCCTGCCTTAATCTGTGGGTTCAGCTCCTTGGCATCCTCACCCCTCCTCAGTGGTTTGTTCTCTGCCCCAGGCTGATCCAGTCATGACCTCTCATTCTTTCTATTCATCTTAGTTTGTTTTTTTTTGGTACCGGGGATCGAACTCTGGACCTTGCGCTTGTGAGGCAGGTGGTGGAACCACTGAGCTAAATCCCCGGCCCCATTCATCCTAATCTTTTCTTACTCCTTTCTAGGGCAGGTTGCCTGGACCAGAAGACGGAATGTCAGGCATGTACATGGCTTTATCTCCTCCATGCTCTGCACCCCTGGGTCTCAGTTTCCACATCTGTTAGACCGGGTGGTTCTTGCCCTGCTCACTTCACACAAGGGCATGAATGTGTGGAATCTGTCATACTTCTCCAGTAAAAGGAGCAAATACCTGCTGGAGGGAGGCTGAAGAGCGTCTCAGGCCAGCCAGGCTTGATGGTCTGGGTGCCTCGTGGACAGCCTGGGCATCTCTTCTGCATTCCTCTAGCCAGCCCCACATGTCTTGGCTGGTGTGGCCGTGCTGAGCAGCTCAGGGGCCACTGCTGGCCCAAGGGTGTGGAGAAGCTGAGCTCCCTGCTCCCAGTCTGGGGTCAGGGCTCTGTGAGCCCCAACCTCCTGCATGGTGCCCACCTCCTTCCCCGCCTCCCCTGTCCCCTGCAGGAAGCTGTCTAATGAGGGCACTGTGCTGCCTGCTGGGGAGGGCAAAACCACACTGTCAGCATTTTCTCAGCTCCTCATAAATTCACAGAAAAACTCCCTGCAGACAAAAGCTTGGTACTCAGGTGGGTGTGATGGGAGAAGCATTTCCTCTGAAGGTACACTGGAAATCAGGTTCCAGGGCAGCCCCGTCTGCTGTGTCCCTTAGGGAAAGGAGGTGCAGGGCCTGAGGAAGGAAGCAGGCAGACCTGCAACCCTGTGTGGATCTCCTCCTCCATCTTCCTGCTCC
>NW_004624732.1:16921107-16934865 GCF_000247695.1 Heterocephalus glaber | reverse complement strand
CCTCATGTCCAAAGTGTGTATTGCTGATGAAGAGCTTAGGCTGATGAAGTGCCTCATCCACCATCCACCCTCTGGCCTGGAGTGGAACCTGGCATTTTTGGTACACAGTGCTGCCATTCCATGTCATTTACCTGTGGCTTCTCTACACATCACTATTTGGTTCTGGCCGATGACTGTGGAGTTTCTGGTCAGCAGATGTGGTTTATATTCCCACATCTTCCTCTTAGCAGATAGGGACATGGACACTGTCAGGTTGGTGTACACAAAAGTATCACATGGCTTAAGTCCTCTCCATGTGAGTGAAATGTGTCCTTTGCTGACTCTGTGGCCATGGACTGAGCTCTCAGGACCCCAAGACTGTTGTGAATGCAGCCTGGTTCCCAACATCTGGGCCATAGACACAGGAGTGCAGCCTAGGACCTGACCCAGGGGCTCCTGCAGGATTTTATTCCTCCTCCAAGGGTGGGGAGGAAGGGTTCTGGATCACTGGTGCAAATTCACAGCCTGTTTGTCAACTTAGCAAGCTCCTGTCTCAAACAAACAAAACCAAAAAATACAGTGGAAGCAATCAGGTACTAGGGCTGTCCACAGCAGATGTGGACTTGAGAGTTGGAAATTCCCTGTTCTGGGTTTACTTAGGCTGGGACTCAAACTTCCTGCAGAATCTGCCTTGGGTATGGGTGGGAGGTCTGTGTCACATTGTGTACAAAGCAGGCTCTGTGGACCACCCCAGCCTGCTGAATTAGCAGATGTTAGGGAGCCCAGGAGGAGCCTTGGGGACTGGAACAGCTTACGGCTGGTCCCTCCCAGGCCCAAGTCTGCAGCTAGCCTTGCTGTGGGCAGCCTGACTGGCTGCACTGGGACCCAGTGTGGGTGCAGAGAACCCTTCCTAGATTCACAGTGGCTAGGGCACATCTTTCCCGGGGTTTCTGAGCAGGGTGCTGGCTGCTCCCAGGCCTGCAGGCCCTCTGACAGGACCAGTGTGCTGCCAAGCAGCCTATCCAACACCATGCCTCTCTGCAGCTCTTAAAAGCACCATTCCTTTTCAGAGGAAGTTATTTCCCTTCAGCATCTAGATTGTTATCATTATAATTATTCTTGCACAGTTTTAGAAGGAAACCCCTCCTTTCCCTCCTCAATTGTAAGCAGTGGCCTGAGGAAGACCCTCACTCCAGGACTGGATTGGGCACGGGGCCTGAGTCTGCCTGTGGGCTCTCCAGGAGGACCAGCCTGGATCCACCCCAGACAATCCTGGATAATTTCCTCCCAGCATCAGATTTCTTCTTGTTGCCAGGGCCATGGACACAGCTTTTTGGCCTGAGTCAAGGCTGGCTGACTTTGGGTCTTTCCTTTTCTGGGAATCAGTTTCCCCTGTGGATCTGGCTGTGTCTGCTCTCAGAATGGGGAACACTGAGCCTGCCTTGGGAGCAAGGCTTGGCTGGCTCTCCAGCCTATGCTGCCAACCCGACTTCCCGAGTTCCTTCCAGAGGGGCTTCAGGTAGCAGCTATGGGATGCAGTGTGTTGCCCAGCCTCAGAAAGCTCAGTCATCAGTCCTTGTGCTCCTCGGGACCACGCTGGCACAGTCAGCCCGTGAACCTCCCCTGTGTTTATGATGGGACCTCTTCCAAGAGGCTGGTCTTCATCTGCTTTTTATTTTACAACTGAATGCCATAGATGCATAATTATAAAGAGCAGAAGTGCAATTAGATCATGGTTTTGGAGGGTGGATGTCCAAGAGCATGGAGCTGGCATCTGCTCAGCCTCTGGTGAGGGCTGGGTGCAGCGTCCTAACCTGGCGAGGGCATCACGTGGCAAGACACATGAGGTGCCAGCTCAGGTTTCTCTTTTGTTTTCTTATATGATCTCATCTAACCCTATTTACCATCCAAGGCTTCGCCTCCAAGCACCACTCACACTGGGATTTGGCAATGATACCTGAAACATAGAAACTTTTGGGGTGGAGATTCAAACCATGGCAAAGCCTCAGAGGAGGTCTGTGACCCTCAGGGTGGGGACTGGGAGACCTGGGAGCTGCTTTATTATACCTGGTTTAGAAAGACAGACCCCAAGGTTCAGGCTGGGGCTTGGTAGCAGCTCCCTGGTAGGGAAGTGAGAAAGTCCCATACCTAAGAGAGCAGCATCTAAATTGGCATCCAGCCTCTTCCCTCCCGGGAAGACAAACACGCAGAAGGGCCTTTTGGATTTAGGCTGAAATATGCTAGAAAAAAATCTACTATGCTTGTCCTGTCCTGCCTGCTGGCTCGCCTGGCAGTGAGGCAGTGCATGGAGGAGATCTGAACCCACCCTGCTAACCCAGGTTCACCCCAGGGCAGAAGACTGTCCCTTAGAATACACAGTGGGCCCGCAATAAATACTCATTCTATGCCTGAGCAAACTTCTGTAGGGCACTGGTGCCAAAAATCACATTGATGGACAATACCAAGATAACTCTCAAACCTCCTGGTGCCTTTTTCTTAGGCTTCCACCTAGCCAGCCTCACTCATCCTGCAGTTACACCTGGTATTTTGACTTTGAGCACTTCTATCCAGGCAGACAGAGGCCTCTGAGGCAGCTGCTAAGAAGTATGTGGAGCTCTCTGCGCCTCACTGGTCTGGAGTCCCTCCTGTCCCCTGCTGCAGCCGCCAGGACACCTGCAGAGCCTCAGTCTGGCTCACCTGATTTCAACTCTGGACTTGCTCCTGGTCTTGTGTCTGTTTCTGGTGTCCCTTACCCACTCATAAGCCATGTCTGCTTCCGGGGTGTCCCTTCTTGTCTGGGTTGCCCTGTATGCATGGAGCTGCTAGGAACCACACTGGTGATGTTCACAGTAGTTGGCACAGTGATGTTGAGGTGCACAGACCTTGTCCTTAGTAACACAGCTTATTCCTCCTTGTGACTACAGGGGAAAACCCATCTTTTCTAGGTTCCTTTGTTCCCAACCAAAGTGTTCTAGTCTACTTTAATCGCCTCAGCACTTTTCCCTACAGGGACCCTTGTGATTACATTTAGGGCCTACCTGGGTAGTCTGCGGTAAGGCTTCCACCTCAACAGCCTTCATTTAATTCCATCTTTGAAGTCTCTTTTGCCATTGCTGTGGTCTGGAAATGGTTTGTCCTCACCAAAGCTCATGTTGGAATTTGATTCCCAAATGATGACATTGGGAGGTGGGGCCCAGGATGGATTTGTTATCAGGGCAGTGGGTTGTTAGAAAGCAGGGCTACCCTCCTCTATTTGCTTCGACTGCACATGCCTGCTATCCTTCCACCTTCTGCCAAGAGTGGAAGATGTATGAAGTCCTCACCATGCTCTTGGACCTCAGAACCATAAGCCAAAGTAAACCTCTTTCATTTACAAATTATTCCGTCTCAGCAACAGAAAATAAACTAAGACATCCATGCAAGGTAACACTGATAGGTTCGAGGGATGGCTACATGGGCATCTTCGGTGGATTGTTCAGCCTTCCTCAAAGGGCTTAGTAATTTTCAAGATGCATCCAGTGTTCAGATAGCAGAGTGGAAATTCAAAAAGACTGGTTGTCAATGTGTCTTCCTGTTTGTGACTGGGGACAGGTGACTGTCCTTGCTGGGCCCTGCTTCCTGGGGCCAATCTCAGAGCTTATGCCCTCTCTCAGCACAGGCTGTCTTCAAACATTCTCTGTGACTTGAAATCAGAGATGGAGTTCCTTTATTCTGGGGAACGTGGAGTGTGATCAGGGGCATCAGGAAATGAGGTCTCAGAGAACATTTTAAGCTTCATTTCTCAGCTAAGTCCAAGGTGAGTCACTGTTCATTGGTCCCTGCACTGATTCCAGAAGTCTGAAGACCACTGTTTAGGAATATTTACCAGGAGCTGGCAAGTGACTTGTGATCTGCTGTGTCTGGACCCCAGTTTGCTTAGGAGGTCCTGGGGTATCCTCCAAGGTGAGCGGGAGGATACCTGGCTAGGCTGAGACCCTTGCTGGACTGCACTGAGGCAGCTGGCCTGGCCGGCAGGGAGCTCTGAGTTGAGTTGTTGTCAGATGATGCTGCATTTGGGAAGTGGCTGAGGTGAGGGTGGCGGGACAGGCCTTGATGTCATTGTGTCCACCGGTCGTCTGGTATGGTTTATGGAGAAAGAAACTGATCCTGGGCAGTCCTCAAGGGGCTGCACTCCTAGCAACTGGGAATGTAGGGCAAAGGTTTTGTGTCACAGCCTCTCAGACACCTGCTTTTGCTTCCTCCCTTGCTTCTACACCTCTGCACAAGGTGGCTCTTACTCTTTGCTTCCACAGTTTCACACAAGGTGGCCCTGGATTGCTGTCTTCTCTGCATCCCTGAGGTCCCTAGGAGACTTCCTGAAGAGAAGCCCTCTCATCTCTGTGCACCTGCAGCCCTCATAGGTGTTTCTGCACAAACCTGTCCATCACAGGAGCACTTGTTTAGGGGTACCCCTCCTGCCAGTCTGGCCCCTGGCTGCTGTGCCCCATACTTTGAATCTCGTGTAATGTAAGTGTGTAGTATGAGATGTCAAGTGACTTTGGCATGTTCTTCTGAGTACAAAGGCTTTAAATGACTTGAAATCTCCTGGAGCAAATGGCTTTTCAAGCTTTCAGACAGAAGGATGACCTTCTAATCTTCTTGGTAGAGTGGCAAATGCAGAGTTTAATTGAGTTGTGCAGCACATGGACAACCCGGGAAGCTTTATCAAAGGCTGAGCCTGGCACTCATCAAGTGGGGTGTTATCAGCTGCTCCTGCGGGGACCACTCTGAGAGCAGTTTGGAGGTGTCCCAGGGACAGGGGCTAAAGGAGGGAGGTGATGTGGAAGGAGGGTGAGGCTCCTGGGGCTGGGGATTCCATCTGTCAATCTAAGGTGACTGATTGGACAGATACATTTGAGCGGTACAGGCACAGAGGCTGTACTCATCTCAGAGAAGGCAGGGGCTGTGGATATGTTTCCCCCATGTTTCACTGTGGGACACAGTGAGTCCTAGGGTCTGCTGACAGCCAGTGGTTTGCTTCTTTCTGAGTGAGAAAGAGGAGGAAGGACTCTTGACTGGGACTGGTAGGCACTGCAGGGAAGAGGAGAGGGGAGCCTCCAGTGGAACCATAGCTTCTCACTGGGACACAGTTCTTAATTCATTCTCAGATGGGTGTGTCCCAGGAAGGGAAGGCACTCTGAAAGACAGGGGTCTCTGGTATGGGTTGAATGTTGGTGCCCACCCTTGACAGTGTATGGTGTAAGGGGGTGATTAGGTACTGAAGGCAGAGCATTCATGAACAGGATTTATGCCCTAAGAAAAGAGGTGCCATAGAGCTGCCTATCTTTCCACCATCTTGGATAGAAGGTGATCTGAACCAGGAAACAGATTCATCAGACACTAAATCTTCTGGCACCTAGATCTTGGTCCTCCAGCCTCCAACACTATAAGAACATGAGCCAAGTATTATATAGTATTTTGGTATAGTAGCTAGAACAGACTAAGACAGCCAAGTAGGATGTGAGTTGGGATCATCTGGGAGCACTATCATTATGCAGATTCCCAGATGCTTTTACACCTACAAACTGGGCCCTGTGGTTCAGTGGATGGGAGATTTTCTTACCTTGTAGAGGGTTCCCAGGTAACTCTGGGATTACTGCTCATCCCAGCCCACAGACTAACATTTGGAATTGTCAGTCCAAGGAGGCAGCAGCAGCAGCAGCAACAACAACAACAACAAGAACAAAATAGATTCTCTGAAAAGTAAGGGTGTTTGAGAGAAGCAGAGCATTGCAATGGGAATATATGTGCCATGGTAAACTGAGGGCTCATTCAAAGAAGGTAAACAAGGGTAAGTTTTGAAAGGCAAAAGTGAGGAGTATTGCATCAGACATTTTGAAACAATAATCCTTGGCCATGATGATTAATAACAAGTCTGAGGTTGCTGGGCAGGTATCCTTGTAGAAGAACTAGAACCTTGGGCACATGTCTTGTAGAACTTGTTTTTTGTTCTTTGAGACACGGTCTATATCACCCAGGCTGGCCTTAAACTCATGATTCTTCTGCCTCAGCCTCTCAAGTGCTGAGATTAGAGCATATGCCACCATGCTGCCTATAGAAGCTTTTCTTTTTTGGTACCGGGGATCAAACTTGGGACCTTGTGCTTATAAGGCAAGTGGTGGAACCACTGAGCTAAATCCCTGGCCCAGAAGCTTTTCATTTATATAGATTGTGTGGACTCTGTGCCATGGTTACTGCAGAGTCTTTTGAAACATTACTAACAGCGACCATGACTGTATAATCAGACTCTTCTGTCACAGCCACCTGCCTTGTGCACTTTTGTTGTTGGGGTTGACATAAGCAACTGCACTTTGATGCTGATGGTGCTCACCTTTCTTTCATAGGATCTGTAGCCAGGACAGGCAAATGCTGAAATAAATCGACCTCAGAGAAAAGGTGACATTGGTGATGGATCATGTCTCCTCCACTCCCCTCAGCTGTGACGCTGGTGACTAAAGCAAAGCTAATGTTGGCTGAGACTTGTTATGTGCATGGCGGGCTCTGAGCTGGGTTCTGCCATCACTCTTGTCCTACTGAGGGTGATGTGGAGGCACAGAGAACCTTGAGTAAGTGATTGGGGGTTCCATGGCTGGAGGGTGGTGAAGCAGAGGTCGCCCCCAGCCTGCTGATGCAGACCAAGTCCTTCCCTGACATGCGATGGTCTGTAAATGAGGGAGTTGTGGACCATTCCAGACTCTGAGGCTCCTGACAGTGTGTGCCTGACTGGGGTCCCTTCCCAGGCCTTGGCTCCTGCTCCAGCCACAGGGCTGGGGAAGGATGTGCAGGTCTCAGGCCCAGGCCCCATGTCCTTTATGCCTGGCCCCACCAGGGACCGTGTTGTTATCCATGTAGGGATAACAACAAAGGTGTAAGGTGGCTGCCTTGGTTTCCTTTTATAGTTTGGAATCCCACATGTGAAAAGTAGATCATTCTCCCTGTTTCTTCATTTTTAAAAATAAAATTGTAATGAAAATTTATCTGACTCTGCTCATTGTAGTAAATTTGGAAAATCCAATGTGTAACGATGCAGAGAACTCACCCACAATTCCCTCATTCACTGCTGACACTACTACATATTCTTTCCAGTATTTTAAAACTTGCTTCCTTGCTTTTCTTAATTGAGCTCATACTTATAATAAAGTTTGCCTTCTAATTTTAGTTTAATATTATATCAAACACATTTCTTGTCATTGTGAAAGCAGCTTCTTGTAAGCAACATTTTTTTTTGGTCGTCATGTAATAGTCCACCAATACAAAAATTGATTACACCACTGCTTCCCACATTTGGGATGTTTTAAGTTTCTTGCTATGACAAGAATTCTTGATGAGGAGACTAAGGTAGGAGGATTTCAAATTTGAGGCCAGCTTGGGCTACATAAGGGGCTCAAGGCCAGCCTCTACTACATAGTGAAATCCTGCCTCAAAAAAAGAAAAGAAAAAAAAAGAATTCTTGATGAATGTCTTTGTGTATGCACGTTAGCATCTCCGTGAGCATCTGTGGAAGTAGAATTAGTGGGTTAGTACACATGCTTTTGGTAAAAATTATCAAATTACTTCCCTGAGTCTTAGCTTAACACATCTTCCTGCCCTTCTGAGTTAATGCTGACCCTGGAGCATTGGTGGCATCCTCAGTTATGAAATGACCTGTTATGGAGTGAATTAAATTGGGGCAGAAAGGATGCAGCGGCAGCCCATCTCTCCATGAAGGGGATCCCTGGAGACAATCTGTGGGAATAGGAAGAATGAAACTTCTTTGGGCAGATGAGGCAGTCATATTTGCCTATTAAGCCTGTTATTTGTAATAGATCTCATTTTTAAAGATCCATTGCCAACATAACGTCACACAATTTTACATAGAAATGGCTTTTAGATTTAATATATTTCTGCTCAGTCACTTAGAGGAGTTATTTAAAAAAAATCTTTCTTTTCAAATGTTCCAAGCTTACTGTACCCTGTCTCCATGCCCAGGACAGACTTATCTATCAACCCTGTCCCATTTTTCAACCAGACCTCAATATTCTCTGGAAATTTGTGCAACACTTTACCTCAGGAAGTTATTGTCAATCAAAAGCAAGTCCAGAAATTGAATCACTTTTTCCATTCCCATCTAACCCCCATGTGATTTTGACATCATGCCAGGGTGCAGTGACTGGAAGATCTATCCTTTCTCTCCCTACTCCTCGAGGAGCCTCCTGAGGAAGGAGGATGAGTTAGTATTAGTGAGGCTGAGGAGGTGATATTTTGGGGTTCAGTGGTTCATATGCGACTGACATTAGTCAGTTTTCCATTGCCTGGATGATTGCCTGACACCCACAACTTAAAGGAGGAGAGGTTTAATTTGGCTCATGTTTCAGAAGTTTCAGTCTAGCTGGTCAGCTGGTCCCAGGGCAGGAATATTATGGAGGAAAGATTGGTGGAACAAGGCTGTTCTCACTTTGTGGCAGCTGGGAAGCAGGGGAGGGGAACAATGCCAGAGAGGAAGGAACCAGGGACCAGATATAGAACCCAAGGTCAGACCTCCACAACACATCCAGAGGTGTGCTTTACTAACCCCCTGGGTGGCTTTCAAGCCAACAAGCTGACAATCCAGCTCAACAGTCACAACTCCTTTCAGCTCGCACTTCAGTGATGACTCCATCACTCACTTCCTAACCTGGGCTTGAGCTGCTTATATAGTGCCTATTTTAGTATCTTGGGTTACCCATTGCCTGCACCCTCTCTCTTCTCATGCGTCGGTAGTAAATGTAGATGTTCTTTTTGCTATAGGTTCCTTGAAGAAGTCAGTTTCCAAGGGCAAATATAGGAAGTTGGCAGAAGCCAAGGGCTTCTTTAAGGATGTAGAGGCACCTTCTCCTTGCTCCTGGCCACCTTTTATCACCCTCTTCCCTATGGGGGATCCACAGCCACTAGTCATGAGCACTCCCTTTTCTGAGTCCTCTGTACTTGGAATGAATTCCTTCAGTGGTCACCACACCTGCTAACCTGTTTCTCCCCTTGAGGCTGACTCTCTGTAAATGCATAGGTGATAATGAACATTCCTACAGGTCTTTGCTAAACCAGATAGCTAGGGACCCCTCCTACAAGCAAGGTGGTCGGGATTCCTGCCCCCAGAGCATACATTCTTGGGGAATGGAGAGAAATGAAACAGTAACCATCATCCATTTGGCAATTTATACCATGTGATAGAAGGTGACTAAGCGACCAAATGAAGTGTAACAGCATAAGTAAACTAGGAGTGTCAACTGTAGTTTTAAATAGGATGACTAGGATAACACCAAATGAGTAGCTGACTTTGATTAAAGACTTAAAAAAGGTGATGTAATAGGACCAGGTGAGTTGGAACTATAGAGATTGCCACAGTCTGAATTAAATGGAGTCCCTTAATATAGCCAGCATTCCAGAGTGGGCTCACACTTAACTCTGAACAAAGTTTGCAGGGTCCTTTTAAGAGCTCTTCTATTTGGGGAGGGTTCAGGGAGAGGAGGAGCACAGGTGGAGTCTCACAGGGGCAGAACTTTGGTAACTAGTGGGGATTGGGGAAGTTTCACACAGTTTAGTTAAAACAAAGTATCATACAAGGGCAGGAGTCTTCTGTTTACAAGGTAGTAAAGATAACACAGTGGCAGACTGTTCTACCAAAAGGTCACAAAGATAACATATAGTTGCAGACCCACACAGGATATGGTGGTCTGTTATGCATTAACTGAAGGGACTCCCAAGGGGGAAGAGGAAGGCTACCACCTGGAATCACTCGACTTTACACAAATGGAGTCGGGTACACAAATGGAATCAGGTTGGCTATCACAGTGAAGGTGTTGGCCTTCAGATGTTTATGAAGAGAATGATGCAGGCAGAGGAATGGTAGGTATGAAGTCCTTGGGCAGGTGAGACAGAGCAGGGTCATACACAGGCTGACTTGGAGAGCTCAAGGACATTGTGATGGGAAAATGTCAGGGGACTGGAGCCAGATGCTGGCTGTGAGCCTTCCTGAAGATGTGAGCTTCACTCTGAGGGAGGCAGGAGCCCTGCTAGGATTGCAGGAACAGACTGTGGAGACGGGAAAACTGCTGTAACCCAGGCTGGAGCAGATGGTGACAGGACTTTGCTAGCTGGGCAGGTGGGGAGAAGTGGCCAGATTCTGGATGTGTTTTAAAGTACACTTGGCATGATTTCCAGGATGTGAGGTTTGTGAGGAAATAACGACTTGGAGCTGACACAGGTTTTTAGGCAGATCAATCAGAAGTCTGGTGTTGTCCTCAGCAGAGATGGAAAAGGTATAGAGGGGCAGGCTTTGGACAGATGAGGAAGGATCATCAGCTCCAGCTCTGCCCAACCGAGGTGACTTGCAGTTGCCTGGTGATGGATGGCAGCAGGGGACAGGGGCCATAGCAGGCTGGTCAGAACAGGCCATCTATAATTTGACTGCTCTTAGGGTGAGTCTAAAAGTTTCTTTATTTGGCACTAAATGCAAAATTTCATTAGTAACTCTACATCCTCAATGCCACCAAATTCAAATTTTAGTATAGGTACAAAAGCATCTTCAACAGCTCTTAAGTTTCTAATGCCATCTTGGTGTTTCAATTTTTCAAAGAAAGACTGAAAAAAGTCAGACTTCTCTACATGTTGTGGAGCTACACAAAGTGCATCAATGCCAGCTCCTTCGGTGTGTAAGCCAAGCCTATATGATCCAAATGTAAAAATTTTTACCACCAACAGTAGCCACAACAGAAGGAGGAAGATTCTTGCTCTCAATGACATCAGAAATCCATTCTTTTCCTAAATTGTTCAATTTGCCAAGAACAACCAGCCAGAACAGGCCATCTATGCATGCTGTCTTCTGGAGCTTCTGATTCCTCAGTGAGGCAAGACTCACTGCTGAATGAGGATAGGAGCCTCGGGTAGGATGCTCAGATGAGGGAAACCACCTGGTTGTGCAGAGGTGGCTGTGGTGTGGAGACTTTGGCCACCAACATGAAGTTCCTTGCCACAGACTCAAAGGGCAGAAATTTGGTGTGACCAGTCTGGCTGTGTGGCTTCTGCTTTATCCAGGTGCAAGCAGAGCATCTGTAGGTTCATTAGGTTCACTATGCTAACTTTGGTATCTTACAAAGGGCACCATGAGAGTGGGCCACAGAATTAAATCCTTTCCCGACAGAGCAGCCAAAATGATATTTTAGAAATAGACATCAGATGCCATTCTCCTTTCAAAGCTCAAATCTTCCCGCTTCTTTTTGGATGATATTTATCATATCACGATGGCTTCCAGGACTTGGCAGGCCCCAGTGGTGACTGACCCTCCCACCTTGCTTTCTATGGATTTCTCCTAGCTCACTCCAGGGCCTTTGCATACCTTGCCCTTCACCTGGAGCAACACAGACCCTGCAGGATCACTCCTCAGAGATGCCCTGCTGCTCCTCTGTCTAAGACAGACCCATCACAGTTGATGATTTTCCTCTGTTGTATTTTCTTGCATAGCAGTTATTGTTGCCCAGTATTCTATTACACTTTATTTATAGTCTCTCTTCCACACAAACTAGAAGCTTTCTAGAGGTAAAGATTTGTTCTCTGTGTCCTGAAGATTCAGACCATGGTATGCTTTCAACAAATGAAGGAGTTTATGAAAACCACAGCACATTATCTACACATCAATTTAAAGTAGGAAATTGCAAACATATTCTAAAGGCCAAGGAAGACTGAAAACTGAGAAGTGTATCACACAGGACAGCAAAACACTTATTAGAATGATGTCAGCTTTCCTGACAGTGCAATCCCAAGGCACTTGTGAAACAGATTCGAGTATCCTGAGCTAATTCTAAAGTTGACTTTGCAGTGGCAGGGAGCAAGTGAAAATAGCCAGAAAATTCCCTAAAAGGAAAATAATAATGGAAAACCAATGAATCATATAAATAATATATGAACCATATATATATATTATATATATATATGATATATATATATCTTACATTAGTTAGAAATTTGTTTCTGGTGGAAGAATAAACAGAAATATAGATAGAAAACAAGCAAATAAATATTTGGAAAGGAATCTGATTATATATGAAATTTTAGGGCATTATCCAGGCAGCAATGGGGTATTATTAGATCAATGGGGAAACAAGTTGTTCCACTAATGATGTTAGGAAAATTGTATGGTTTTGTGGAAAAAAATCAATCAATCAATCAATCAACCAATAATCCTATTCCTTCTCTCACTTCAACCAAAGTAAACTCCACATGTGTCAAATGTTAAGTGCAGGTTCCACTGCTCCCAGCATAGACGCAGGGGCTTCCAGGTCACTGTTCCACCACTCCCAGAGCAGAGAAAGGGGCTTCTGGGGCACCTTACTACCAATTCTAGCATAGAGGAAGGGGCTTCTGGGCTGTGTTCCACCACTCCCAGCACAGAGGAAGGGGCTTCCAGGGGGGCGTTCCACTGCTCCCAGTGCAGAGGTGAGCTGTGCAGGCACCAACAGCACCCTCCACCTGGCCCCCCCACCCCTGTTGAAAGGAGAAGACACGTAAACAAGTCTCAAAAACACACTTCCAGATCACCTAGAGCAATCCCAAAGGGAAATCAGATGGAACACTCTGATACTCAACACCTGGATTCCCTGAACTGGCAACAAAAGAGGATCTGGAAAAAGTGAAATCAGAAATAATTTCTCAGATAATAGCAGAGATTGTGCCCGTAGTGCAAGACATGATTAATAAATCTAGAGAGGAGATGAGGAACATTATGGAATGCCAACATAGGAAACAAAAGGAATCCATAAAACAGGTTCAAACAGATTTCCAGGAGATTAAAAACTCTATTGAAAGTCTACACAGCAGAATGAGCCATTATGAGGACAGAATTTCAGATATAGAAGACAAGTTGGCAATTAGTGACCAAGAAAAGGAAAACTGCTTCAAAATTGTAAAGGACCATGAGAAATCAGTCCAGCAGCTGCTAGATGATGCAAAGAAGAATAATAGATGACTGACTGGAGTCAACAAAGAAACAGGAGAAAGTGCAGATGACATAAAAAACTGTTCACAGAAGTGATGGTAGAAAACTTCCCAGGCAGGGGAAAAGAACTTGACATACAGATAAGTGAGGCATATAGGACTACAACTGTCCTTGATCAAAATAAATCTATGCATAGATTATAACTGTTAAGATTCCAGAAACCCAACAGAAGAACAAAGTTCTACAAGCACTTAGAGAAAAGGAACAATCACAGCACAGGGCGGGTCGAAGGCACTGGGTCAGGATGTGGTTGTCGGGAGTGGATGCTACCCTGGGCCAAGCACACAGCCTCCTAGACTGCAGCTGCAGTGCTGTCCTGCTCACCCTTTGAAAGTAAATACAGCAGGGAGCCCCAGAGGGCCTGCCCGGGTGGGACAAATGTGCTAACTACTGGGACATGTGGTGAACAAGACCCACAGGCCTCTGCTCTCACGGAGCTCCAGCCTAGCAGACTTCACCCACACTCCTGCAATGGTAATAATTCTTCTGAACACACGCTGAATCAGCCCGCTGCAAACAGGAAGGTCTGTGCATGCCCTACCGAGGTCCTGAGTCACGTGGAAGACACCGAATCACCCCACTGCAGACCAGCCACCTGATTTGACACTACAAAGATGTAGAGGACACCAGACCACCAGACCAAGGTACTGGGTCCCACTGTTCCCGGCCCAGAGGTAGGGGCTTCTGAGCCGTCATCCCACTGCTCCTGGTCCAGAGGAAGGGGCTTCCCAGTC
>NW_004624732.1:16900226-16912594 GCF_000247695.1 Heterocephalus glaber | reverse complement strand
CTGTGAACTAGCACAAACAATCAACAAGTGGAATCTCTTCTTATTACAAAGCTTCTGCACAGCAAGAGAAACCACTAGCAGTGTGAAGAGGCTACCTACAATGTGGGGAAAAATCTTCACCTGCTGTTCCTCAGACGAAGGTCTACTATCTCGAATCTATAAAGAACTTAAAAAATCAGACCTCTCAAATTTAAAGACCCAATCCAAAAATGGGCATCTGAAATGAACAGACATTTCTCACACAAAGAAGTAGACATGGCAACTAAACATATGAAAAAATGTTCAACATCACTGGTCATTCAAGAGATGCAAATGAAAACAACACTGAGATTTCACTTCACTCCAGAAAGAATGGCTGCTATCATGAAATCAACCAATAAGAAATGCTGGCAGGGCTGTGTGGAAAGAGGAACCCTACTCCACTGTTGGTGGGAGAGTAGACTGGGGAAACCACTGTGGAAATCAGTATGGAGATACCTCAAAGAACTAGGACTGGAAGTCCCATTTGACCCCACTATTCCCCCGCTGGCGATCTTCCCCAAAGAATTAAAAGAATCATACCACAGTGTTATATGTGCACCTATGTTCATAGCAGCACAATTTGTAATAACTAAAACTTGGAAGCAGCCCCAATGCCTATCAACTGGAGACTGGACAAAGAAAATGTGGGTTTTTCTTTTTATAAAATGGAGTACTACTCAGGCACTAAAAAAATAAGAAATTAGAGACATTTATAGCTAAATGGATGCACATTGAGGAGATACTCTTAAGTGAAATAAATAGGACACACATGTGTAAATTCCAAATAGTTTCTCTAGTGTAAGAAACTGAAAGTGTCAATAAGGATTAAAAGGTGTAATAGATAATGCAAAATAGGAAGAAAAGGGGCAAAGTGGAAGGGAAAGTGGGAGAGGTTGGGGAAAGGAAAGAAGGGAATGGAATTAATATGAGAAAATGAAAAAATGGAAACAAAATCTTTGTAAATAGGGAGGGATGGAGGGGTTGAAGGGAGGGCTGTGGAAAGGGGAAAAATAAGAACCAAGAGAGATTATGTAAAGGTGAAACTTTCCAATGATGAATGTCATTATATTGTATACCTAAAATGTACCAATTAAATAAAATTTAAAAAATAGTGTTCAATGCAAAAAATTACCTATAAAAGTCTTTTTAAAAAGTAAGTACATTGAAGAAAAAACTTTTGAGCAAGACACGAAATATCAGCTATAAAGCCCTGATCATTTTTATAGCAAAATGATTTTTAAAATCCTGCCCAAGAAAACATTTTAAACATAAACCTAAATCTTAAAGTATCAAAATTTAAAGAAACCATTGGGGTACCTTGAAGACATAAGGGGATTATTTCCTTAATAATAGAAAAAAGATGAAAATCCCAATAGAAAAATAAACAGTCAATTCACAAATAAATGAATATCCAATAAGTGTGTGAAGGGACAGTCTATATCATTCATTAATCTGAAAGGTCCAAATTGAAGCAAGCAATGCAAGACTTTTTATGTAACAGTTTGGGACTATGTACTTCCTCCTGAGAGGGAACCAGTGCAGCCTGGTTACAGCAGTGTGGCTGACCCACTCATGCACAGCATGCAAAAAGCATCTCAAGCAGCTGTTTTGTAGGAACATGCTCTACAGATATGCTATTGGAAAAGAACTCATTTATCAATATTTTCACTGCAGAATTTTTACAGTAGATCCAGACTAAAAAGAGGATTTGTTCATCAAATCAAATTAAATCATAATGTTTCTGTACTGTGGAATACTATGTAGCTCCAGTTGGGGGATGCGTTAGCTCTGAATGTAGTGACAGGAACAGTCTCCAAGATCTGTTGATGAGAAAAGCAAGAAACAAAAAATTTAGCGAAGTATGTTCTTGCTTTGCAAGAGCAGCAGGGATGCAACTTGTATTCATGTGTGGCACAAACATATTCATGTGTGGCAGGCATCTGGACAGACACCAAACATTTGTGGGAAGAGTGGCCTCTGGCAATGGAATGGGAGATGGTGAGCCCGAGGTGGGGATGACCTAATATCAACACGAGGCAGGGCCCCTCTGAGGGTAGATAAGACATTTCAACACTCCACAGGACCAAGAGGGCTGAAAAAAAGCCCAGTACTTACCCCACTCAGTGCCCTTTCTGCTCACTGTGAATCTTCCTGAAACATCTGCTCAGGTGCAGAGAAAACTTGAACAGCCAGAGTCTCAGTGGGTCAGAAAGAAGGCCTTTGGTGAAGTGGGAGAAAAAAATAGAGGGAAAAATGTTTTAGAAGATGAGCCCAGGCCCAGGGGCCGGAATATAGAGAAGACTCTTGCTCTACAACCTTTGAAGAGCCAAGAAAGCCTTGTGTTAAAACCATTCCCACAGCATGTGAATGATCTCTCGTGACTTCTGCTTTCCCCATATAATGTATCCTGTTGGGCAGCTGCTGCAGGGTGTTGGGCCACTTGCACTAGAGTGTGTAAATGAGCTGGGGATATATTTTCTGATAATTTCCAGGAAAACAGACACAGGAACCCTCAACTGGCCATTTGGTAGAACCATGTCCTCAGGCTATGTGTCTCCTTCACCGGGTTTAGAGTAGATACTATTGTGAAAGTTGATAAATACTAAAATGAGATCCTTCTTGTCACATCCAGACAAAATCAATGACAGGAATTAAATAAGGGGGAGGGCCTCTGAATGCTTCTTCTTTTTTTGGTGCCAGAGATGGAACTCGGGTCCTTGCGCTTGCGCAGCAGGCAGCGAAACCACTGAGCTAATTCCCCGGCCCTCTGAATGCTTCTGTGAAAGAAGTACAGTGCTTTCTCTAGGATTTTCTAGTCTCAATAGATTCCTTCTCATTCTACACCTTTCAGTGTTTTGCATACTTGTAACAAGATGTATCTTTAACAGTCTTTAAGACTGCAGCAATGTAGACAAGATAGTATGGACAGAATATTTGCGGAGTAGCAGCACCTTCACCAACTAGCTGAGGCCGTACTTCTGTTTCAGGTCTCCAAGACTAATCAAGTTTGCATCCAGGTAGTTCATGCAAATTTTTCCCCTTTGCCTTGGGAATCTTCCCCTGCCTAAACTTCCTTAATACAAGTATTCCCATTGCAAAACTCTGTCATTTCTAAATAAACACCATTTTTCTTTGGAGATTGTTATCTCTGATTGTTATTTAGATTTACATTATGAGTTTAAGTGACCTCTCACAAAACTAGTAAGTAATTAAAGTTTTCTGGCCACAAAATGTAGATTGAGGCTATGGTGAATTTCCTCAGGTAGCCTGCCCTGATTTCTTTAGGTTGTCCACGGATTGTTTTTTCTCCTTTTACTGGGCCCAAGCTCACTCTGCAGAACAACTGTCTCCCTCACTCTTCACCTTCACTTTTTCAAATAAACTTTGCCCCTGCTAAAAGAAATGTAGATTGATGATAATACAATACTAATAATGAAAGCAGAAATGACGAGTGAACAGGGACTTGAACTCCTAGCAGGAACATTTCTCCCATCCACATTGTGATATGAAAACACCAGAGATCTGATTCAATTTCATGTTTGTGTCACAAAAAACTTAAAGAATATATAATTTTAAATAGATTTAAAAAGAAACAAACATCTAAATAATTTTTCAGGCAATGTTTATCTTACCATTCAAAATTATATCCTTGGTGTATGTTACTGTGGTCAGTGTATTATTAGGGAACCCTTTGATTATCTTATAAGTAAATAAATAGACAATGGTGAGCATCTGTTGGTGCCTTCACTTGTCTTAGGTGGCTCTTAGAGGGTAAGGTTATATTAGAAGGAAGAAGTAATATTGGGAGAGTCTCTTCCCACTGTATTTTTTAACTGGTGGCATTCTACTGGAGAAAAGCTAATTACTTTGAATTCCATATTTCAGACACTTTACTGAATTCTTTTGTTTTTTTTTTATGTAATGCTACCATTTATTAAATACATTGTAATGTTTTTTGCTCAGGAATTTAAAAAAATTAAAAAAATTTTAGTACATATTTTCCATACATAATGATCACATTCATCATAGGGAATTTGTACCTGTACATAATATGTCTTAATTCTTCTTTTTTCCCAATTCTCCTCCCTTCCCTTCAAGTTCTCTTCCCCTCCTTATTTACAAAAGCGTTTCCATTTATTCCTTCTATTCTCTTTCTTCTTTTCCCTTCCTTCATTCCCCCTTCTCCCTCCCTTCTTTCCCCCTTTCCCTCCCTTGTTCCCTGTCCCATTTGAACATGTTCTTTCTACTTCCTAATGTCTAGCCTCCCTTTTGGTCCTTATCTTCAAATAGTTTTCCAGTTGATTCTTCTGGTTCTTTCAGGCATGTAAGTAAAAACAGTTTTGTTTCCTTTTTCTTAATTCTTATATCAGGCCACCAGCTTCACATTGAATTCTATACCATCAAAGTATAAAGCTTCAAATGCTGTTCTAGAACTTAGAGAGAAAAGGAAAACTCCTAAATAATTTTATAAAGCCAGCATAAAATTTACACCAAAATCTGACAAAGAGGGTACAAGAATAAAAACTCGTGTCAATGGATGCAAAAGCTTGAAATGTTAGCTGGCAATCAAGTCTAGAAACAAAATTTGAAGATAATGCAATACAACCAGGAAGGGTTCAGTTAAAAAATACAAAGATATTATTTACCAATATATTAATAGATAAGAAATATTAAAAATAATTGAGAGATAATTTCTCATATTAAAAGTCACAGAAGCAACAACAACCATCCACGATTAGATCCATTAAAGCCAAAATGATCCTTGATAAAAGTGTATCATTATGGGGTTGAGGATTTAGTTCAGTGCTTTTGCCGCCTGCTGCGCAAGTGTAAGGACCCGAGTTTGATCTCCGGTACCAAAAAAAAAAAAAAAAGTGTATCATTACACCTGAAATGGGAACACATAACTACTTTGTCACTGTATCAAAGGAAACAAACTCAAAGAAGAAAGCAGCCGAGTAGGGAAAGACTGCAGACACGTCATTGAAGGGGGAAATCAGGCAAACCTGTTACTTGGCATAGTGCCAAAAAGGACCAGCTATTAGACCTAGAAAATGAAAAATAATAGGACATAAAAATTGCCAAAAAGGGAACAAAGCTATTTTTATTTTTGGCAACTTAATTGTGAATTTGAAAGAAGCAAGTTAATCTAGTGAGAGTTTCTCTAGTGAGAAAAATAAGGCAATTTAATTCTGATCATGCAATTGATATATGTGTTCCTATAGTAAATTCATCTGCTAATTCTTTTCTGTATTCTATGCATTTTTTTCTGTACTCAAATTTGGTAACTCATATTTTTCTGGAAAGTCATCCTTCCTTCTAGGTTATATATGTGTTTTCAAGGATTTGAACAAAATATGCGTTTATTATGTTTTTTTACAGTTTTCCCCCGATCTGATTGAATTAGGATGGTGGATCCCCTGTGGGCCCCTGCTCAATTTGTTTCTCAGCCTTCTCTGCTTTGTCCTGGGCTGCAGGAGGCTGAATACATTAGTTAGGGTTCTTTAGAGGAACAGAATCAATAGAAAATATATGTGTAATATGTGAGAGGATTTACTAGATAGGCTCAAAGGATCAGAGGCAGGAGAGTCCACAGTGGCCTTCTGGGGGGTCAGAGGTGGACAGTCCACTAGAGATGGACAGCTCAGCCCAAGAAACAGAAGCTGCAGAATAAGAGGGGTCCAGGATCCAGCACCAGTCCAAAGTCAAAGGCCTGGAAGCTCATTGGAGGGCTGCTGGTGTGATCTGTATAGAAAGGGTGAAGGAGCTGGAGACGTGGAGACCAATGTCCAAAAGTGACAGCAGCAAAGGACAGGAAGATGGAGCTCTTCAAAGTAAACGCACTTCCTCCTTCTTTCTGTATTCCATCTAGGCCACCAGTCTAATGGTTGGTGCTACCACAGCAGGGTTGGGTCTTCCCTGCTCAGTGTGCTAGTCTACCTGTCAGTCATTCACAGACAAACTCATAACTGTGCTGTACTGATGTGCTAGTCTTTTCTTTTTTAATCCATTCAAGCTGACTTTCCATGATTAACAGTCACACAGCTTTATGGTAGTGTCACCTGAGCAACCTGGTACTGGCTGGCTTCTGAGGGCCTCCAGGACAGGAAGAAGGGGTCAGAAGGAAGGAGGGATTGGGGATTTTTCCAGCTCAACTCACTGGTCACTCCTGTCTAGAGGTCCTGCTTTGGATACATTCCAGGCTATGTGTCTTCTCCTGGAACCTTCAGCCTGAGGGTGGGGTTAGCTTCTAGCTGGTGTAAGTGTCCAGCTGCCTCAACTTCCCTCCTGATTTCCTTAGCCATGCCAATTCTCATGTAAGTAGATGGGTTATTGAGTCCTGGGAGGCTCAGAAAGGGTGACATTTGTGAATACCCATGGGCATTGAAAGGAAGGTGATTTTCTTTGTGCTGGGGATGGTTTGAGACACATAAATTCATTTTATTACATACACCTGCCCTTTATGTTTTGTCTCTGTTGTAGTTTCTATAACTGATTGGGCAGAAGAGAGGCAAATTAACTCTTCTTGATATTTTTGTTTGATTTCTCTTTGTATTTAATGTAATCTTTTCTATTATAATTTGGCTCCACAGTATTCGGCCCTTAACTTTTCCTGACAGCACTTAAATGTACATTATACCTGACAGGTCTGCCCCCTATCTGCCCCCTAGCTGCCTGAGTTCCCAGAACAGCTGTCCCCAACCACCTGAGTCTGGGGAACAATGCTGTTACATGGCACACCTGCTGTGTCTACTCTGCTAGGTCACAACGCACCCAGCAGTACAAAGCATTAGCCATTGCTATACAGCCACTCTTGTTTCACTGACCCCTTGCTCTCCTGCCTCACCTAAGCCTGGTCATAAAAAAAGCCAGTTCAACAAACCTAATTCAGACTCTCCTTGGAGTTATTCCAGGAGGTCTCACTTGGAACCCTACATTTAGGCTGGCTATGTTCTTTTACTGGTCACCACTCTTTACCTAACATCTGGTGCCAAAAATCCAGGAGATGGGATCTAGATCCCCCTACTCCAGTGTGCATCTCCCCTACCTCAATAAGAACCCATGTTCACCTTCCCTCCAGCCCACCAGAGACCTCTTCTCAGAACCTTCCCTGCCAAAATCCTGCCACTCAAGACTGTGGGGTAAGTCCTCCTGGGGAGTGGTCAAGGGCTTCAGTCTCTCCTGTCAGTGGTTCAGGTCCTAATTAGGCCTGACCTGTGGCTTTAGCCTGAATACAACAATCCTACCTGGACACAAGTTTCCCTGTTTGTTCCTTTGGGTCTTCATCTGGGGGTTGCTCCTTTTGATCCCAATCACCTTTCTTCTCATTGGACACTCTCAGCCCTGACCCACCATGGGAGGAATGGCATCTGCCCTTCCTACAGACGACCCCTTGGGGTGCCTCCTCAGAAACTTCTCCCAATGTAGTCTTCGGTATTATCTCAAACAGAGATGCATCATTTTCTCCTTAAACATGGCTTGGCCCCAGTACAAGTTAGATAGTGGCTCACTTTGACCTGATGACAATTTCCTTCACCATCTGGGTCAATGGGAAGAGGTCCCCTATATTCAGGCCTTCTTTGCCTTTCATTCATATCCCTTCCTCTGTTCTTTCTCCCCCACATTTCTCTAATTGATGGCCTGTATGCTCCCATCCTATCAACCTTCAGCCCCCGCCCCCCGCCACCCCTTACCAGATCCCATGCCCATTAGTGGCCAGTGACTGCTGATCCTACATCACTCCCTTCCCCACCTGGGTCCCTTTACCCTCTTCATGAGGTTGCTGGTACCAATGTTGGCACCACCTGCATTCATGTTCCTTCCACACTAGCTGACATCTCCCAAATGGAAGAGCATCCTGGCTCTTTTTTCTCCAGTCCTTTCTGCTACACCAAAGAATTCTCCCTCATCAGCTGCTTTCTCCATCTCACCTATAGTGATATTCATGTCATCTTTACTAGCACTCTCCTCCCTGATGTGGGCAAATGAGTTGGATGATGTTCCCCAGTGCCACCAATGAAGCCTATGCCAAAAATGATGACAAAGTGCCCGGGACTGTGCAGTTCCTGGACACCATGACTCTGCCCTCAGGGACTGGACCTTTTGTCAAGACTTTATCCAATATATTCTGGTGGGTGTTGATAAAGCCTCCACAAAATCCATTAACTGTGGCAAACTGAGAGATCTATCAAGGTCTTCATGAAAGTCAGGGCCAATTTATGGCCTGCCTAACAGAATCCCTCAAGGCCCATATTGCCCTAGACCCCTCCTCACCTGTTTCTCAAGACATATTTCATCTCTCAGTCTGCCCCAGATTAGGGCCACACTTAAAACATTTGAAGAAAGTCCTCAAATCCCCATGGCCAATCTTATGAACACAGCTTTCCAAGTTTATCAAAATAGATACCTTGTTAGAGGCCTTTAACAAGTCAGCACTCCAAATAACTGTATCTTCCCTCAAGCCACGACAAACACCCAAGCCCAAGTCAGACTGCCCCGTGCCCTGCTTTTGATGTGGCAAAATAGGACACTGGGCAAAGCAATACCCCAAACCATGCCCTTTATCAAGCCCTTCCTCCTGTGTGAACTTAAGTGCCACTGGAAGATGAACTGTCCTCTCTGCAAGACAGAAGGGGGCATCCTCAAGGGACTTGCTCTTTTAGCTGAAGGATGAAGGGGCTTGAGGCTCTTGTTTCCCCAGCTCATCACAATATAGGATCCCAGGGTAACTTTATACATCAAGCGTGAGCCTATTTCTTTTTTTCTGGACACAAAGACAGTCTATTCCTCTCTGTCAATGTTTTCTGACCCAACCTCCAAGTCCTCTACACCTGTAGTGGGGGTTGGTGGCCAGCCATTTAACCTGTTAATGAGCACCCCACCCTTAAGCTATTTAGTAGGACACCACACACTCACTTTTGGTCCTTCCAATGTGTCCTGTCCCCTTCTTGAGAACGAATCTCCTACTAAAACTCCAGGCAGTGGTCATCTTCCAGGACACTCCCTTCCCTGTCCACTCTTTCTATGTTCCTCCTCCTCGCCCCTCCCCCACTGATTGACCCTGCTGCAGCCCCACCCTCCCAATTCCTCCTGAATTCTGGGATACTGATTCCCCTCAGCAGCAGCTCACCATCCCCTTGACATCAGATTCAAAGACCTCTTTCTTTACCCTTTAATGCTTCACAATATCTACTCTCCCCAACTTCCTTTCAGAGACTGAAGCCCCTCATCCAAAGCCTCATCCAGGAGAGTCCTCTCTGTGTCACCAATTCCCCACACAACACACCCATCTTGGCAGTTAAAAACATCTAATGGCTTATAACATCTGGTTCAAGACCTCTGAGCCATTCACTCAGTGGTCGTCCCCTTCTTCCTGGTAGTCCCAAATCCTTATGAACTCCTTTCAACCATCCCCTCCAATACCACCTACTTCTCCCTCATAGATATTAATGACACTTTTCTCACCATCCTTCCCCAACTCCTAAGACCTCTTTGCATTACTCTGGACAGACCCCACCATGGGGCAGGATACCCAGCTGACATCCATTGTGCTTCCTCAGGGCTTTCATGATAGCCCTCACCTCTTAGGCCAGGCATGACCTAAATCAGTCATAATCTAACACAAGGTGCTACAATATGTAGATGGCATCCTGATCTGCAGCCCTGCACTCCACAACTGCCAAACAGATACCATGACCCTTCTCTCTTTCCTCTTGGTTTATGGATTTTGTGTCTCCCTTTCTAAGGCCGAGATAGTCCAGACCACCATCCACTATTTGAGTTACCCACACACTTCCAATTCAGGGCTATTATGGTCAGTCTCAAGGCCCTATTTCAGTTGATTCCTCTTCCCACTACCAAAAGTGACTGAATTTGTTTCCTTGGGTTGGCAGGTTTCCTCTGCCTATGGGTCACCAACTTTGGCCTCCTAGCCAAACCTGTATATATGACCTCCCAGGAAAGCCACTTAGAGCCCATCTCTGACCCACTGACAATCAAAGTCCCTTTCTGGCTGCTAAAACAAGCCATCACACAGATACATGCCTTAGCCCTCCCAGACCTTTCCTACCCACTCATCTTCTATACATCTGAGTGCTGACATGCAGCATTGGGAACTCTGGGTAAAGCTGGCCCTCTCAATCCTGCTACTCTCCTATCATCATCAGATCCATCACCTGGAAATCATTCATCAAGACATTACTTTCTCAATATCCATGAAACTCCTCTCCTCCAGCCCACTATGTGGTTCATCAACGGGAGCTTCACACAAACTCCTGATGGCTGTTGGGCAGCATATGTCATGGTATCCAACTCCAGAGACATAACTGAGGCCTGACATATCCCCTCAAGAAAACAACCTCCCAACAGGCTGAACTCACATCCCTCACTGGTACACTCACCCTGGCTTTCACCTAATCCACTAACATTTACACAGACTCCAAATATTCCTACCACATACTTCATCATCACACACTAGCCTGGAAACAGAGAGGTTTTCTTACAAAACAGGAATCATCTATCACCAGTAACGGTCATATTCAAATGTTTATTGAGGTGGCAAACTTGCCACAGGTGGTGGCCACCCTGAGTTGCCTTTCTTACCAAAAGGGATCTGACCTCATAGCTTGGGCACCAATCTGACAAAACTGCCAGAAGTGCTGCTCTAATGCAAACACCCACAGGCCCTCATAACCTGGCCTTTATCCTTCCTCTGTTCCCAGACTTCCAACCCAATAATCAAACTCCAAAGTTGAGGCTTATGGCACTGGTTCACAAAAAAACCCTGGCTGTTTCATGAGGGGAGGCCCATCGTTTCCTTGGACAGACAGGTGTCTTCCTCAGAAAGATTCATAATCTCTTTCACTCCAACCCCTGGGCACTTCACATACTTCTGCCCTCTCTTTCACTGCCCCAATCTCCTCATACACTTCTAAAATCTCACCAAACAATGCTCCACCTGCAATTCTACCTCCCCACAGGGTGAATTTCATTATCTTAAACATCTTACACACTAAACCAAGGGAACATCTCCCGGGACAAGCCTGGCTGATAGACCATACTCATATGGCCCTGGTTAAGTAGACTTGGGTTCTCCTTACCCTAGTTGACACCAAGTTGGCTGGGTTAAAGTCTTCCCATTCAAAACAGAGGAAGCACAGGACCCAGCCAATGTTCGCTTCACTGAAATTATTCCCCATTTCAGGCTTACCAGTTCCATACAGTCAGGCAACTGAGCTGCCTTTACTTCCCAGGTGACCCAGCTTATAGTTGCTGTGCTGGGAATTATATGTCACTTCCACATTCAGTATCATTCCCACTCATTGGGGAGAATTGAAAAGACAGGCAGTATTTTATTTTTTTAATCTTCTATTTTTTTTTTTTGCTTAAATTCTTTTATTGGTACATTTTAGGCATACAATATGCTTACATTTATCATTGGGTGCTTGGACCTGTATGTACATGATGTATCTTGGTTCTTATTTTTTCCCCACTCCCTGTGCTCCCTTCACCCCTCCACCCTTCCCTATTTACAAAGACTTTGTTTTTATTTTTTCCTTTTCTCATAATTTTTCATTTCCCTTCTTTCCTTTCCCCTCCCCCTCCCACTTTCCCTACCCCTATGGACCTTTTCTTCCTATTTCAAATTATCAATTATTCATTTTAATCATTTTAGCCCTTATTTACACTTCCAGCTTCTCACACTAGAGAAACTATTTGGTATTTACACTTGTGTCCTATTTATTTCACTTAAGAGTAAGGCCTCAATATGCATCCATTTATATATAAATGTCTCTAGTTCCTCATTCTTTATGGCTGAGTAGTACTCCCTTTTATAAAAAACCCACATCTTGAGGCAGGTCTGCACACACCCTAACAAAGTCATGAGTCACGTGGAACACACTGAATCAGCCCCACCCCAGCAACAATCCACTGGAGAACCCCCACCCCCCACTCCTCTGTACAGCCACCTGGTTCCACACTACAAAGACACAGAGGACACCAGACCACCAGACCATGGTACTGAGTCCCGCCACTCCCAGCCCAGAGGTAGGGGCTTCTGAGCCGCCATCCCACTGCTCCTGGTCCAGAGGAAGGGGTTTCCTGGCCACCATCCCTCCCGCTGCTCCCAGCTCAGAGGAAAAGGCTTTTGGGCCACCATCGCTACTGCTGCTCCCAGCACCTGTCCCACCTCTCCCAGCTCAGAGTAGGTAATCCGTGCAGGCACCAACAGCACCCCCTGCCCCAGTCAAAATGAGAAAACATGTAAATAAGTCTCAAAACCAGACTTCCAGATCACCTACAGCAACCCCAAAGGGAAATGAGATGGAACACTGATACTCAACCAC